>OX328128.1:34834815-35247315 GCA_946811695.1 Gonocerus acuteangulatus | reverse complement strand
ATTTTTTATAAAAGTAAAAAAACATAATAAAAAAAAAGTCCGACCCTGGAACTGTGTCCTCTTAGACTGTTTCTGTTCTTATTCCGTCCCTGGTGACATTTCTAAAGCTTTCTATAGAATAGTTATTGCTTTTTTGGGGTATTTTATGAAAAGTTTAATGTATTATTATAGAAATTCAAGTTTTCATAAAATATTAACTGTTCTATAGCAAGCTTTAGAAATGTCACTAGTGCTACGAAAACAGCTCTAAGAAAACACAGTTCCAGAGTCAGTCTTTTTTCTCTCTTTATACTTTTATAAAAAAAAAAAAAAAAAAAAAAAAAAAAAAAAAAAAAAAATCCGACGTGCGGGAACGTGTCATTTGGGAAACTTTGAGTAAAACACAGACAAAAGAAAAGTTCAAACCGCCGGAACAAATATTTTCGAATTTTGAGCTCCTATTTCTCGGAATGAAATTGCTTGAATGGAAACTAGAACAGGAACCGTTTTTGTAGGAAATGTATTAGGCTCTTGAATAGATATCTTTTGCCTGTCAGGATTTCTCAACAGCATTCAAGATAGTTAAAAAAAAGTTAAAAAGGAAAAGTCTAGTTTTTCCATTTTTTGTGAAAACGGTTACAGATGTGACCTTGAAAAAGGTGTCATTTGATTACCTACGTCAAATTACACTATGTGTGGTATACTATGGTCTTGGAATCGATCCCCACAAGGGGTGGTGGCTTTTCTTTCAAAAAAATAATGGCAGCAGCCCTATCCTGGCTAAGAAAGGGTTGTAACCTATAGATAACCCGTCCTAAAATTCTTAGTTAATAATAATGGACGTTAAAATTTAAATAAATAATAAAAACGAATAAACATCTACTATTCCTATCTCTGAGCAATTCCTCCCCAAAATTTTGCATGTGCTTCTGTCTTGTGCAGATCTCGTCCAAAGCGTACCAAAAAATGGACGTTAAAATTTAAATAACTAAGTGTGCTTGCAACTTAAATTTGTGCATAGCCAGTGAAGGGCCCGAATATACTTAGGGGTGCCAGTGAAGGGCGACTAACCAGCCCGAATATACTGGGGCGTAGCTAATGAGGGGCATCTAGGCAGCCCGAATATACTCGGGGGGTAGCTAGTGAGGGGCATCTAGCCAGCCCAAATATACTTGGGGTAGCTAGTGAAGGGCATCTAGCCAGCCCGAATATACTTGGGGTAGCTAGTGAGGGGCATCTAGCCAGCCCGAATATACTTGGGGTAGCTAGTGAAGGGCATCTAGCCAGCCCGAATATACTTGGGGGTAGCTAGTGAAGGGCATCTAGCCAGCCCGAATATACTATGGGGGTAGCAATTGAAGGGCATCTAGCTGGCCCGAATTTACTAAGGTTCTGCTAGTGGAGGGTGTCTAACCGGCCAAAATATACTTGAGCATGGCAAGTGAAGGGAGTCTAGCAGGCTCAGAAAAAAAAAAGGCCTGGCCGTTAAGCAGCCTTTAACACTCTTGGCCATGAAGCCTTTGTACAAGATACATCGAAACAATACAATATCCCTAGGTAAAATACTAAAATAAGCAGAAAACATAAACTGTATTTATATATTTCTAAAATACTTAAAAGGTATGGTAAAACAAAAGTATGAAAATTAAAAAAAAAAGATATTTATTATTATGTACAAGTGTATATAAAATAATATGTATGTGTTGTACAAATAAAGAAAACATATTAAAAAAAATTTACAATTTAATTTTTTTATTATATGCCTTTGTTAATGAACTTAATGAAGCTATAGTGAACTATTAATATAATATTATTTATGATATAAATCAGTTAGTGAAATAAATATGGCTAATGTTAATTAATAGCTTCATCCAATGATGTCCTAGGTGAAATTTTTATCATTAAAGGATGAAAAAGTAGAGGCAATACTTTTCAATGTAGTTGAAAAAAAAATTAAGAATATTGGGTCCATTCTTCATTTATTTTACTATTTCTTTAAATACGTAGATTACCTACAATTGTTTTAAATATTTTACTATTTGCCAATTTGAAAATAAATTATGTTTTGAAAACTTACAAGTTTTTTAGAACTTCAAGTTAGCTTCTGTGCTACCAAAAATACTTCTGATTCAACGACATACAATTTTCTTCTTGTTCCCGATTCCGAAATTCTGCCTTCCACAAACAATATTATGTTTTCTTTGTACACAACACATAATTAAAACCAAAGAACATCAGAGACTAAATGAATATACAATATAAAGAACAACAATTAATTAACTGAGTAATTAGAAAATTATTGTTATGTTGAAGTAGATGATTCACCTTCCTTCTTCTTCAAGTATTCTTCATACTGCTCGGGGATACTTTTGAATACTTTCATCTTGCTCTTGATTTGGTTTGGAGTCAGCTGGAAGATATTAAGTTTCCTGTCCTTTGACATCGCCTGAAAAATAACAAAATCTATTAACACTTCAGAATCAAAATATTGCATTACATTATTCATAAAAATGTGATAAAATGAATGTCTGAATCACAGGTCCAGTTGTATATTGATAAGTTTCACGACTGGCTCCTTTGCAGGAGTGGAACTGAAGCATCAAATATTAAATCTTAAAATTCTGGAGAATTTAATTATACATTACAGTAAGGCCGCTGAGTCGCGCTACACGGGTGGTGGGGGAACTAAGTCATCCAAGCCTCCCCCACCCTGCATCCCTGGCGTAGGGGAAATGTTCCCTCTCTCGTCTAATACACTCTTCACTGTCCTAGTTTTATTTAATATTTATTTCATTTACTTCTCTATTTATTTATTTATTTATTTATAGTTACAAAAACAAACATTTATTAAAACAATCATTTTTATTTTTATTTAGTTAGTTATTCCAACCTGTTTTTTTTTTTTTTTTAAATTCTGGTCATCGCCTGGGAGGGGAAAGCAACCCATATCTCCTGAATCATCAGGTGACGCAGCGGTATTTCTACCATGATCCACATTGTCCCATTCATCTTCTGAAGAACTATCTGAATCAGATGAACTAGAATTCCTTGAGTAGGAACTTCTACTCATTTGTTCTATATTATCTTCACGCAGTGCTTCTTTCCGCTAAGCATCTCCAATTGCTTCCTTTGTATGCCTTACTGGTTCATTCCACTTTTCTGGAGAAACAGTGTCACATGACTCTCTTGTCAGTCGCTCTACATCGGTGATGTTAAAGGTTGTATTTTTCTTGGCAACTTTCCCTTTTATTTGTGCACAAATAAGTTCAATTGGATTGAACTGGCAATGATATGGAGGAAGTCTGATGACTTGGTGTCCATTTCTGCTAGCCAGTTCATCCAATTCATATACTATTTTTCGCGCCCTATTTTTTTGGTCAATGCTCATTAATTCGGGCTTCAGCAGATTGGGGGATTGATTAACATTATTGAGAGTATAATATAACCTGATAATCAAGTTTTCTCCACCCACAAGTCGGAGCCTTGTTTTCTTCTATTTATAATTTAATTTGTGAAGAATAAATAACAAGGATGTTTTTCCTCCTGTGAATAATATATAGGATAAAACGTGTGTCAGTAGGATTAAGAATAGACCACACTAGTATGACATACTTGTTACAAATCTTGAAAGACTACAAAATTAACTATGTACAACCGGGCAGTCATATGAGCTAAGATGACTTAGTATTATACCTAGTTTACACGAGCTTAGTACTTGTCATGTAAGTATGTGCATTTACGTGTAAACAGGTTATCCCCCCAAAAAACTAGTGTTGGAAAAAAGAGGCCAAGTACCAGGCCCCTCCCTGTTGAACGTTCGACTTTAAAGTTAAGATATCACAGTACTGGACCAAGTTGTACGCTCTTAATACCTCATCAAGAGCCTAATAATACCCTTTCACTTACTTTTCCAAATAGGGCAGTTTTCGTAAAATGATGGTCATTATAACAATCGGATTTATTACAAAAAGGCTATCATTTAAAGATTCAGGCCCTTAGGGTAATGATTCAGGATTATTATAAGCTCTTTGATGACAAAACGATCGGGTTTGTATGAACTTTTTGTAAGTTAAAGTGGCCAAGTTAACGAAAACTGGCCAAGTTGGAATTGCACAAATTAGTGAGAGGGTATTATAAGGTTTTTGACAAGGTATTAAGAGCCTAAAACTTGGCCCAATACTATGATATCATAACTTTCTTAGGAAAACTGTTTTTTAGAGGGGCCTGGAACTTTGCCTTTTATTTCAACATTAGTTTTTTTTATGGATATCAATACATTTTGTAAGCAAATTTTCAGTTGGTACCATCGATGTTTGGTTAGAGAAGGATGATGCGGGAACATGAACTATGTTTTATTATTTTATCTACTTTATATCGTGTTGGTATTTTATTTTTTATAACTTTATAATACTTTCTAGTCTGATAATTATTTGGTAATGTCCTTGTCCGACACTTATTAAGGTACATAAAAATGTTAAGGTGTGTCTAAATGTTTCCTAAAACATCAAATAAAGGTTCTCCTTACCGAGACGATTCATTTGATACACATGATGGGTTTCAGAAGCAATGATGGGTGTCCGAAGGAACGAGTTCAAAACGATCACCCCCTCGGGAGTGGAGTCAAACTCAACTTTTCAGATTTTTGCCTTTAATAACACCCTAATGTCTATCATCCTGCAAAATTTTAAGTTTCTAGCTTTTTGGGAAGTACCTAGAATTTTGATGAATGAGTGAGTGAGTAGTATAAATTCTGATTTTCCATTGCCTATATCTCAGAAATTCTTCAATGTACAATTATAAAACTTTCCAATTTTACTCACATCTAGTAGTATAATACCTGAGTAAAATTTCATAATTTTATCTTTTACTGGTTCTAAGTTATGAAAGGGTAATATTCGGCTCTAATACTTTGTGTAATATACACAGAGCATGTGTAGGCCGGCACTTGGCCTGGTGCACTACCGTGTGCCTTAAATTTAATGTTTGAAGTGTTCTGGATATTTCAGTGTCAAATTGGTAATAAATTACATTTTGCCAGCTTCCACAGAGTTCCTACTGAAAATTAAAATAGGTTCCAGTCCGAGTCTTATTTATACCTGGAAGGGGTTGTGATCCTTCTCGTCATGCAGGGTTCTGTGCAGCCATTCAAATCTTCTGTCTTCCTCAGGATGACATGTGCCCATAATTTGCTAAGTCTGTAGCTACTGTCTCTGTTGATTGCTTCTTGGGTAATCCTTTTCCAAGTGTTAGATGCCTTTACAAGGGCTTAAGTTTTATCAAACTCTATGGAGTGATTTGTGGTAAAGATGTGTTCTGCCGCCGCTGATCCTTTGTTGTATCTGTGTTGCTGATCATTTTTATATGTTCTTCAAGACTAGTAGAAATCAGTCTTTCAGTCTGTGTACTTCTCCCCACACGATCAACCTATGCTATATACACCCGGTGTCCTTAATCCCATTCATAGTAGTTCCTCGTAGTTCAGGTGAAGGTGGCTGATCTTCGTATTCGTTCTGAATATAGTCCAGATCTGATATTTTTGCAACAGTTTAGTGATTTTATTTGGTACTCCTTTAACATTTAGGACAATAAATATGTCTATAAAGTTTTCAACTGCGTTGTGAGGCCTTTAAGAATTTTGAGCTTTTGTACATCAGAATCCCTTCTTTATTATTTCTTCATCATAACCATTTTTCCAAATGGTGCCCTTCTTTTTTATGATTTTAAAGGGTCTGAAATTCACATCGCCCTATTGAAAAAAGTTTGGAGGATCCCATTCACTAGACTTAAAGGAGCAAACTTTTTTAATAACGTTAATCAGAAATTTATATATCATTTTATGTGCTAAATAGCTTAATTTTTGTTACATGCTAAAATTATTACTTCAACTTGTAAAGAACATTTATTTCTTTGTGATAGTGTACTAAGATTAATATTATTTTCATGCAAACTACTAAATACCTTGTAATATAAAGAGAAAATCTGAAATAGTCTTGGTACTGAAATGTCAAATATATGATACAAGAGATATTAATACTGCTTAACTTCAGAAGTGCTTCAAAGTTATTAAAAATATATATATGTGAACTGCCAAAGTTGCGAAGGCAAAACAAGTAACTATACGCACCTCATAATCCTCCCCATATTTGTCTAAACATTTTGTCAGCCACTCAACATGAGACTTTGGTAATTTAAAGTTTTTTTCCCTTGGAGCTTTAGCTTCATTTTCGAGCTCTTCAACAACACTCGAGTTGCTTGAGGAAGGAGGAGGATCCTTTTTCATAAAATCTGGCTGAAATTAAAAAAAGTTATTTGCATTAGAGAAAATACAAAGAATTCCCAATTAAGGAAGAAATTATAATTATAGAGGGAAATGAAGCTTCATTAACCTGTTCCCAACACCTGTGAAATAAAAAATGTAATAACAATTTAATACAATAAAAACTTTTTCATTTGTTAACACATTTATTGCCAAATACGAGATAGCTTGTTTTTTGTCTAGATTGCTATGATTAACCCTCTCCTTAAAACGAGTATATATATACTAGCTGACTACCCGTGCTTCAGCAATATAAAAACTACTTATCGTGGCCGATAAGTAGTTTTTATATTGCATTAAATAAGGTATGATCAAAATTAACGCTACTACATAATCTTGTACAGCTTATTATTGCACGGACATTAAAGTTACCCAGGAAACACCATGTGGAGGTAACCATGCTTGTTACGGAACAAGCACGGTTACCTCCACGAGGTGTTTCCGTTGGAAGTAAAAAAAAAAAAAAAAAAAAAAAAAGAAAACAACAACCACTTAAAAAGTTAGGTAAACAGAGACAAATACACGTTCGATTGATATCACCCCACCGAACAACTAGGAGGGGATTTTTGTACATTTTTTCCGTAACTCTAAATACACATATTTGACGAATCAAATGTTCATATTTGACAAACCAAACACAACTCATAGATATTATAATAAGTGTAGATAAGCACTCACCTTGTTGCTAGGAATTGGGATATGTACATTGGGATCATAAGCCAGACCCATTTCACAAAGATTCTGCTTGGTGCTTTTCTTTTTGTCCCAACCGGTACTCAACTGCTCACTGCAAAAATATTATAATTAAGCAAAAAAAATTTGGCAGATCACTTTTAGCCCTGGAGGAGTATATCTTAGCAGATAACCAACCAAATGAAATGTATCTTTGCAAAAAAGTGGACCATCGAAACATATTAGACTTCTTGTAGTAAAATGGAAATGGGGAAGCTGACTTGTCGTTTAGTAAGTAGAATCCATTACGCGTTAACTGATACTAGTCAATAAAGAACATATATACACGTAGGTACTGTGTAGGTACTAACTGTTTAGCTTAAAAGCACTAATGACAAGTACTAAGCTCTTGTAAAATAAACTTACAGTTTCAAAGAAAAATCATCTGAACACTACTCCATCACTAACATCCAGGAGGTTAATTTCAAAAATACTTCTATTTGTAAAGAAAATTTGAATTAGGACTGGCATGGCTTCATTCTGTGGTATCTATGGAAAATAATATAAAACCTTTGTGATGTATTTGGTAAATAGGAGATAATATTAAAATATGTCGTATCTGATTATTTTTCTAAAGCAAGATTAAGAGAAGAACATAATAGAAAAAGTGAAGTACCAATCAATTTTCGGAAGACGATTCATCCTCTTCATTAATCTCTTTCTGTTTACATCGTATCGGTAAACTTTCCTTTTCCTCTGTTTTCTGAGTTTTGTCATGACACAAGATAATAACTCAACAATAAAATAACAACAACCACGTGACTACTTGTTTGTAATTAGGAGGAAGGTTACAATTCCAGATTTCTCTATATAAGTTAATCCAAAGAGCTCCTATATTGCCATTTAGAATATGGAGTTTAAAAGAGTGACCACGCTTAATCTACTAGAATTTATTTAGGTAAATGTGAAGGAGCGCGGTCTCCACGCCGATCCTTTTGAAATGTTGTACTATAACGTATTTTGATGCACTAAACACGAATCCGTTAAAAAAAAGCTCGCTTTTCACTAGGAAAGAAGTTATGAAACACTAAAGTTCACTGTAGTGCGGGTTTTGAAAGGTAATGTAACCTACTATGTTTGTCAACTTGCGCATGCGCGGGTATGGAATAGTTCGTAATAAGGATGTCTAATTGAAATTTACCATCAATTATTTATCAATTTATCTCCAGTTAGTTATTCAAAAATATTTTTTTTAAATAATAAACCATTCTTTAAATTTGTTTTTTAAATTTTAAGAAGATATCAAAACTCTAGTCAATCCAACTCGCTACAATTAATAGAATTCTATTAATTTTAGAGGGTTGGATTGGCTAGGGGTTTTGATATCTTCTTGAGCGAGCGGAGCGAGCGGAAACGCATAGCACGTATGCCCAAAAGCGACAAATTACGACCAAGTCAGCTACCACAAGGTGAGTCTAAATTTCAATTACACTTCGTCATTAAGGACTATTGCGCATGCGCCTGTTTACAAATACGCTGTTACCCCGTCTTTTATAACCTCCATAACAGTGAACTTTAGTGCTTAATAACTTCTTTCCTAGTGAAAAGCGAGCTTTTTTTTTTAAAACGGATTCGTGTTTAGTGCATCAAAATACGTTACAGTGCAACATTTCAAAAGGATCGGTGTGGAGACCGCGCTCCTTCACATTTACCTTTATTTATTTTAAAGTTCACAACATTTGAGGATTCACTCGTCAATAGTAAATCTATATTTTACCTTATTATGTCAGTTAGATGTTGTCCAGGTAAAACAATATCATATTAAACAATGAAACTAATAAGAAAATTTTAATTAGAATATATTTATTATATGTTCATCTTAAATTATAAATTGTTATTATTACGAAGATTCAAAATAATAAAACAAAAAAAGAAACAGAAACAAATAACTTCATGTATCTCCAATTTTAAATGAGTTTATAGACAAAGATCATGATATTCCTTTCAATAAATCTATTTTTTGTAATTTTGAATAAATATTTAAATGTTTCAGTCAGCGTGGCCCGTTCGACCAGATGGAAAAGTTCAACTCCGCATGCACGAAATTATAAGGGAAATATTCCCGAGGGTTAAGCCATTTGCAAATTTCAAGAAACAGCACGATTCCTGAAAAACTATAAAAACTGATTATTTCTCGTTTAAGACAGGGGAATGCTTTGAGAGTTCAGGCAGGGAAGGTAGTGTTTAACATTTATCAATACCTTTATCATGTGGAACTGGTAAGAGGTATTGTAGCTGACAGTAAGTATGTGTTTAATTTTAAGCGTCTCATTATCGTATGTGCATGTAGGTATGTTTCGTCTTTCCACAACATAATTGAAATGCCTAGCCTCATTACAAAGATAAATAATATATGCTAAACAAACGTCATACCGCACGTTATAATCCAAATTAGACATACAAAAAGCCGTTTCATCTCTTCAATCAACAATGAGAGAAGTGGGTTGAGAAGCGTGCTAGTTGCCTCAAACAATAAATACTTAACAACCAAGAAAGAAGTTATAGCTGCGCTATGTAAGCGCCATATTTCAGCAAGCCAAATCACCTGTAACCGAAATGGTAGAAAATGTCTCAATTCGCCACTGCCTGCAATGTGTTTGACGAAGGCACAAGATCGGCTCTTCAATAGTTTCTTTACTATAGCAGAGCTGGACCGAGCTTTGGCAAGTGTAAAACCAGGAACTTTTTTTTTTTTTGTGGTAAATGCACCATTTCTAATACAATGGAACTATGTAGAACAAAGAAAACAGAAAGGATGTCCTCACTCCTAAGCCAAAATGGGACAAAAATAATATATTTTATGCAAAAGTAAGTATAAATAGAAACAAAACAACTAAATTTGTTTAATGGTTTCAATAGATATTTTAAATAATAAGCTCGTTTCATTAACGCGACAATTGGTTTTAACATCTTGTGTATTTCTAGCTTAGTTTCTACCTCGCTGGTATAGTGTTTTGATAAAGGTGATAAGGTTGTTATCCAGGAGGTATTTTTACTAAACCAGTACTGGGCAAAAAGCCTGGGAAAGTAGAGCTCTCTTTTACTTGAGTTCTTTATTTAAAATTCTGACAAAATGGCAGACCTTAAAATACCTCAAACAGGGAAGGATGTGTTCGAATGGATTAAAGTGAAGGAAGAAATAGGTTCGACAGACGAATTCTTGAATGTAGAGACAGGGACAGAAAAGCTAGTGAGGAAGGTCAAGGAAAATCCTTTCGTACCAATAGGCAAGTCTTGTAATAAAAGCTACTGTTTTTTACAAATAAAATTTTGTAACACCCTTTACTTTATTGACATTTTAGTGATAAACACATATTGTGCAATATGAGTGAGAAATAAACCTTTCTGTTGTAGAGGGGTTTGAGTTATACATTGGTTAGAATGTAGGTAATTGATAATGTTTGATCTTATATATTTCTCCAACTATGACTAATAAAATTTTCACTAGCTCAACAAATTTATTTGTTTTGAAACTAGAGAATATTCAAAATTTCATGTTAAAATGTAATTTTTGCTTTAGTGTTCTCCTATATAAAAAAAGGGTCAGCATGTTTCTCCTGCATTCTTTGTTAATTAAAAAAAAAGGCAAAACAGATTCTTTTTGAAGTTACAAATATTAGTAAACAACTCAAGTACAAGTGAATAGAATTGGAATCAATTTACAAAGGCACAAGTAAGCTCCCCCACCACCATTCTACTACACATTTGTCCCTTTCCACATCGTGTAAAGAGCCCCACAAGTGTTAAGTGAAAGTTTGTGATTGGATGGGCCGTACTGAACGGACTTGTACACTAAATGTGAATAAGTATCTTGTCACTTGTCACTAAGCCTTCTTAGTCAGAGGGACAAGTAAGCTCCCCAACCACCATTCTACAACACATTTATCCCATTTCACATTGTGTAAACAGCTCCACAAGTGATAAGTGGATCGGCTGTATTGAACGGACTAGTGCACTACGAGTGAATGAGTCACTTGTCACTAAGCCTTCATAATCAAAGGGACAAGTACTAAGCTCATGTAAAATAGGCGTAATTGTCAGTTGACAAGTGAAAATCTCTCAAAAGACATGTTTTTTAGTAAGTGCCAAAAAGCTTTAAGGCAATTTTCAGAATGCAAAGCAGATGCTTGTGAAATTCTTACTACACCTTGAAATTGTAGATTCCTTTTTTGTATTTTGTTATATTTTAAAGAGCCTTTAAAGATATTTTTGATAACTAATCACTTTTCGCACCATTATTTCTATAGCTTTGTGGCAAAGGTGGTTGGTTAACAGCTTAAGCTTAAAATATATTATTGAGCTTAGTTACATTTATTGTTTTTTTTTTTTCTAATGTGAAACCCTCTGTGTAATGATTCCTCTTGAGTTTTATTAAAAAAAACACTTAACAATTGTTAACATTAATGAAGACAGAAGAAAGTTGTTTTTTTCAGAGAAAGATCTACAACATCCTGCAAAGTGTTTTGAGATATTTGTGAGTTGTCAGGCTGTAATCACCATTTCACAATTGTTGGTGGAAATGCACACAGCTAAATATCTTCAATTTTCTGTGCTTCATGCAAACTAATCAAATATTTATAATTGAAAATAAATAAACCTTTCTTCTTAGTATAGAAACTTCTTGGCCATTAGTCATGAGCTTTCAACATTTTTTTAGGAAAATCACTACTGAAAAAATGTAAGCAGCTTCTTGCGGGATATATAATACACTATAACATGCTAGAATTTATTAAATAAAAAAATTAAGATAAGAAAATAAAATATGATAAAAATGAAAATAAATAAAATATTCAAGTATAATACCTGGTCAGTTTAGAGTCATATACAATTCTTTTCTCACCATTTTCTCCTAAAGAGTTTGAAGAATTTTGATCTGAAACATAGTTCAATTAATACCTCACAACACACACAAACATTTGGACTGTAAACCAATTTTCTAACTGAGAGCCAAAAAAATAAACTATATATTGTAATAGGTAGTTGGTAACAGCTTATTAAGTCTTCAATAGTTTTGTGTTTTAATTACATTTTATACAAAACTATTGAAGACTTAATAAGCTGTTACCTACTACCTAGAACATCTTAGTTTTCAACTTAGGATCTACAACATGTATATATTGTAATTTATGTTTCAGGTGCACTGGCTACAGTAGGCTGCCTCACGTTTGGACTGTATAGCTTCCGTCGAGGAGAAAAGAGGCTGAGTCAGCTAATGATGCGAGCTCGTGTCGTCGCACAGGGCTTCACAGTTCTAGCTTTAGTTGCTGGAGTTACATTTGCGGCTAAAGAGAACATTGTAAAAAAGGAGTAATCTTAGAATGTGTAATATAGGACATTATTGTATAAAATAAAATTTGTTTGTTGTTTTTTCATTACTTAGTACCGACAGGTTTTTGCTTGTTACTACATTTTTGATTTATTTTTATAAGTCTCATTAATCAGACCTCATGGCTATGGAAGTTTAATTCGCTGTAAAAGAAGAAAACATGTTTTATTAGCCCTTATGCTGCTGGCACTCCTGGCCGCAAGAGGTGACACTTGCACATCGTTGACCCTCCTGACTTAATTACGATGCGCTGGATGCTTTTCCACATTCTTTTTAAACCTGTTTTGTGAAAACAAACTATTACTAATAATTGAAATTTATAAACAATACATTGGATAGGTGTCTTAAATTATTTTGTGCCCAAAAAAATATTGCCTACTTTTTTTTCATCCAATATTTAAAAAAAGGTTCACTAAACTGAATACAAATTTAATAATAAAACTAAAAACGTAAGTAATACCCTGAGGATACGGCCACATAGCAAGACTGCTAGACACTAACTGAGATAATTTTCTTTGGGTGATCTAAAAATCACGTACAAAATACCATGGAAGGGCCAATGAAAGAGTACATAAAGGAACAACAACTACATCCAAAACTATATCCGCCCGCTCTCAAAAACTATATTCAAGCACCATATACTGGATTCTAGAGTAAGGACTAGATGATAGTTACTAGAGTAAGACAGATGGTTCTCATGAGAGCCACTCCGATAGTCTTTATCAGTGAAGCGGTTGACAGAGAAAGCCGCCATAGTGGCATTGAGCTCAGCACGCCGTCCCTCCCAAAGCCGCTATAGTGGTTTTTAGCAGGGTAAGGGTTAAAAAAATTACCTTCTTATTACTTAACGCAATTAGGCGGAATAAAAAAAAAAAATATATTTAAAATATTAAATATTCTGTAGCACAAATGTCCCTGGGACAGCTAAAAAATACTAATTTTTTTACCATGCTAATTTAATATTCAAGTTAGCTTATGTGGTAAGGCTCAGTTCTATCTAAAACTTGAATCTCAAACAAAATTTCTTAATGCCAGAAATACTTCATAATAGCAATTTTTCTACAAATTTGAAGTTTTAGTTTACTCGTGGGTGAGAAGGTGTTAGCTTTTTTGTAGGGGGTTCACTATAGTGAATGTTCATTTGATTTGATCTAAGATTGCAAATTTCGGCACATATACTCATATTCAGAAATATTTCACATTTTTTATGACTAAATTCATATAAAGCCGAAATTTTCTGTGTCAAATGTAAGACACAGAAAACTCACATAAGGTCACAAAAGAGGACGCTCAGATCTCTTAATATAATACTCCTCATGACAAGATTATGATGATGGTGGAGGATAAAAATCATGTACATATATATAATAAAATGTTGACTGTATAAAACTCTATAAATATAAATATTTTTAAATTAGCTGTTGCTGTTTTTTCTTCCCTTTTTGAGCACTTTTATGAGAATTAGATATTTGTAGGGCTTGTCTCTAAAAATATTTGAGAGGAACTCGTTGGCCGTTGAGGTTTGAAAGGTAGATATCGTCGATACAAATGCTAAGTATCAAATGTGTGCTGGCCTCATGTGTGGAGCCAAGTCACCAATCAGTCTGTAACTGGTTAGTAACCTGAGTTACCAACTGGTTGAGTAACTTACTCCTTGTCTATACGACCTAAGTGAGCAAGTGATAGCGAGATGTGAGCCCCTACTTCTTGACATCTGAGTGCTGCTAAAAACCGGCTATTTCAAAATAAATATTAGAGTTTTAATGCTTTATAATACTTATTTACTAAACTTTCAGTTATAAATGATTTATAAAATAAAAGAGCACTTTATTTGTTTTTGTTAGCACCTCAAGGATCAAAATTGGGACATCTGTTGGATAGTGTTTGGGATATGGACCATGCATTTTATATTTTGCCTTCTTATTTTATTCAAAGGTTTACATGGTCAGTCATAGATGTTGACTGTGGAGCATACCCCAATCCACTCATATGTAAGACGATAAACAGAAGAGCTGTGAATTTGTTACCCCATGATGGATTCTAAGAAGTTCGGATATACAAGATATTTTCACATGTTAATGGTCGTTTTTTCATTGTGGGAATTTGTGGTTTTAATACATGCCAAATATTAGATTAGTGCAGTAACCAAAATGGGAAATTTTAGTAATATTATTTTGTTTATTATCCATGACGGGACTAGAGAATATTTGTTATTTACACATTTTTAAGGATCTGTGATAAGAGTTATCCCATGAATAAGATTTGATTGAGGTTGCTACTGTTATAGGTCTATTTGAACAATTTATTAGGTTTTTAATATTAAAACCAGCTCAACACACATCTACAAATTTTACAGTAGAGAAAAAAACATTTTGGGCCCTGCCCAAGTTCAATTTTTCCGAAAGAGTTTACTTTTGTTTTAACAACCTTTGGTTAAGCGGGAGATGGTGGGTTCGATTCCCACCTCCGGCAGGGATTTCCTCATCTCAAGGCTCGCTGGGAAAATTCCTCGCTGCACCCTGGATGTCGGCGCTAATGACCAAGAAGTAGATGCGCCGTAAAAAAAAAAAAAAAAAAAAACAACCTTTGGTGTATGATTCCAAATAGTTATTTTTATTTAAATTATTAGTAGAGTCTAATTATTTATAAATACAAATAATTTGGATTGAGCCGGATTTAATTTTTTTTTTATCTTTCCTCTTAGATTTGAATTAAATTCATGATTTTTCTCAATTTTTTGCCATGCATAACTCCATGCAGTCCGATTCACCGGAACTGTGTCATCTTAGTGCGTTTCCATATTCTTCTAATGCATATTATCATTTCGAAAGCCTGGAATAAATATACTTAATATTTTGAGAAAAAAGAAAACACCAAATCAAACAGAATCCTCAAGGGAAGTTGGATATTAGGCGCCACTACCTTACACTTGGAGAAATTGATCACTCGGCTTCTTTGACTTCCACTCGGGATGATCAATGAGAAACAACCAAAAAAATTGTTTCTTATTTTATTTATCTTGTTGTACTGTTACATTGATTACTTACTTAGTCCCCCGCTCTACAGGTCTTTGTGACCCTTGGCCTTCCGGACTATGCCCTTCCATCCGTCACGGCCCATGGCAGTGTTCCTCCAATTTTTGGCGCCCAGCTTACAGCCTAGCAGCTTCCTTTGCTACTTCATCCTTCCAAAGGCTTCTTGGCATACCTCTTTTTCCCAAGGATTGCCATGTCCAACATCTTCTTCTGCAACCTCTCTTCCTTCATTCTCGCAATTTGACCCATCCTTTGCAGCCCACCTGCTTTTATATAATTAACAATATCATGATTTTTCAGTATGGCTGTGATTTCAGCGTTACGCTTTATCTTAAATTTTCCATCTATCTTTACTGCACTGAATATCCTTCTAATAATTCGTCTTTCAAAAATCCTTTGTTTTTGGCAGTCAGAAGATGGAAGCCACCATGTTTCCAACCCATAGGTAACAACTGGTTTGATAAGAGTACTGGACAGCACTGTTACATTAATAATATTGCTAAAATCAATTAAAAAAAATAAAAATAAAAACAAACTGGCACCCCAATGCACAATGGAAACCAAACTCTTAGCGGAAATTAATCAATCCTCCATCCTTCCTTAGGAAAACTCAATCACAAACTTGTTTCTCATTAACATTAATTGTTTTACTGAAATATTCATGGGACAGTGAAATGCAATTGAAAAACACAAATTAAAAACTGAAAACAAAAACAATTGAAATTAACGAAACCTTGGACTTTAAGTGATGATTTCTCGAGTAAAACCGCACTGCATAAAAATTGCAGGAAAACGTTTTTAGTAGAAAATTTATTAAGCTTTCGAATGGTTGGTTTTCAATTACCACAATTTCCTAACCATTTTCGCAAATATTTAAGAACATATATGAAAAATCTCAAAACTGCCCATTTCTCTACACTTTATTAGCGCGGTTCCTCCCTCCCCCATAGGGAGGAACCCCGCTTATAAGGTTGATACAATGAAACAATCCGGAAGTGCCGACAAGAAAATTTCACGTTTCAGAACCCCTAGAGACCGAAAATAACGGTGGTTCAAATTTGTATATATATATATATATATATATATATATATATATATATATATATATATATATATATATATATATATATATATATTTGTCTGTTCGCTCATTTCTGGCTTCCCTGATGGTCCGATTTTGATGAAATTTGGTACAAAAATCTGTCGTCCAATTTGAAAGGTCAATTCGTTAACCAGCAAAATCCGCCCACTGGAAGATGGCGTTTGGGGCGAAATTCGCGCAAAAAATATCGTAACGCTTACGTTTTTGAGTTCATAAGCTTCTAAGTACTCGTTTTATATGATTCCTGGGCTAGGAAAACGAATGAAACCATTTTCAAGGCGATAGCTTTAACCGTTTTCGAGAAAACTGAAAAAATAATTTTTGAATGCCGTTTTTGGTTTGGGTACTTAGAATCATGGGATTCAGTTGAAACATTTACTGTATGTTCTACTTTCATTAAAACTAATATGTTGAAATGTTGGTTGCGTTTGGAGTTAAGGAAGGGTTAGAATAAAATATTTTATTAACAGGCATAAAAAAGTTTTGGTAACTTTGTATACTTTCCTTAATATCTCGAAAACATTTGAGAATTTGGGAAACGGAAGAATGCCATTAGAAAGCTTACAAAATGCTCTACAAAAAAGGCTCTAATGAACGTTTTGATTAGGCGATGTCAATCGGAGAAATAAGTGCTTAGAACTTTAAAGTAATTGATTTCACTTATTCGAACTGTTCTTTTTAGCGCGGTTCCTCCCTCCCCCATAGGGAGGAACCCCGCTTATAAGGTTGATACAATGAAACAATCCGGAAGTGCCGACCAGAAAATTTTGCGTTTAAGAACCCCTAGAAACCGAAAATAACGGTGGTTCAAATTTGTATATATATATATATATATATATATATATATATATATATATATATATATATATATATATATATATATATATATATTTGTCTGTTCGCTCTCTAAATAGAAGACGAATGGTCCGATTTTGATGAAATTTGGTACAAAAATCTCTCGTCCAATTTGAAAGGTCAAGTTCGTTAACCAGCAAAATCCGCCCACTGGAAGATGGCGTTTGGGGCGAAATTCGCACAGAAAAAATCGTAACGCTTACGTTTTTGAGTTCATAAGCTTGTAAGTACTCGTTTTATAGGCTTCTTGGGCTAGAAAAACTAATGAAACCATTTTCAAGGCGATAGCTTTAACCGTTGTCGAGAAAATTGGAAAAATAGTTTTTGAATACCGTTTTTGGTTTGGGTACTTAGAATAACGGGATTCAGTTGAAACATTATCTGCATGTTCTACTTTCATTAAAACTAATATGTTGAAAGTTATGTTACGTTTGGAGTTAAGGAAGGGTTAGAATAAAATATTTTATGAACAGATATGAAAAGTTTTGGAAACTTCGTATACTTTCATTAATATCTCGAACACGGTTGGGAAATCGTGGTAAGTGGATTAAAACTATATGAAAGCTTACTAAATTCTCTACAAAAATGATTCTAAAACTATTTTTGATTAGGTTATGTCAATCGGAGAAATAAATGCTTAAAACTTCAAATACGTCTGTTTTGTTCTTATGAACGGGTTTTTGTCGTTCTTTTTGTAATTTTTGTCTCTTTTCCTTGGTTTTTTATTGCTTTTTATTTTTTTATGAAATGGGAAGACTTGTCCCTTGTCCTTCTGTATCAATTAGATAGGCTTTATTAGCCGTATTATTCTATATAGGCTTTATTAGGCAGGGGAATCTAGTCGATCGTGAAGAATTGTTCTTGGTCTTTCAGTATCGACTAGATAGGCTTTATTAGGCTCTCTATCCTATAAGGCCATAAGTGGGAAGGGGATTCTACTTAAACTTGAATACTTGTTCTTGGTCCCTTTGTTTTAGGAACTTTGTATAAAATAAAATATTTTATTAACAGACAAGAAAAGTTTTGGTAACCTTTTATACTTTCGTTAGTATCTCGAAAACCGTTGAGAATCTTGGTAAACGGATGGTTTCCATTCGAAAGCTTACTAAATGCTCTGGAAAACAGGTTCTGAAGAAAGTTTTGATTAGGCGATGTCAAACGGAGAAATAAGTACATATAACTTAGAAGTTTGATAAACGATAATTGATTTCGGTAATTTATACGGTTCTTTTTGTCTGTTTTTATTTCTTGTTATTTTGTTATTGCTTCTAGGAGGAGGATGTATTTCTCAATAAAACAGGGGAATAAATACAAATTCTTTGAACCTGTAACAGAACTGAAAACGTAAATATTCTCTGTGTAGAGTCAGTCCGGGTCGAGATAGTAGGCCGGTTCAGGTAGGCTGTTATTGCACTTCATAAATCAAGATTCATTGTTCTCATCAAGCATTCTAGGACAGCTGACAGTTACCTTTACCTGTAGGAAGTCATGCAGCCAAATTCTATACTAGAAATATAATTATATTTTGTGGTTGAATGTGGCCGTAATTCAATAAAAAATAACACTACTTTCTCATTTTCATGTACAATTTTATTTTGTTTAATTGCATTTAAAAGTAAAATGGATATGTTTGCACTGCAAGTTAAGTAAATTAGAAATATATTCGTAGAAGAGTCTTCGTAGACCGAAACTTGGGACGGCAGAAAGAGTAATTTCTGCTTAGGTTAGTTTCATCCCTAGCCGAAAGTCTTGTTTTTTTTTGTTTTTTTTTTCATATTTGTTTACATTAGGAATGATGCAAACAAAGTAATAACTGTTTCTATTCTAAGTCTACAAAATAACACTAGGGATATGAATGGAACCGCGCTAAGATGACGCAGTTCCTGCGAGTCGGACTTTTATTGTCTTTGATTTTGATACTTAAAATTATGGGATTCAGTTGAAACATTTTCTGCATGTTTGAATTTCATCAACACTAATATGTTAAAATTTTGGTTACGTTTGGAGCTAAGGAAGGATTAGAATAAAATATGTTATTAACAGGCATGAAATGTTTTGGGAACTTCGTATACATTCCCTAATATCTCGAAGACGGTTAGGAATATTGGTAAACGGAGGGTTACCATGCGAAAGCTTACTAAATGTTCTACAAAAAAGATTCTGAAACAATTTTTGATTAGGCTATGTCAATCGGAGAAATAAGTGCTTAAACTTTGAACTAATTGATTTCGTTTATTCGAACGGTTCTTTTTGTTTGTTTTTATTGCTTGTTATTTTTTAATTGCTTAAAGTTGGATAATGTATTTGACAATAAAACAGATTAATTAAAATAAGAAAAACAATTCATTGTTAAAAATATATCAGGCTGTACCGTAAGAAATGTCAGTTTTGGATTTGTAGATTTCCTTCAAATGTCTTGAAACTGTCGAGGCTCCTACTCCGAGTTCTTTGGCATATTCCCTAGTGTTTTTAATTGCTTATAGTAGTCAAATGTATTTGTCAATAAAACAGGATACGTATAATTAGAATCAATATTTTGTTAGTTAGAATTCGAAGATGCCGTATGAATATCTAGATTACCGTACTGGTGTTGATTTCGGTCTTTAGAATTATTCTTGGTATTCCCTATTTTCATCTGTTACCCATAGTTTTTTATTGTTAGTAGGTTTTTCTTATTGATTATAGAATATAAATCTATTTGGCTATAAAACAGGATACGTAAAATTAGTGACAATATTTCGGAGATTTCTGAGCGAAATACTTTTAAGATTTTCTACCACCACGAACGGCTTTTTTCCTCTATTTTTATCCACTAGATAGGCTTTATTAGCGCGGTTCCTCCCTCCCCCATAGGGAGGAACCCCGCTTATAGGGTTGATACAATGAAACAATCCGGAAGTGCCGACTAGAAAATTTCGCGTTTCAGAACCCCTAGAGACCGAAAATAACGGTGGTTCAAATTTGTATATATATATATGTATATATATATATATATATATATATATATATATATATATATATATATTTGTCTGTTCGCTCTCTAGATAGAAGACGAATGGTCCGATTTTGATGAAATTTGGTACAAAAATCCTTCGTCCAATTTGAAAGGTCAAGTTCGTTAACCAGCAAAATCCGCCTACTGGAAGATGGCGTTTGGGGCGAAATTCGCGCAAAGAAAATCGTAACGCTTACGTTTTTGAGTTCATAAGCTTCTAAGTACTCGTTTTATATGATTCCTGGGCTAGGAAAACGAATGAAACCATTTTCAAGGCGATAGCTTTAACCGTTTTCGAGAAAATTGGAAAAATATTTTTTGAATACCGTTTTTGGTTTGGGTACTTAGAATCATGGGATTCAGTTGAAACATTTTCTGCATGTTCTACATTCATCAAAACTAATATGTTGAAATTTTGGTTACGTTTGGAGTTAAGGAAGGGTTAGAATAAAATATTTTATTAACAGACATAAAAAGTTTTAGTAACTTTGTTTACTTTCATTAATATCTCGAAAAAGGTTGAGAATCTTGGTAAACGGAAGAATACCATTAGAAAGCTTATTAAATGTTCTAAAAAAAAGGTTCTAATGAAAGTTTTGATTAGGCGATGTCAATCGGAGAAATAAGAGCTTAAAACTTTAAAGTAATTGATTTCGCTTATTCGAACTGTTCTTTTTGTCTGTTTTTTATTCCTTGTTATTTTTTAATTGCTTATTGTTGGATAATGTATTTGACAATAAAACTGGTTAAGTAAAATAACAAAAACAATTTATTGTTAGAAATATAGATTTCCAAGATTCCAAGACCTTGTCACTAGCGGGTCTGTTTCTAGTGTAGCGGACCCTTCCAGGTAAGATTGTAAATCATGACCTTTCAAGACTTTACTACTCACAGGAATGGCGTTAGTGACCTTAAGGGTTGACACGCCATCATAATAATTATTTTAAAAAAAAAGACTGGTGGAACCAAAATAATAACTGCTTCTATTTTAATCTTTCCAAATTAGACTAGGGATATGAACGGAACCGCGCTAAGATGATGCAGTCCTGCGAGACGGACTTTTTTGCATATTATTCTATATTAGTTTTATTCAGCGGGGATTCTGATGAAATGTCGTGTTTTAGCGCGGTTCCTCCCTCCCCCATAGGGAGGAACCCCGCTTATAGGGTTGATACAATGAAACAATCCGGAAGTGCCGACTAGAAAATTTCGCGTTTCAGAACCCCTAGAGACCGAAAATAACGGTGGTTCAAATTTGTATATATATATATATATATATATATATATATATATATGTATATATTTATATATATATATATATATATATATATATATATATATATATATATTTGTCTGTTCGCTCATTTCTGGCTTCCCTGATGGTCCGATTTTGATGAAATTTGGTACAAAAATCTGTCGTCCAATTTGAAAGGTCAAGTTCGTTAACCAGCAAAATCCGCCCACTGGAAGATGGCGTTTGGGGCGAAATTCGCGCAGAAAAAATCGTAACGCTTACGTTTTTGAGTTCATAAGCTTGTAAGTACTCTTTTTATAGGCTTCTTGGGCTAGAAAAACGAATGAAACCATTTTCAAGGCGATAGCTTTAACCGTTGTCGAGAAAATTGGAAAAATAGTTTTTGAATTCCGTTTTTGGTTTGGGTACTTAGAATCACGGGATTCAGTTGAAACATTATCTGCATGTTCTAATTTCATTAAAACTAATATGTTGAAAGTTATGTTACGTTTGGAGTTAAGGGAGGGTTAGAATAAAATATTTTATGAACAGACATGAAAAGTTTTGGTAACTTTGTATACTTTCCTTAATATCTCGAAAAAGGTTGAGAATCTTGGGGAACGGAAGATGACCATTAGAAAGCTCACTAAATGCTCTATAAAAATGGTTCTGATGAAAGTTTTGATTAGGCGATGTCAATCGGAGAAATAAGTGCATAAAACTTTAAAGTAATTGATTTCGCTTATTCGAACTGTTCTTTTTCTCTTTGATTTTGGTACTTAGAATTATGGGATTCATTTGAAACATTTTCTGCATGTTTTACATTCATTAAAACTAATATGTTGAAATTTTTGTTACGTTTGGAGTTTAGGAAGGGTTAGAATAAAATATTTTATTAACATACATAAAAAGTTTTGGTAACTTTGTATACTTTCCTTAATATCTCGAAAAAGGTTGAGAATCTTGGGAAACGGAAGATGACCATTAGAAAGCTCACTAAATGCTCTACAAAAATGATTCTGATGAAAGTTTTGATTAGGCGATGTCAATCGGAGAAATAAGTGCTTAAAACTTTAAAGTAATTGATTTCGCTTATTCGAACTGTTCTTTTTGTCTGTTTTATTCCTTGTTATTTTTAAATTGCTTATAGTCAGATAATGTATTTGACAATAAAACAGATTAAGTTAAATAAGAAGATCAATTTATTGTTAGAAATGTAGCGTTCAAAGAGAGAGATCCCAAGGCTTTCCAAATGCCTCTGAGCGGAGGCCTTTCTGCCCGACTTATGGTATAGCTGACCCATACAGGTAAGATTGTAAATCAAGACCTTTCAAGACTGGTTTGTTTGAGATTTCATTTGGATAGCTGTTTCGCTATTGATCTAAACAAAGTAATAACTATTTCTATTCTATGCCTTCATAAACACTAGAGATAAGAACGGAACCGCGCTAAGATGACGCAGTTCCTGCGAATCGGACGTTTACTGTGGATTTTAAATACGATGTATCTAAGATTGGATAACATTAGCGAGTCTACATAGTTAAGAACCGACGATGGAGGATTACTTCTTGCTATGATTTAGTCTACATATGTATATTAAGTCCTAAATCCAAAAAATAAACTTCCCAACGGTTAGATACTATGAGTGAATATGGCGGTTCAATGCCCGTAGAAACAAGGGTTATATACTAAATATTGATAAAAAGTATTTAATTAGAAAAAAACAATATTCCACAAGACTTGTTTTTGGTCCATTTGTTTCTACTCCATAGACTTAATTAGGTATATTATTCTATTGTAGTTGGGCAACTAAACTTTGTTTTATTTTGTTAAATAAAATTTTTTTTCTTGACTTGTTATTCGTCAAGACTTTTATTTGTCCTTGTTTGTTTACTAGATAGGTTTTATTCGGCATATTATTCTATATAGGCTATATTAGGCAGGGTATTCTACTCAATCTTGTGTACTTCTTCTTGATCCTTCTGTACATGGGCGTATATAAAAACAATTTCGGGGGGGGGGGGGGGGCTGAGACCATTTCCAGGGTATGGAATACTAAATATTTAGAGCTTGGAATAGTTTTAGGCAACTAAAACGCTATTACACGTAAAATAAAATATGTTTTATGAACTAAGTGATCTTATTTAATTTATTTTTAAGGGTTTTACGAGAAGTTTTTATCATCAATTCAAAATTTCGGGAGGGGCTGCAGCCCCCTCAGCCCCCCCCCCCTCATATACGCCCATGCTTCTGTATCCTCTAGAAAGGCTTTATTAGGCATATTTTGTATTGATTTATAGAGCTTTGCTTTAGAATGAGAGCCAGATTCTGTAATTTCCGCTTCTGTGTAAAAGTTAGCTACTGTCGGTGTCCCTGACGCCTTAATATCAATTTTATTCGAGATGTTCGAGAGGATTTTGACAATTTTCACGAGATATATAAAAAAAAAAAGTTTATTTCTTGTCTAAGCTTATCAAATGGCACTAGGGACATGAACGGAACCGCGCTAAGATGCTGCAGTTCCTGCGTGTCGGACTTTTTTTTCTTATGCTTCTTCAAAATCAAAGGACACCAACAATTATGTTTCTTAGTTTAGGTAAATGTAAAACTTACTCAACATTTTTCTGCTCAATCCGCCTTCTTGAAATATCCAAAACAAAAATGATAGTTTTTTCTACTTTTCTCAAAAATGGTTATAGATTTTGGATATATGGTTTCATTTTCACCAAAAACAGTGTTCGATTGGCGGATTCTAATGTTTAAACTTTTGTATATACTTTTTTTTTCTTAACGGCGCGTCGACAAATCTGGGCCATTAGCGCCGACATCCAGGGTGCAGCGAGGAATTTTCTCAACGAGCCCTGAGTTGAGAAAATTCCTGCCGCCGGTGGGGATCGAACCCACCATCTCCCGCTTATGAATCTAAGGCGCTAGCCACTAGACTACGGAAGACCCCCAATTTTTTCGCTTAATATCTCGAAAACCGTAAGCGTAAGGTTACCATTCGAAAGCTTACTAAATGCTCTACAAAAAAGATTCTGAAGCAATGTTCGATTGGGCGATGTCAATCGGAGAAATAAGTGCTTAAAACTTCAAATGTGTTTGTTTTGTTTTTTTGAACGGGTTTTTGTCTTTGATAAAATCACTTTTTAATTGATTTTTTTTAATTGCATTTATCTATAGAGCGAACCTTGACAAGGCGAGGGATTCATTTTTAGCACTTTCCTCCGAAGGAAAGTAGCTATTGAGGTTGGACTCATGACGGAATTTTTGAAAAATTTCTTCAAATCTTTATCGATCCTACCTAGTAGACACCGAAAATGACCCCCGTTAAAATTTATATATATCTATATATATATATATATATATATATATATATATATATATATATATATGCATATATATATATATATATATATATATATATATATATATCTATATATATATATATATATATATGTGTCTGTTAACACGATAGCGGCCAGAGTTTTTGTTTTTTCGTTACGAAACTTGGTATATAGCATTCAATTAGCAAACGATTGAACGAGTTCGTTAACCACCAAAGTCGGTCCACCGGAAGGGGGGGTTTACCCCGAACCCAAAACACTTATTTGACTATGTCAGCCGTAATATTTGTTATATTTCAACGAAACTTGGCATTCGTAGTGTTAATATAGAGAGAAAAATGAGATATGAAAATGAACTAAATCGGTTCATTAGAAGGGGGGGGGGGTTTACTCCGGACCCACAATACCTATTCGCCACTACCAGCCGTGATTTTTGGTATATTTCGACGAAACTCGGTATTCGTAGTGCTAATCCACAGGTAAATATGTGTTGTAAAAATAAACGAAATCGGTTCATTAGGGGGGGGGGGGTTTACTCCGGACCCACAATACCAATTCGCCACTACCAGCCGTGATTTTTGGTATATTTCGACGAAACTCGGTATTCGTAGTGGTAATCTACAGGTAAATATGTGTTGTAAAAAGAAACTAAATCGGTTCATTAGAAGGGGGGGTTTACTCCGGAC
This sequence comes from Gonocerus acuteangulatus, assembly GCA_946811695.1. NCBI lineage: Eukaryota > Metazoa > Arthropoda > Insecta > Hemiptera > Coreidae > Gonocerus > Gonocerus acuteangulatus. Next base: position 35,221,708 of record OX328128.1, on the reverse strand, counting down.
CCAAATTCCTAATATACTCATACCGGTCGTAATTTCTGCTGTATTGTAACGAAACGCTGTATACGTCGTGGGTAACTCATGAGAAAGAAGTGTTGTAAAAATGAGCTGAATCGGTCAATCGGAAAGCGGGGGTTTAATTTGTAATATATTTGAATAGAAAAGCCGGCAGACGTAGGTTCACAAAGCCGCCGCAAGGAGCGCTTTCTACCACTAGAGTGACTGTATCCTGTTCCTGCGTTAGATCAAAATACGATAATATGAGGATTTTTGTATTTATTACGTAGTGTAGTAGGTACCATGTGTAAACATAACTCTGGATGCAAATTAATAATTGATCAGTTACTCATTACAAAATGAGAACTATTCACGTTTTTATTTCATTTATGTAGGATATTTTAAGCAAATTGTTCTGGAAAGCAGTCTACACTACCCAAATTCTGAGGAAAGTGCTTAGTTATGCAGCTCCTGCGTGACGGACTTTTCTGTCAGGTAGAGGTATGTACCCTTACAACAGTCACCTATTTAGGGTTATAAATTATTTCATGAAAGGTCTAACCAAAATTATAACTATGAACCTTTCCAAATGAAATTAGGGATAGTAAGGGATCCGCGCTAAGATGATTGAGTTCCTGCGAGTCGGACTTTTTTTGTTTTGTCCCATCTCCGTCTCCATTACCCAAGGCGGCTAGTTTCTCTTAGCAAAGACTTCACAATTCCATTTGATAATTTAAGCTTAAGATCTTCTAAAAGCCGCAAAGTCGTAAAAAAGTTTCATATGTCATTGTTTGGAAGCACCCTTCAACCAACAAGTGGTTTTTCCTCGGTCTCATGTGTCAGTACCTTACAGGAAAGCAAAATTGCTTTCCGACACGACCCCAAAGGCCGAGACTGTCGAAAATCATAGTTTCCAGCAAATCCACATCTTGCAGCGGCTAGCCCTTTGTACTGAACCAAGTCGCCGGGCCTGGATGATTCGCGGGGGTTCCCGCCTGTTCCCGCTCTTTGATTAGTGCCAGTTAGCCGAAACCCCTGCACCATGGCAATTATCAGCTCTTATCTATGGTTTCCTCGGCAAAAAGTACATCCTCTCACTAAATCTTCCGATATCTCCTATTCTTCGAAATAATATCAGTATTCTGTTTTAAATGTCTTTTGAAGATTTATTCTCCACCTGGCGCCAGCTATTAGGCGGTTCCCTTTAAAAAGCATAAGGTCAAGTTGTGATCAAACAAACCTTAAACGTTTCGGTCAATTGAGGCGCCACTTGACTAAGAAATCGAGATACGTGTACTTTATAACATACAATTTCTGTCAAGATAAGAACAGTTATTTCCGCAACCATTCTAAGAACCACTTCTCAATTCACCAAGTAGATTCACTGATCAAAAACTTCTTCCTGAGGGTGACTACTGAAGGAAGAAGACATTTTTACTAAGTATTCATAGAAACTGAATTAAACCAAAGCCTTATTAGAATATATTGAAAGGGAATGTTCTTCCCAAATCACGTAAATTTTGTAAAAAATCTAGAAAAGTAAACTATCTTTGTTTTAAATTGCTGTAGGAGGTACACTAAACAATCGTTCCTCACGTTACGGTTGTTTGTATTTTTTACTTAAAATTCGTAGGTTTTAAATGCGTAATTCCCTTGAAAATTTTTAGTTCATCATCTTCATTCAATTTTTCTCTTTTTTGATCATCATCATCATGGTGAGGAATGGAACTGAAAGATTAAAATCACCAAATATTACGTATACAATAATTATTAATATGCTCCTAACGGTCGGGATATTCGTTATATTTCAACGAAACTCGGTATACCTACATACATAGTTTTCATAGGAGGAGGATTTTGTATTGTAAAATAAAACAAATCGGTCTATGAGGGGTCATTCCTGAACGAATTTATTAATGTGGAAGTACCGGCTGTTATGTTTACTTCCTTGCATCAAACTCCAGGAATTATCTTGCCCAAATAATTAGTTAGATGTGTGGTAAAATTAATCAAAAACGACCAGTTAAAGTAAGGGCTGAATCAAGAACAAAATTTAATAAGAGCAAAACTACTCATGTTTATTTCGATTGGTTAGTTTAGAAAATTCTTCACTGCTCTCCACGTTATGGCAAGTTTACAAGAGCTTAGTACTTTTAATTAGATCTTGGCACTCTTTCTGAGCTGGTTTACTGACAAGTAATTGTTCAGAGCTTGACGCGTAAGTAAACTCATCAGTAGCAAGAACCCGTTCAGAAATTGTGTATCTTTGCCGTGCTGTGTTGAGAGAAAATTTTAAACATTACCCGAACATTGTTTTTTCGACAATTGTATAGGAAATTGAAGAAAGGGAAGAGGTTGTGGGCCATACAGTGGTAGGTACAATGACACATCATTGGTAATTCTGCCCAACGGTCAACGGAGCTGGCAACCGAAGATAAAAAAAAGGAAGTACCGAAGTTTCATAAGAATGACATCCGATCAGCTTAAAGATTTATTACAGAAAATTACTACCGATATACGACGACCAGACACTAATATGAGAGGAGCAATAACTGCGAAAATAAAATTAGAACTATGCCGATTAGCTTGACACTAAACAGTTTTCGAGCTCTTTACACGAAGTGGCAATAGACAACTGCATAGTAGATCTTGGTTAGTAACTTGCCGCGTTTACTAATTCCCTTTACTAAGCACCTAGAGTACTCGTGAGTATAAGTGTTTGGGTGAATATTAAAATTGACAAGTTTTTATATGACAAATTCGTCTAATGGCAAACACCAACTCAAAGGCCTACCGCTACCTTCGTTGTCTTCAAGATCGAAATCTTGAATCAAAAATCTTGGAACCATCGCCCCTCTGTACATTCACTGGTGCCTCTTTCGCCGCAAGCAGCATCAACCATGACGAATCTTGTTTTGACATGGTGAATTTCAGCGGTCGTTACTCATAGAGAATTCAACACAAATTAAACTAATCGTTGAGGAAAAACGACATTAATAACCATTGTTTATAATCGATAAACTAGAATTTAGATTATCTTTGATTTCTTGCCTAAGAAAAATGAATATTTGAAACATGCATTACTTGTGCAGCAACCCAATACCAAGGTCTTGTGAACGGAACTTTTGTATTTTGGCAAATAAGTGTAGGTTTCAGCCGATCTCTTAATATGATATCTGACTACCTCGATATCAGAATACGCTTCGAAAATAATTATATCAAAAAAGACGAAAATGAAGAAGCCGAAAAGAAAAACATTTACACGAAATGCACGGCATTCTAAAATGAGAAGTTACAAGAATATTTTGGGAAGCGAAAGTATATTTTGTAGGGACTGTGGTTCGGATCAAGAGGGACCATTCCGAAGAGCACATCCACCTTCCTTGAAAGTCTCGGACTGAACGCTGACCACCTGGCAGCATTAGCCGAGTCTATATTAGTGGTCACACAAGGAATAGTCGCCAATCACATGTACTTTAGACTATATTTTCAATTCTATCAATTCATTTCTTCAAGCCTTCTTACGTATCCTCTATTCCTTATTTCGAACTCCTACCATCTTCAGCCTGCAAATTAACCCTACTTCCGAATGGATGATAAGCACGCTGTCTAGCTAGCAATCCAATGTAATTGGGCCAATTTTATTTGTTTGTAATAATGTTTTCTCTCTCTAAAGAATGTAGAAAACCATTTTGTCCACGAACGAGCGTTGTATGTGCCTTTATCAAAGTGTGCGTCCAGCCATGGCGACCTCCGGCTATTTCCATTGGTTCTCCATAGTTGGTGCGGTAGTTTTGCAAGATGGCCGTCACAATTAGGTAGTTAAGCGAAGAGGGACAATTTTAGTACCCCTTCCACCTCGTTTCGCCCCTTTCATCACGGACAGTTCCCGCCCTCTACAAATTACTGCAGAAATTATAAGGCGCACGCACGAGGAGAGCATTTTATTTTATTTTTTCCTCGGAGAGTCAATTAATTTTTTTGTACGCGGAAGAGAGGAGCGCATAGAAAAATATATTTCTTAAAGTTATACGCGACCACCGACAGGACGAGGAAGTCATTTGCTAAGTATGCAGTTGTAAAACCGCACGAGGTCGTTGACGCATGCAATTTAAATCCTTATCACTCAAAGATATTAGCAGTCTCTTAGTAATTGCTTTAAGTGCAATCCGTAATGCAGGATTTCCCTAACATAGTCTGATGATGGAAATTGCAGGTTGAAAACACCCAGCAGGAGGTTCAAGAACCTTTGGATGCTGATGAGTTCCTTCGCACGCATTGATAGAAACTTCAGAACTCATCAAAGGCAAGAATCCCGACAGTTTGGATCATAGAGCTAACAGAAGAAGAAAAAGTCATTTTAACATGTAAAAATAAAGTGGTATTCATTGATATCACGTTTTATTTATCTTATTTTTAATGTGTGATGTTCGAAGGCATTGTGCGTAAAATAGTTCTTCTCGAAATAATGAAAAGGTATCGACATTAGCTAACTAATCAACAGCAAATATTAAATTATTCCCGGCTTATCATCAGGAATGAAAGCACCTACTCCAATAAAATCCTGAAGAAAAGTTAGATTTTGGGCGCCGCTTACAGTAGCAGAAATTGATCTCTTGGCCTCTTTGAGTTCCGCTCGGAATAATCTATGACAACACAACCAATATTAGGCTATCGAATGGTTACTGTCGATTTACCTTGAATTCCCAACATATTGAGATTTTAAGAAAGTTTACGAAAATCCTAAAATTGCTCATTTATGTTTTTTAAAAAAATATTTTTTAAATTAAGTCCTTCATTACAAATGCAACCAAAATTTAAATATCTTAGTTTGAACGAATTTCAAACTAAATCCAACGATTATAAAATTAGTTATAAAACAAGTTGAATCCAGTTTTATCGACAAAAAAAAATACAGAAAAAATTACATTCACAAGCTTACAAACGAAAATCCTTAAGCGTAACGATTTTTTTTGGCGAATTTCGCTCATAAAACAGTGTTCCCATAGGCGGATTCTGGTGGTTAACAATCCTGACCTTATAAATTAGACAAAGTATTTTTGTATTAAACTTTTATCAAAATCGGACGATTTTTAAGCCTATGAGGAAGCGAACAGGCAAATTATTATATATATATATATACACACACACACACACACACACACACGCAAACATTTTTGAACCACCGTTATTTTCATGATTATTGGGTCAAAGCTTTCAGTCAACACTCCCGGATTGCTTCGTGACGTCCACATCATAAGCGAGTTTCCTCCCTATGGAGGGATGGAGGAAGCTCGCTAAAAGCATAAGATTCATGTGTATAGATGGCCTTTAATGTGTATAGATGTGTTGGCTTAGTGGGGAGGTTTGCTGGCAAGAATCCTAAATGTTGTAAGTATGTCTATGTAAATTTGGAATTTTGCACCTTGTACCGAACCAAGAACTCTGAATCGCACAATCTCTCGGTCCGTATTTTTCTTGAACCTTGTTTTGGAAAAATATGATATTTTGAAGAGATCCTTTTGTTTTCGCTGGACTGTGGTCTTAGGGTGGTAATGGTCTAGCAGATTTCTGCCCTTAAACCCTAAACACTCTTCCCGCTACCCAGCATCAAGCAATCTTAGTGGGAATCTAACAGACAACCCAAGGCACGGAATACTCAAACATTAGCACTTATTAGATAAGGTTATGTAATTCACATGTGAATCCTCTAGTTAAACAAGAAGAATTTTCAAATCTTCTATACCTGATAATCTGAAGTCGCGTCAAGGTGACTTGCACTCTAAGTGTTTCTTAGGAACTCTATTGGTTGTCAGAAGCCAACTCATGTAGTATTCAAATCACACGAATTCAGGTCACGAAATGACCACCGACAAAGGACAATGACGCCTCGCGTCCACACTTCTTACAAACTTTGCCTCTTAAACTATACTCCATATTGATGTGAACGCGGTAAGGTTTAGAAATAAAACATAAGATACAATGTTTTATTTTTTCTATTTATTGGGTTCATATCCACAACCCAAGTTACAATATATATATATATATATATATCTAAATATGATAGGAAGTCAAGGGATGGTTGGGATTAGGCTAGGAGAAGAAGAACCTCCGAAGAAATCAGCCAGAAATCTATTTTGGACGTCCCAGCTGCACTTTGGCAGCCTTCTTAAGCTAAAAAATAAATATACACAATTAAAAGTGAGAATAATCAGACCGTAAGAAGCCTTATAATTATTATGCTAATAAATTTATAACTAATCGTTTTTATTAAAGATGCACAAAATAAAAAACAATGGTTCTAAACCAAAGCCCAATTGGCCGAATCCCAACTATCCCTTGACTTCGTATCACCGCAATGGCTAACTATCTCCATCTCATTAAAATATAATGATTTTTTAAAATTTAATATAGGAAGATAGTAAAACAGTAAAATAAAAACACTTATATTTACTGTTCATTTCGTTTCAACTGTTCAAACGGTTTACCATCTACTGAAGAATCTTTAAGGACACTAAGACTAGGTGAAACTCAATTACACAGCCTAACTATATCATCCCAATAACATCATAAATATGTAAATAATCTAAATTACATAGTAAATATCTTAATAACATTGTAAATATGTAAATCATTGTAAACGTGAAAGTCATCTGAATAACATGGTAATTATGTAAATCATTGTAAACATGAAAATCATTTGTATAACATTGTAAATATGTAAATCATTGTAAACGTGAAAGTCATCTGAATAACATGGTGATAATGTAAATCATTGTAAACATGAAAATCATTTGTATAACATTGTAAATATGTAAATCATTGTAAACGTGAAAGTCATCTGAATAACATGGTAATTATGTAAATCATTGTAAACATGAAAATCATTTGTATAACATTGTAAATATGTAAATCATTGTAAACGTGAAAGTCATCTGAATAACATGGAAATTATGTAAATCATTGTAAACATGAAAATCATTTGTATAACATTGTAAATATGTAAATCATTGTAAACGTGAAAGTCATCTGAATAACATGGTAATTATGTAAATCATTGTAAACATGAAAATCATTTGTATAACATTGTAAATACATAAATCATTGTAACATGAAAATCATCTTTATAACATTGTAAGCATTTAAATTTGATTGTAAATATAAAAATCATCTAAATAATATTGTTAATAAGAAAATTATCTAAATAACATTATAAATATGTAAACCCTAATCTAAATTACATTGTAAATATTTAAATAATTGTAAATTTATATATCGTCTAAATAATATTGTAAATATGACGCCTATTCTTTTTTTTTTTTTTTTTTTAAAGAAATCCACTACCCCTAGTGGGAATTAATAACATTATAAATATGTAAATCCTAATCAAAATTACATTGTCAATATGTAAATTATTGTAAATATATAAATCATTTAAATAATATTGTAAATATGCAAATCATCTAAATAAAATTGTAAATATGTCTATAATCTAAATTACATTGTAAATATATAAATCATCTAAAAAAATATACGTGATTATTGAGAAGTGACCCTACCAAATTTGGTTACTCACTTATCAGGCAGAAGACCAAGAAATAAAGCACATGAATTAATGAGTCACTTTTATTCATTCACGTGTTTTATTTCCGGCTGATAAGTGAAAAAAAAATTACAATTCCGATTAGGTTTTAATGCCATCTGAAGTCATATCAGTTTGAATTAATTGTCAGGATTCTTTGCTGCATTCCTCATTTGGAGGGCTATATTAATGGGATGATGACAAACAGCATCAAACTCAGACAATCAACCAATTGGTGGAATTCCAAGGACATCACGTCACCTTCATTAACATTATTGGTCCTCCTTTTTAGATATTTGATCTTACATTCTCCTCCGAAGAACTTTATAGGGTGTTTGTTTTGGCTTGTATTTATATTTTGTTGTAGTTTTTGTGTCGAAATAGACTGTGCAGTCTTAGCACATTCCTAAGCACATTACTAAGCACATTCCTCAAAAGTCCGAATCGCAGGAACTGCCTCGTCTTAGCGCGGTTCCGTTCATATGACTAGTATAATTTTGAAGACGTACAATAAAAACAGTTATTACTTTGTTTAGATCAATCGTGACACAGCTATTCCAATGAAATCTCAAAGAAAAGCAAGGTTGTCGGCAAAACACATGAAACAGTATCCTAAGCGGAAATTACTCCTTCCGCCGTCCTAACAACGTTCTCTCTAGGAAGACACTATTACAAATAGGTTTCTAATTTACTTAATTTTCTTTACTAAAATATTCATTTTAGTGTTAAATGCAATTAAAAATACTAAAATACACATACTACTGTTAAATGCAACTTAAAATACGAAGATTCCAAAACTCATGTCTTAATAGATTGTTTTTCTTTCGAATACTTTCTTAACTCCAAATGTAATGAAAATCGTAAACACATGGGACTTCGGCAAAATAGATGTCAGCTCTCCTAGGATGATTCTTACCCTACTAAAGCAATGAACTCTACTAGCCTCGGACAGGTAATGATCTGGGCCTCCCTTGTCCATTCAGCAAGGGAATTCAAACAATAAGTCAATTCATCTAATATTCTTCTAATGTTTTAAGGGAAAAATCAATTAAAATAACATCAACTAATTAAAAACTAAGGCAAACAGAGACAAAAATATTCACACGGCATTCCGCTGGAAAAGATCTTTTTCTAAAAACGAAATATTGTTTCTAATTTTACGTAACCTCATTTATTGCCAAATACATTTTTGTAGTATAATCAATTAAAAAAATTACACGCAATAAAAAAAAACTAAGGGCAACAGACAAAAAGAACCGTTTAAATAAGAGAAACCAACTACTTCAACGATTTAAGGGACTTTTTCTCAAAATGTGACTGTCCCATCGAGAATTCCCTCAGAACATTTTTTGTAGAGAATTTAGAAAGCTTTCGAATGGTCACCTTCCACTTACCACGATTTCCCAACAGTTTTCGAGATAGCAAGGAAAATATACGAAGTTCCCAAAATGTTTCATGTCTATTAATAAAATATGTTATTCTACTCCTTCTAGTCCAGGTAACGAACAGTTATAGATGGAAGTTTTTGGAACAAAATTTTTGACTTCGTAACTTTGTTTAGGCTCTATAGGAGGTGAACATATCAAAAGTCCCGTAGCCTTTGTGCCGGGGAGGGGAGGGGGGGGGGTTAGAAGGTCCCATTTTTCGAATTTTCACTTATATCTCGGAAACCCTGCGTCCTAGCGACATGACTATTTTATAACAAATGAAAGCTGATTAAATTTCCTACAAGTTCTATTCAATGACGTTTTTCGAGATATCTTTAGTTTTCGAAATATCCGCTTTTCAAAGTCTGTCATTTTTGGGAAAAAACACTTTTGCCGCATATTTTTTCCCCGTTTGATCAGATAGTGTCTTCACTTTCTTCTAGTGTCTTCACTCACGGGTTGAATTCGGCCTCCCTGACCGTCCCTAGGCCAACCCAGCCTTTAATTAATTTAATAATGGGTACCTTGGGTGCTAATCACTCTAGCAGTTCAAGTAGTCAAGGGGAAAATCAGGCGGCCGGAGCATAGTACTGACCACACTATCTCCCTAGTGTGCCGTTTGGTCATGAATCAAATACCTCTATAGTATCTGCCCCTCAGGGCCCTCGTGGCCTCTTACGGGACTGATTTTTTTTTTTTTTTTTTTTTTTTTTTTGACCGGATAACTCTTCAACGATGTACCAAAATAATAAATAACGGTTATAGGGTTGTAGAGTATTGCATTCCCTTTAATAATACATATTACTTTGCTATTTTATGTATTTTCCTTCAAAGGTCAAAATAATTTCAGTGTTCATCGTGAAATCTGAAATTTAGCGACTAATAGTCCAGGCAACTAAGAGTTATAGTTGGTATCCGAAGTGACAAAGAATGAGATATACCAAGGCCTCATTGATGCTCAGAACCTTTACGAACATCAATACGTGAATATTCGTCAAGAGATTTACGACTTTAATCATGAATTGATTCATAGAGCCATTAACTCCAGGCACCTGGAGAATCTCACCATTCACAGATTGATGGCTTCAAACATTTATTGAATGAAATGTTAGTTATCTTGAAAATTATTGGATATAAAAATTACGTGGTGCTCTGCCTAAGCTTACCAGAGAGTTTCTTTTAATGTTTTTATTTCACAATAATATTTCATTATTTACAGAATAAATGAATAAAAAAACCGCCTCCTATTCTATATATATATATATATATATATATATATATATATATATATATACATACAAATATATGTATATATATATACATATATTTGTATTTATTTATTTATTTTTACTACGGACCTGCATCATGGATATTTAGGGGGAACGCTTATTTTTGGAGAATTCAAAAAAGTCCCGAAAATGTTTTGCTTTTTCTAAATATAAAAAATTAACATTATTTTTTTTTTTGCAGACTAACGTGCATTTAGTACCTGTATATTCTAGGAACTCCATCAATTCGGACGGCTTTAGAATTTTTTTTTTTTTAACTATTTAAGAATTGCATTTGCTTAGGAATGTTTAAGCAATGCTTTTTCAATTCTTGTTTTATCATGTGCGTTATTTGAGTTTGACATTGCTAACTGAGGGGGTTTGAGGCCCTCCGACGCGCAGGAATGTTCCTATTCTCAGGGCCTTGGATGTCGGTGCTAATGGCCCAGTTGTCATGCGCCGTAAAAAAAAAAGAAAAGTATATCAGTACATTTGTCCTATTAAAACAATGAATAAAGGACGGTTATCCATCAGTATTCTGCACAAAAACTTCAACGCTTCATCTCCCGCATGAGAATCTATGGCGTCAGCCAAAAGACCACTAATATTTTAACGATTTTTTATTCCTATGATATTCGCAATTATATTAACTCCTCTAATTTTTTTTATAAATGTCCTTGCTTAATACTACACGGAGGCATATATTCTCAATTAGATTTATTATTTTATAATTTCTATTTCAAGTGTAGACTGGACTAGGTGAGATTTGGTCAAAAACACAAATTTTTGGTATGTAAGTAGAGTGGTATGTAAGTAGAGTGGTAGGATCGATGACGATTTGAAAAAAATGTTTTCAAAAATAAGTGCGACCTCAATAAGAGCATCCCTACAGAAAGTAGTAATGCTGTGTCCCGGTGGGCGGAATCTTCTGGTTAAGGAACATGCGTTAAAATCCTAATTTTCTGCTTGTATTTTTAGCTGGCTATAAGATTATTTCAAGACTTTATATCGGCCTTCATCAAGAGTATTATCTTATAGCGTAGAGATCTGAGAAGAAGCCACACATTGGAACAGCTGACTACTTAAGTGTTTTCGGGGAACTGCAAGCTCCTACGTGCGGCGCCCACAGCACACCGAGCTCCCGGGTTCAAGGCTGGAAGGTTTCTTCAACCTTGGTTGGTTTGTCAGCCAATGCTTGTTGAACATTCTTGATGTAATCGTAAAGTATATGTTCATAATCGAAATGCCGTGTTTTCAGGAACCTAGTACTTGTCCCCTGCGCTAAGCTAGCTCGTTCACAAGTTGGTATTTAGGTAAACTCATCAGTAACAAGAAACCCGTTTGGAGTATCGTCGTCGTGCTGTGTTAAAAGTAGTTTTTAAAAGCAATACTTAAACGTCGTTTTATACAAAAATACAGAAGGATCAAAGAACTTGAAAAACTTGAAAATGAAACGGTCGGGGGGGGGGGGGGCAAAAAGTGGTTGCTAAGAAGATACACTATTGCATTTCAGCCCAAATGTTAACCGAGATTGCACCTGAAGATCAAAAGGATTACAAAACGTTACTCCCGAGATACAACCCGGGAAAAGAAAATTAGAAGTAACTCATCAAACTGGGTTGTCACTAAACACTTGTCGGGCTGTTTATACCAGGTGGCAAGAGACAACTGCATAGTAGAATGGGGGTGTGGTAGCTTACTTGTCCGGCTGTTTATACCAGGTGGCAAGAGACAACTGCATAGTAGAATGGGGGTGTGGTAGCTTACTTGTCACTTTGTAAATATAAGCGATTCGTATACATTGGTCCTTCCCGCGCTTTACTAATGTTTTTTTATGTTATGTAGCTCCTGCATGACGGGCGTTTTGTTTTGTGTAGAACAGAGAAATCATCTAATTACATCGCACGCAAGGATTATATTTAACACAATATTTTCTTTACTCACATAAAATGATAACGCACGCATAAAGTACGGCTAAGTGACTCGATGCAGCTAAAATTGCTGACAATTGTTTGTTTCTGCACAGTACAAAGTTTCCAATTAGGCAATTACTCCACGCTTCAGAGAACTATTGACGAAGTGGAGCGAAAAATAGGAGGAAGGGACACAACACTTGCCCTTGAGGAAAACCTTTTGAGGTATCTTCATTCAAGATTTAATCTACTTACTAAGATATTAGAGTTTCTTAACTTTTGGCGATTTACTCTAGTATAACGTATCATATAATAACATATAAATACATTTTACAAATCATGATGTGATATGTAAGTACATTTTAGAAATACTGATTTAATATCTAAATTATGTAGTCGTCGTGAAAAATTAAAAATAAATAAGAAAAAAAGCTGAGGGGAGTAAAGATAGCTATATATTTTTTTAATAAATGTTAATTGTTTTTAGGGGGTGTTAACATATGGGCTATCGGACAGTAAGTCATGTGGTCTCGAAATCTGGAATCAGTAAGTATGTATTTAACTGTTAATGTCTCGTTACAGCATGGGCATACAGGTATGTCTTGTCGCTCCGTTAGATGAGAGTGTTTTTCTGCACAGTGTCTTTTGAACATTCTGGTATGTCGATTGTTTAGCTCTGTAGAAATAACGATGGTAACTCATCAATAATAAATAATTTACGAACTCTTACAATTGAACATAAAATGATATTTTATTTTTCATCCAATCATATACCAGCACTGATACCGTTGAAAATAAACATTCAAATCCTGATTAATGAGAATGACACGTATTCAAAAACGTAAATTTATCTTAATTCAAGAATGAGATTAATTGAAATAATATGATTTTTGAATGATTTGAAAATAGATTTTGATTTTTTCCAAGTCTAATCAGGATTTGAATGTTTAATTTCAACGATTCGTGAATTATTTACACGTAATATAATTAAGAGGGAAAACGAAAAACAAACATCTGGCCAGACAAAGTTGTTTTAAATTTTATAAGCTTTCATTTATAATGAAAAACGTTCATTGAAATCGGTAAAGATTTAGAGACTGCAGCCTTTTTTGAAACATGAAATGTCAATTGGGCCCACTGTGCTTCGGTGCGTCGTAAAAAAAACTTAATTGAACATGTTTGAAATTTATCCAAACTAAGATATTTAAATGTTGGTTGCGTTTGGAGTTAAGGAAATGTACTGATAAATATTAGACTCTATTTCCTTTGTCTGACCTCTCAAAGCTTTCCCTAGCCTTAAAAGATACCTAATCAGTTTTTCTTTAATCTTTAATCTTCTTCCGTTTATCTCAACGGGCTATAGGAGAGCTGAACAGCTGTAACAGTTTGCTGCGTTCTTATGATTGTGGGGAGATTTTTTTTAAAGGATATTTAAAGCGATTTTTTCAGGAATGTAGTGTACACGACCAGTGATAACGCCTTGGAGGAATGTGCTTAGTTACGCAGGTCTTGCGTGCCGGACTTTTTATCTTTCTCTCCCCCCTCCCCCCCCCCCCCTCTCTCCCTCTTCCTTTCTTTCTCTATCCCTACGCGAGAAAATACTCTTGTCGTAGTGGAGCTCCGTAAATAAATAAATAGCGTTCCATGGACGCCTCAATTAACCTCTTGCGGTTGAACTGTATTAATAGCTACTGTCTAATGGCACTGATGGTGCTCGGCTCGCATAGGTCTTAATCTAAATCAGTCCAGAATACTCTCTAAAGATTTCAATCAGCTGGGTTCATTCCTTCAAGTATCGAGTTTCATTCCACCCTAGATAATATTTTGAAAATATTTCAAGCCATCAAACTCACATTAGGGATAAGAGTGTGATGTTTTATTGATTTGTAAAGGACGTACTGGTAAAATTAACATAAATACAATGTTTTCAAATAAACAATTAATATACAGGGTGGCCCAGATAAGCGGGCCACAAGAGAAATAACTACTAAACGGTTTGAGATATCAACATTTTTCATAGGGGCAAAGTTGTAGTTCTCGTCGAGATGTATAATATGGTGCCCTTGGAAATGAGAAAATAACACTCTAAGGGCTCAAATAGGCATTTGAAGGGAAGAGTTTCCCCTTAACCCATATTTTGCATAATATTTTTAAAATGTACTAACAAAACAAGAAAGAACCGTGCAAACGAGGATTCGATGCATCAAGTAGCTCTCTGTAAAAATACGTTTTCATTTCCATGTATTCCTCACCTGAAATCCCCAAAAAAGGCAGTTGAATTTATTTAAATAGTATTTTTGTTAAGAAAGGGCTAATTCAGCTTAGGAGAATGTGCTCAGCACTAAAATAAAAACGTGTGGAAGGGAGGAACCGCGCTAAATACCATGACCGCCATCGTATTTGTTAACTAACAAACTTCTTTCTCATTGAATTCGTAGTGGACACATACAATCCCTCGAAAAGCATTTTATTACCAAACCTAAAGGCCCAGAGCTTGAACTCCGTACCTTACTCTTGTACCTCACACCGATGAGTACTACAAGACAGTCGGATGAGTACTACAACAGCATGATGACGTAACGCACCCCCTCTACCCGGAAGGACGGCAGGCTAGCCAGTGTCTCGCTCTCCGCGCGCCGGGCTGCATCTACCACTCAAACTACAGGCTTATTCGCCTCTTATCAATCTTATCACAGGTAATCACTTCCACCCTAACTATATCATTATCCAATCTTCTTAGAAATATCTTCCCTGCAGTTCTTTCCTCCACTCTTCGCACAAAATTGCCCGGGGATCTTCCGGTCGTCAGCTAATAGCCGAAATGCTAGAGTACTTTTGAATACATTAAACGACAGGGCAAGTCGACTTTGTACTTTTTGTACAACCGCTTCTAGGAAAGTTGGACTTGTCTTCCGCAATGTTTATACTTAATCACACCTTTAGTCTCTAATATGTAGTTATATATTACTGTATTTTCCTTCGTTTATATTTTATCTTTAAAACTATTTTGTTTTAATTAATTTTTATTTAATTTTTCTGCAAATTAATCTTGGAAAGAAACTATTCCTATACTGCTATATTAATATGTTAAGAAGAAAACATATATTTTTTTAATAATATGTTTAATCTATTTAAACCATAGCATAGCATTTGCAGTGCCATTAGTTTCACTAGAAGTGTCCTAGTACAAACGCTAACGTTCCAAAAAACTCAAACTTCAGAAATTATGCAACTGTTGTTCGGTTTGGGATTAAGTGCAAAGAACAGCTCTGTTATTACTGTCCTGAGGCTGTAGTGAAACTTGTACAATCTTTGGTTGAATACGATTTGCAATATTTCGAAAATATTAAGGGTCAATGTTGTATTTCTCATATATTTTTTATGTCAATGTTGCGTTTGGAACAACATTACTTCATACAAAAACCTATATATATATTCATATAAATACATGGATATCCATGAATATATATTATTTTATTTTTAGTCCTTTTTTTTATACATATGTATTTTTACTATATACTTGTTTCAAATTAGTACTATCGCTATTCCTAGTACTAATAGTTCTTACATACTAATACTACTTAATAATGGTACTAATACATTTGTATATAAACACATACATATACAAATACACGCAAATACGGGGATATGTATAGAGACACAAACTCAAAATTACGTAGTTGTTGTGTCTGATTATTTCTTTACTATTTACTACTACTAAAACTAATACTAATAACATGGGCGTATATAGGGGGGGCTGAGGGGGCTGCAGCCCCCCCCCGAAATTTCTATTTGGTCGGTAAAAATTTCATAAAACCCTTAAAAATAAATTAAATAAGATTATTTAGTTCATAAAACATATTCTATTTTGGGTGTAATAGCGTTTAAGTTGGCTAAAACCCTTCCAAGATGTAAATTGTTAGAATTCCATACACCGGAAATGGTCTCAGCCCCCCCCCCCGACATTTTCCCAGCCCCCTCCGAAATTATTTTCTATATACGCCCATGACTAATACTTAATTGAATTAAGTTACTTCAATAAACAATATACATTTTACTACTACATACTATTTGCATTATTGTTTAATTAATATATTTGATAGTAAATAGACCTACTGAAGTAATAATGATAATAAAATAATTTTTTATAATACTAACAAGGTATAAGATAAAAAAAAACATATAAATTACACTATAACAAATAAAAAAAAAAGTATAATAGAACAATAAAAATCAGAGAGCCATTTGATCTAGATTCATGTCATATCTTATTACACATTTTGGTAAATATTTCCTACTATTTTTCTTTAAATATCTTTTATATAATGCACGTTTTTTTTTGGTACAAAACAATAATATTCTGTCAATAAGATGTTTGCCATCTCAAGTTCTATCATGTGGTATGGAATGTGTAACATTCCTTACCGCATATATATAATATTATTGACCGAATATTATTGTTTCTGTTGTTTTTTTGTTGTTGTAGTCAGTTAGATCTAGCTTACGGTAAGATAACTCTTGCATGTTTGACTTGTTCGTGCGTTAGCCATGAATAGTCAGATCCTCAACCGAGCACGAAAACATGCCATCATGTTTGATCAATTTTATATAGGGCAGTATTTTTATTTTGGCTTTTTCGTTGCACAATAAGTATGTGTGTGTGTCTTAATTGTATATATGTATATTTTATTGAGAGATAGAAAAAATAAAATTAAATAATTAACCTAAACAACCTAAACCTCAAAAATACGAATGAGAATAAAAATTATATAAACATTGTAAAATAATTATTTCAAGAAACATTAAAACATACAAACATATATTATACTAAGAAATGACAGATATTTCCAAAGACAAAAATCAATCTTTTATTTCCAGGGCGATATAATTACGAGGTCTTAATTTTCTATTCTGAAATTAATTTTTTAATCACTTGCTTTATCATGAACTAATCACTAAAGTCGCGGAGCTCAAAAGAAAGTAGATGAATAAATATTCTGAAGCCTCTCGAACACACGAAAACACACACACGGAAACTCTCATCCTTCTTAAATGTTATGTTTAATAGACTTGAACTGTGATAAATTTACTAGCTTTATGTTTCTGAAAGCATGGGCGTATATAAGGGTGGAGGTGGGGGGGGGGCTGCTGCCCCCCCCCGAAATTGTGTTATGGTGAAAAAATTTCATGTAACAAAAAAACTTATAACAACGAAAAATGTCTTCTAAATTTACCCTGGTCTACTAGGCGTCTAGAGGACCTAAAAATGACCATTTTACACTAAAATATTTAAAATGTTCTCTGCACCACAAATGCCTAGGTTCTGCGAACCCCTTCCCCGCCGAAATTTTTTTTCTATATACCCTAGTGTCTGAAAGTACTAGTTTAAATAGGCATAAAGCTTTACAAACATGTATGCAAATTATAGACCCAGTGTCTCTAGGTTATTGTCTTCAGAAACGTTATTAATAATACTCAGCCCAAATTCATTCCAAACTCCGAAATTGAATCTTAGAAAGGCAGGTTATTTGTAAATATTGAACTTGTTTGCAATACTCAAAAGCTGGGTTATTCCCAAGCGCATATGCGTAAAGAAGGTTGTGTCAGGAGAGGCTTCAAAATTGAAAATAAAGTCTTTATATTAAATATCTTACAATTCACACACAATAATTATTTTCATCTTGCAATAAAAAAAAATTATTATTTATTACTGTCGCAATTTGTCATTCTTTATTTTGTTATATTCTATACATTAAATTATGAAATCAATTGTTTGGTTTGATTTAATTATTTATTTTATTTGATATTAATGTTATTATTTTTTTTTTTTTTTTTTTTTTTTTTTACGGCGCATCGACATAAATCTTGGCCATTAGCGCCGACGTCCAGGGTGCAGCCAGGAATTTTCTCAGCGAGCCCTGAGATGAGAAAATTTCTGGCGCCGGCGGGGATCGAACCCACCATCTCCCGCTTATGAATCTAGCGCGCTAGCCACTAGACCACGGGAGACCCCAAGTTATTAATATTATTTTTATTTTTTTTTTATTTTTTTTTTCTTATTTATTTTTTAATATTTTTTTTTCTTTTTCTTTTTTTGAAATTGAATATAATGAATTCATGTTCTTTACCCTTTATAAAGTTTTAATTGATTATTTTTATGTGAGCAAATCGCCTTGCTGTTGTGAAGCTCCGTGAATTAATAAATAAATAAAAAAAATATGCGTAAAGTCTATGACTTGAAACGAATGGCAGATTATTACGAAATTCCGTAATGATTGGATGTTGGGATGCTGAAAGTTTAGTAGAACGATCGCACGAACACAAGTAAATGGTGGAAAGAAGATAATTATATGTTAGCTGTTGTGGAAATGAGAATATCTCCTGTACACTCATCGATTTCAGGAACACACTCCGCTCCATAGGAGATGAACACCGTCTTGAGCTGAAATTTCGCAACGCAATACTCATGTACTGCACATATAGGTTTTGAATTGCTTTTGGACGTCATGTTTAGGATTCCTGAAGGTTTGTGGTTTCACTGAGCAGTTCCAGACAGGTAGAGATTGACATGCTCTGGAGAAATTCGTCTCAACAGAAATGATCAGTTTTGTGGCCTATTTGTATATTTCGTTGGTGTTAGCTTATTAAGAAATTTTGACATGGGGAAGACGAAAACCTATAAAATTTCCAAAACAGGACGATTGTTGATACCGTCCTGCGTGAGCATAAATATGAAGCCGATTATACGTGAAAGCTTTTCACGACAATCATTTCCTTATGCTTGAACCCTAAGTTGAAGCGTAGTTCTATGAACGACATACCATATGACGTCATACCATGTGACGATTTCTAATACCATCCTTCCTAAGAATACCCAAGAAGTCGAGCGTACAGGAAAGCCCTCCAGGACAATCATCGCCTTATGACTCGTCCTGCTGCAGGCTTCAAATAAAAAAAGAAACAGGATCAACCACTGGAATTCTTCTACTCGTCTCGCGCCCTTCACCTGTCGCTCTCGATTGTAAATTTAGTAATCTCATAATGCCACGAATGGAAGGACTTAAAGACCTCAACGCTATCCAAAGTGGTTAGGCCCTCAAAACACAATTAAATGTAAATGGAGAACTTGAGCCAAACCAAATATTCTAGTTATAAGAGGAATCCAGCTTATAATATCGACCTTCTGGTGCAATCCAAAAGCCCTTACAATAAATGACGACGATTCAGAACTCACAAGTTGGTAAGATATAAACATATACATCAGTCTGATCGGGTCCTCCCACCTACAAGTCATCCAATTTTCGCATAAACAGAATTTGACCAGTGGAACCGTATTTTTGGTGAAATTTGATTGAAAACGATTGTAATGCGTTTTGCATTATTAAGCTCTCTGATGCACTTCGTAAGCGAGGTATTTTTACTTGCATTTATCCGAAAAAACTTGATTATTTATTTTGAGTATTGGAATAACTGGCTTAATGACTTGACATTTGGGCTACTTTAATATATCAATCAATTTATTTTGCTATCGAGTTACAGCTCATAGTAGTATCTTGTGTATAATATCATTAGAAAGTATATAATGTTAGTAAATTACATATGATTTAGAGAATGTGGAGATAATCGGGGTTTTGTTGTATGTTAAATAAAACTACATTTTATAACAAAAATGAGATTTATTTCTGCCAACGTCTTGGGCTATGGCGAAGGGGATTATAGTTCCGTGTCATGTAGGCATCTCAGCAACCTTAAATGTCAAGCCGAAACGTCAACTGCCCACTATCTCTTAATACATTTGTGTTAGCGCATTCTAAGTCGAGCCTGCGCAATTTCTTCTGAACTGTTGTAGCGAATGCTAATGATCAAATGTCTTCAAAGACATTTGCTGAAGTAAATACATATTTACTTCAGCAAATATGTATTTACTTCAGCAATATGTATTTACTTCAGCAATATGTATTTACTTCATCAGCAAATATGTATTTACTTCATTGTATAAAATACAAAGATGTAGTACATCTTTGTATTTTACAGATGAGAGAATCAATCATGTCATGTACATAACTTCAGTTAGTGTTTTACTATAAACTAAAGGATGCATATACAAAAATTGGGTTTTCTTGTCCTAATATGAGATATTCCTAGTATAGAATAGTGTGACCGATTCTCAGTCAAACTAGCACGATTATTGATTCGGTAGCTTGTTGTCCTCTCTTTATTTGCACTATTGTTGGTTCGTAATTTATTGTCTGTTTGTCAAGTTAAGCTGTCAAACCAATAATTTTTCATACTCAATTTAGCTACATTAATCTATTCTTTGTGATTGGTTTAACCTTCAGCAAGCTGTGCAAATGTGATAACCAATTATCAATTTTTGATTTATTTTTTTCTTCGGCGCATCTGCTTCTTTGCCATTGTATAGAAGGGACTTTTTCTGCAAGCTCATCCCTAAGAAAATTCCGACTCGCACTGAAGGGACAGGGAACTATAGATATATAATTACAAATTTGGCTGTTATTTTCGTGATCTATGGGTTTCGAAATTTGATATTTCTATAAGGCACTTTCGGGGGCGAGGTCAGGTCAGTGGTACAGCACTGGACTAATATCCTGGAGGACCTGAGTTCAAATCCCGAGGAAGCACTAAAGATTTTTTCTTCTAGTGTCATCGTTCATGAATTGAATTCGGCCTCTCCGACCGTCCCTAGGCCAACCCTGCCTTTAATTAATTCATTAATTGGTACCTTGGTGCTAGTGACTCTAGCAGTCGAATCAGCAAAGGGGGAAATCAGGCGGCCGGAGCATAGTACTGACCACACTATCTCCCTGGTGCGCAGTATGGTCAAGAATCAGATACCTCTACAGTATCTGCCCCTTAGGGCCCTCGTGGCCTGTTACAGGAACTGTTTTTTTATAAGGCACTTTCGGATTACGTCATATTCGGATTGGTCAACCTCATAAGCAAGTTTCCTCCCAATGGAAAGAAGTAGGAAACGCGCTAAAAGTCAACCTACCACTGGTGGGACTCGAACCCACCTTTCACTCATGAGAATCGAGCGTACTGCCCACAAGACCACGCATAGACCCTAGATGTGATATAGTAGCTTAATTTCTTCGACTCTCTTTCTCTCCGATGCTCGGGATCCGGATGAACTGGACTCTCACAAGAAGCTGGAGATTTTTTTGACGTCTACAAGGGCTAAAGCTTTCCCATTCGTCACGGTCCGTTCAACTATACAGCCTTGCTTCGGTCAGGACATTCCTGAACGGAGCATTCTGTCTTCATGACGTCATAACTAGCTGTAAAAACCAAAGAGGTCCTATTAAATGTAAGTGGCTTTCTTCCCTATATGCTGGATCAAACCCTAGTTTCGCAGAAATTCTGTTACTTTTGGCACACCCCTCCACAGGAAGATAACCCACTTGTAACGTCCATCCCATGGCACTATTCAGCCGTTTCGGCTTGAAGCTTTTGCTTTTTATGGCTAATAGAACAGTTCTTTTGAGTTGGCAAAGCAGTAATCTTTTGTATAGAAACTAGTTTAATTATTATTCATCCTCGACATGTTTAGTGTTTTTTTGCACCTCTTTAGGGACACATATTGTTAAGAAATCCACTCGTCACCGTGTGCCTTGAATTGAAGACGACTGCCTCCATTGAGGGTAGATGGTGACGAGAGGACCATGTATATATATTTGTACCTCTACTGCAGACTCAAAAATGATCAGATTTTGATAACATATTTGTAACAAAAATAGTTTGTCTGACTAGAAGCCACCAGAAGCGTCAACTAGAAAATTGTTTTGTGGCAAAAATCGCGCGAAAAACGTCTTACCCCATAAACTTTTGCGTTAATACGTTTGCAAGGTACTCTATCTATTGGTTTTCTGACGTGGTAAAAGGAATGAAATCATTTTTAAGGCGATATCTTAAAACGTTTTGAGGATTTTGAATGAAATTATCTTTTCTAACTATTTTCGGTTTGCTTAGTACCAAACGACGGATTGAGTTAAAAATTCTTCCAGTCATTTGACAGTAATCTAAGCTGGGATATATAAATTTTGGTTACGAGTAGAGTTAAGGAGGTATTAGTAAAATATTATCAACTGACCAGAGCAGTTATAGGATAATGGTAGATTTTCTTAAATATTTCGTAAATGATTGGGAAATCGTTATAAATGGCATGGCACGTATCCATTAGAAAGATTAAAAACGTCCACCGTAAAGTGTCGTTGCTTTGTCAGGCCTGAATCAAACTTTTCTACAATCTGTCATTGAAGATTGTTTTAGAACAGTACCTACAGATATTACAAGCATATAAATGACACAAAAGCTTACTATGATGACGCATTTCCTGAGAGTTAGACTTTCGGTGTATTAAAATGTATGATTTCAACGCCGGGCTATCTACAGGTTGCCACCTATGTATAAAAACAATGTAAAGATAATTTCCAAGATGTTCTATCATATGAACCCCTCCCGACGTTGCTTAACGTCACTTATTGGAGAGGAACCATTTTATTCAGCTATGGCAGTTTGCTTCTAGAAATATTGTTGGTTTTACTATTATTTTGTCCATTCAACTATATAAATCATTAGTTAGCAGGTTGTTTCTAAACAAGGATGGCTAAGGTGTTTGCTGTTCAGCATTCTGCCCACATTCTAGGATTACATAAGATCTCCTTATTAACCTGGTACAGAACCTTGAATGGCAGTTTTTCCAATGACAGAACAATATAGTCACTTTCTGGTAGTAATTGCTGTTAGAATTTTATTCGATGTCTTTTTGGCGCGTTTTCTCCCTCCTTCCATAGAGAGCCGCTTTTGACGTCGATCGGGAAAATCCCTACTCACAGGAACTGCGTCGTCTTAGTGCGGTGCCCTTTATATCCCTGGTGCCATTAGTATAGGCATAGAAGCTGTTCTTGGTTACAATAATCCGTGAAAAAATAAAATAAAATCTCAAAGTAAACTAATATAAGATTTTCTCTTTCTCAACGGTCGCGTCGCTCTTGGAAACATTATAACAACGTTTCTCATTTTCTTACCTTGTTTTACTAAAATACTCATTTTTCTGCACAATGCAATTAAAACAAATCACAACAACTTAAAAAGTTGTTAGGTAAGTAGAGGCAAAAACCCGTTGAAAAGAACAAAAGTCCGACTCGCAGGAACTGCATCATCTTAGAGCGGTTCTGTTCATATCCCTAGTGCTATTAGTAAATAAATAGAAGCAGTTATTAAAAGGTTTTGAACTTTCGGGAACAATATAAGATCATATCTCAAAGAGAAGGAAGATTTAAGGCACCACAATAGGAAACTGACAATATCCTAAGCGGAAATTACTCCATCCTCTGTCACAAAGTTCACTCCTGGAAATACTAGCTATAACACTGTTTCACCTTTTCTTACCTTTTTTTTTTTTTTTTTTTTTTACTAAAATGATAATTTTACTGCTAAATACATTATAAAAACACTAGTTGAAACGTTAGGTAAACAGATTTAAAAGTATATAATTTTTAATTTCTCCGATTGACGTCGCCCCATCAAAAATTTCATTAGAGATTTTTGTAGAGAATGTAGTAAGCTTTCGAATGGTTGCCTTCCACATACCACTATTACCCAATCGTTTTCGAGATATTTTAATAAATATACGAAAATCCCAAAATGTTTCATGCCTGTGAATGAAATATTATTTTTCTAGTACTTCTTTAACTCCAAACGGAAACCGAAAATTAACTATCTTAGATTAAATGAATTTCGAACATTTGGAACAAGTTTCAACTGAATCGATCGTTTCTGAATAACCAAATTGAAAATTAGTGTGGAAAAGTATTTGTATCAATGTTTCTCGTAAACGGTTAGAGATATCGCTTTGAAAATGGTTTCTTTCTTTTTGATATGTTAAGAAACCTATAAAACAAGTACCTGCAAGAATAAGAACTCAAATAAGTAAGCGTTACGATTCTTTTCGCGCGAATTTCGCTCCAAAAACCATGTTCCGGTGGATGGAACGAGGAGGTATTAGAAAAATAATTGTAATAACAGTCATGAAAAGTTTTGGGATCTTTGTATGTTTTCGTTTATATTTCAAAAACGGTTGGGAAATATTGGTAAGCTGAAGGTAGCTATTCGAAAGCTTACTAAATTCTCTACTGAAAAGATTTAGAAGCAATTTTCGATAGGGCGATTTCACTCGGAGAAATAAGTGCTTAAACCTTCGAAAGTGTTACTTTTGTTCTTTTGAACGGGTTTTGTCTCTGGTTTCCTCACTTAGTAATTAATTTGCATGTAACTGTAAAATGATTATTTTAGTAAAGAACAGAAATGAGAAACGTATTGGTAATATTGTTTTCCTATAGCTAACTTTTATTAAGAGGATGCAGTAATTTTCGCTTAGGATACTCTCAGTATCCTTTTGTTGCGCATAAAATGATTTTATATTTTTCACGTAAGTCCAGACTTACCAATAACTGTTTCTAATCCTTTACTAATGGAACTAGAGATAAGAACGGAAACGCGCTGAGATCACGCAAATCCTGCGAGTCGGACTATTTTTTAGATATCTCGTGCTAATATCATGTGCGTATATAAGGGGGGGGGGCTGAGGCGGCTGCTGCCACTCCCCGAAATGTTGTTTCCGTTGAGAACATTTCAAGTAAAAAAAATCCAGTGACAACGAAAAATGTCTTTTAGATTTACCCTGGTCTACTAGGTGCACAGAGGACCTTAAAACCCACAATTTTACACTAAAATATTTAAAATTTTCCCTTCGCCCCAAATTCCTAGGTGTTCCCAGTTCCCCCCCCCCGAACTTATTTTCTATACATATATGCTAGTGGCTAATATCAATACTATTTTACTAGGCCAATAGAAAGCTATTGTGAAACTCTTTATTCTTTGTTCTCGGCTTCCACTGAAGGCCTACACGAATATATGCCGATGTCTTGACTCATTCCACTTCTAAAAAATGCGTGACTCTTAGGAAAAAAACTAATTTAATAGGCATCTCAGGCAGACAAATGTTTCACCTGAACAAACAATGCATGATTATTGTTGCAATTACAAAAATTGTATCATATGAAACTTTTCATAAATCAAATTATTTATTAACTAAAATTAACTATAGGGAGGCCGGGTTGCCGAGTGTTAAGGCGTGACCACTACTCCGAGCCAAGGGTCGTGGGTTCATGTATCAGCCCTTTACTTGCTAGGAAAGGGACGTTAAAATTTAAATAAATTAACTATGATATTGGGGGGCGAGGTTAGCTCAGTGGTAGAGCACTGGACTAATAAGCTGGAGGCCTGAGTTCAAATCCCGAGCAAGCACTAAAGATTTTTTTCTTCTAGTGTCTTCGTTCACCGGTTGAATTCGGCCTCCCTGACCGTCCCTAGGCCAACCCAGCCTTTAATTAATTTAATAATGGGTACCTTGGTTGGTGCTAATGACTATAGCAGTCGAAGCAGCCATGGGGAAAATCAGGCGGCCGGAGGATAGTACTGACCACACTATCTCCCTAGTGTGCTGTATGGTCATGAATCAGATACCTCTATAGTATCTGCCCCTCAGGGCCCTCGTGGCCTGTTACGGGACTGATTTTTTTTGATTTTTTTTTAACTATGATATTGAATAATCACAAATGTTTTGCAAGAATTATTTTTGTATTTACGAATGAATAAAAAGTCAATTTTGCAAATATTTACTGTGGAGTTTTTTATCTTGAAATAAGTATTACTGTTTTTGGCATTTGTTTTTAATCTTCGGAACGTGCTTACTCTGACGAATTCGGTGTTTGTGTTCATGAAGCGGTGATATAGAAAACGATACAAGGGAAAGATACTTGATGTGGTTTGACATGGAGATTTTTTTATCCTTGGACCTTTTTTTTTTTTATTATCACATTTGTACAGCCGTGAGATAGTCAGTGCCCATATAATTAGCAATAGATATCATGTGTCGAGTTAATTGTTATGCTTCCCTGTCGTGTGATATGGGTTTCATTCCTGTATAAGGAGATGTGATTTATGCGAGCATATTTCGGACAATACGCTGACTAGAAATGTTGAAAAATTGAAAGATTAGTCGACAGTTGTCGCCAAATTACAGAGTTCTGATGAACACCGGAATTCTTTTACTGTTGTAAGGAAAATATAATCCTACAACCGGTATTTAGTTTTTTTGGGTGCATCGTTGAAGAATTATCCAATCAAAAAGAGCAAAACATTTGCCGTAAAAATGTGTTTTTTTTTTTTTAAAAAAAGAGCTGATATCTCGAAAAGTAAAGATCTCGAGAAACTTGATTGTGTAGAACTAGTAGAGAATTTAATCAGCTATCATTCAGCGAAACCCCAAAAAATGGGACCTATAATAAATATATAAATAACCCAGCCTTTCCCCCGGCTCAAAGGCTTCGTGTGCGGAAGTTTCATATGTTGACGTCCTAACTAGCCCAAACAAAGTTACTAAGTCAAAAATTGTGTCCCAAGCATTTCCATCTATAGCTGTTTTTGTGCATTTGTTGCATAATAGTTGAAGATGTAATGAAAATCGAACTTCAGAACTTTGAACTGTTCAGATAGGAAAATTCCAAAGAAAAATGTCGAATTTACGACATTTTCTTGGTAAGTGAAAATGTCGTAAAGTGGATCAAGGAAAATATTGATAAGGCTGATTATATATTTTCAATATTCGTTTCTATTAGTTATTTAAGTAATTAGCAAATTTATTGGAAGAATGATAAATATAGTGTAAAATTGTACTTAAATGTGATTATACTTTCATAAAGAAATTCATGTTTGTTGTAATATTTCTTTTCCAATAGAAATAACTTTTTTTTATATAAATCTACACCGTTTGACTGATTTTGTCCAAGCTTGGCACACAGCTAAGCTTTCATCCGGGGAGTGTCATAGGCTAGGTCAAAATCGTCTAGGACTCACAGTTCGGAGGTCACATGTTCGAAACAGTAAACCCGGACAGTTTCAGATTTGCGTTATTAGATTTTAATATTACTTATTTGGTTTCTAATTTTTGTTTTCTTGTCTAGATGAAAGGAGCGAGGTTATATCAGGTTTTTTTTCCTACCCCCAAAGAAAATTTACAAAGCAAAACTGCTGGCTCGTGCCAGTTCATGTTCTATTCCACATTCGACAAATAATTCTCAGTGTTTGATGGTGGAGTACACTTTTTCGATGCGAGTCTTCCCTTGAAGGGTCCATCCGCTTGCTGTTGGTGGGGGGCCAACACAATTATATCAGTGGTAGAGCACTCGACTAATGAACTGGAGGACCCAGGTTCAAAACGCGAGCGCGCATCAAATATTTTTATCTTCTAGTGTCGTCGTTTGAGGGTTGGATTTGAAGCCCCATTTTAAAGGGGATTATTTTCGTTATCTATAGGTTCTGAAACGAGATATTTTCTAGTCGGCACTTCCGGAAATCCTATGGAGGGAGGGAAGTACCGCGCTAAAAGGAATGTTTTTGTCTCGTTAGCTTATCATTTTGACCACGAAGCACTGTTCGTATTTTGGCAGGATTTCGCAAATATTTATAGAGAGCAAAGAGAGTTCCAAACAGATCCAGTATATTTTTGCTTGGTCTATTTTTAAAGAAGCCTACAGGAAAAAAAAACGCTTCATGTTCCATTCGAAGTGTTCCTAGAAGCTCGGTGATCTATCTAGAGATGGCGTGCCAGCCGCGGTATATCGAACTCCGTGATCTTCGACAATTAGGCCTTTAACGAGGAAAATAATTGGAAATTTCTGGAAAATCAATTAGATTCTTGTCTGGATTTCAGCCTAGTTTCGAAACAGTTTCTCTTGGACTCCCAATGAAACGGTAATCCCGCTCTCACGTCATCGTGGAGTCCCGCGCTTTCCTGTTTAGCGCTGGAGCTGTTCCGAGAAGTAAACAGGAAAACTAAAACTTTTTGCGGAAGGACATCTAGGCCATTTGCGCCGGACTTTCTGTTGGTTGCCAACCTTTCGAAACATAGATGGTGGAGGAAGGAGTGTTTTCAATGAAACAAAAACTCAACCTGTTGAATGTGGGACTCAAACCAACATCTCCTTAGGGTATTGGGGAACAGAATCGACTACGGAGATTATCTAAATCACAGTATTATACAAAGAAATGTATAAGGTATTATACAAAGAACCATCGGTGACTTATTGTCAAATCTTTATTATTTAAATAGATTATTAGTTCTAATTGTTATTTATTGGTTAATGTTATGTATTTTCACGGAATAGCAAAATGTCCGGTATAGCGGTCAAGAAAAGTTTGGAAATGTTGCCTCATGTATAAAAATTTTTGAATTACACCAATATGCATGATTTTGGGATTTCCTCCAAAATAGGTCTACTACTTTACTAATTTTTTTTTCTACCACGTACCATTTTTGCACAATTAGTAAAAATTATGTAGTTCTGTGCATATAGAACTGAAAAGAAACCAGAAAACGAAGAAATAATACTGATACCATTGTTGAAA
Organism: Gonocerus acuteangulatus; assembly: GCA_946811695.1. Taxonomy (NCBI): domain Eukaryota; kingdom Metazoa; phylum Arthropoda; class Insecta; order Hemiptera; family Coreidae; genus Gonocerus; species Gonocerus acuteangulatus. Next base: position 35,193,033 of record OX328128.1, on the reverse strand, counting down.
TTAATGTGCTGCACAACAATATAACAATGTAACATAATTATTAATAAGGAAATTGACGAAAACATAAACTCTTGATAATAATATTATAATTTATATGATAGTTTCTCAGGTTAACAAAAAAAAAAAACAATCGTGATTAAATCAATTAATAAAAAGTCCGTCACGCAGGTGCTGCATAACTAAGCACTTTCCTCAGAATTTGGGTAGTGTAGACTGCTTTCCAGAACAATTTGCTTAAAATATCCTACATAAATAAAATAAAAACATGAATAGTTCTCTTTTAATTTTGTAATGAGTAACTGATCAATTATTAATTTTCTTCCAGAGTTATGTTACACATGGTACCTACTACACTACGTAATAAATACAAAAAAAACCTCATATTATCGTCTTTTGATCTAACGCAGGAACAGGATAGAGTCCCTCTAGTGGTAGAAAGCGCTCCTTGCGGCGGCTTTGTGAACCTACGTCTGGCGGGCTTTTCTATTGAAATTTATTACAAAGTAAACCTCCCTTTCCGATTGATTGATTCAGCTCATTTTTACAACACTTCTTTCTCATGAGTTACCCACGACGTATACCGCGTTTCGTTACAATACAGCAGAAATTACGACCGGTATGAGTATATTAGTATTTGGGTCCGGAGTAACCCACCCCGGACAACACATATTTACCTGTAGATTACCACTACGAATACCGAGTTTCGTCGAAATATACCAAAAATCACGGCTGGTAGTGGTGAATTGGTATTGTGGGTCCGGAGTAAACCCCCCCTCCTTATTAACCGATTTAGTTCATTTTGATATCTCACTTTTCTCTCTATATTACCACTACGAATACCAAGTTTCGTTAAAATATAATAAATATTACGGCTGACATGGTCAAATTAGTGTTTTGGGTTCGGGGTAAACCCCCCTTCCGGTGAACCGATTTTGGTGGTTAACGAACTCGTTCAATCGTTTGCTAATTGAATGCTATATACCAAGTTTCGTGACGAAAAAACAAAAACTCTGGCCGCTATCGAGTTAACAGACACACACACACACACACACACACACACATATATATATATATATATATATAAATTTTAACGGGGGTCATTTTCGCTGTCTACTAGGTAGGATCGATAAAGATTTGAAGAAATTTTTCAAAAATTCCGTCATGAGTGCAACCTCAATAGCTACTTTCCTTTGGAGGAAAGTGCTAAAAATTAATAGTTTGGTCACACGAATAAAAAATTTTTGTCAACACACTGTTTATGACGATGGATTAAAATGCTATTAATGAATTATCTTGGCAAGGAAGCTAAGAGAAAAAATAATCTAAATATAAAAGCGTGGGCAGAGATTTTAAATATCCAAGCATATTAATGTAATGAATTATATGACTAATATATTCATTTAATCATGGCAATTAGTCGAAGAGCTCCACAGCAAGAATGATCTGCTCAAACAGAATTAATTAAAATGAAGTCCCGGTGGTCGTGAGCGCTAAGGCGTGTGCACTCCTTGCTTGAGGTCGTTGGTTCGATTCCCACTAGTGGTGGTGCCTTTTCATTGAAAAAAAAAAAAAAAAGCATCAGCCCTATCCAGGCTAGAAAGGGATTGTAACCTTTAGATAACCCGTCCTAATATACCTAGTCAATAATAAACGGACATTAAAATTGCTTATAATCAGAAAAATAAATGGGAGAAATAGGAAGTAATAAAATAATGCTATACTTTTAATAATAATAATAGTTGTGATTAAAATTAATGAAAATATTAAAATAAATAAAATGGTCGATAGTTAATATAAGTTTAGAAATATTGGCTTGAATTAAATAAGACCGACTCGCACGAACTGCGTCATCTTAGCGCGTTTCTCTTCTTATACCTAGTGTCATTTGGAGTACTAAATAGAGCTCCTGGGAGCGTATTAACCTAAATTTCTTAGCTCTATAAATTATTTTTTCGCAAATGAAGCGATTTGGTAAGTGGGTTCTGGTCATCCAAACGTGACATTTCGTCTAAGGGAAACCATTTCTAGACTGAATTTAAAATCAAAACCGGGCCATTTTCAAAGACAATTTTCGTTATGATATCATTATGAACTCTGGCTAACAGATCGTCGACATTTCTTGAGAGAATTTCTGGATTGTTCAGTCGGATTAACATTGTTTGTAGATTTAGACATAAAATTTACATATATTAGTACTTCGTCTAATATTATTTGATTGAGGTCCTAAATGGCAAGCTTTTCCATCCTCCGTTCTATTTTAAGGCCTTAGCTGCGAAGAATTTGGCTAAAATCCAGGAACTAATAGACCGTCTGCTATTTGTTTATTCTTTCCTAGTAGGTCCTCGAAAACTATTTTTAAAATGCATACACATATAACATTGTAAAAGAACTATTGCAAAAATATGCTTTTATGAAAATCTGGTGTTTAAAAATTATTAGGGGAGTGTTAACGCTTTATAGTAGATATTACATTAAACCTATAACCATAAAAAAAAAAAAAAAAAAATGAACAATGCAGATAGTGCGAGCACCAATGTATCTGCTCATGACTATCGATAGTCATGAACTATCGATATTTTTTTTACTTTTATTCTAGAATTCGAAGTTCTCAGCATCTGGAGGGCTGTGGTATTAAATACTGACACGTCCGGAGAATTAAATACTGAAAAATAACCGTGTGGTGAATACAACCAACTATATAATGTAGCCAGAAAATGCCTTTGTGTTCCGGGCTCGTCTGCAGCCTTAGAACGTGTATTTTCAGCCGCTGGAAAAATCATTTCTGTGCTGCGGAACACACTGAGCCAAAAAAAGTGGAAATGTTGGTCTTCCTTTCTGGTAATATGTGGCTCAAGGAGAAAAACTAAAACAGTTTAAAATAATTGCCCTTTTTTGTGCCTCTTGATATTTTTTTCTTTGGAAATGCTTTTTATAAATTTAAATAAATTAGATTTTTGTTTTAAACCTTTGTGCAATCTTATAAATATACCTAATCCTGCAAGTAATAGATAATTCAATTCAATAACATTAAATTCTTCATTGGAAAGGTATATAAGGAATATGGAAAGCCACTATCGAATAACTATCGATAGTATCGATATTTTTTAGCCTACAGTATCGGCCTATGGATAGTGCTGAACTATCGACTTTCGCCCATCCCTAATTCTGTGTGAGTGCTCTTCAGGTGGATGTGTTATAAATACAAAGACCTATTTTTTTTTCGTGAACACTTTGATGAGTGTAAATAAGCATTGATCGGAAAGCAAATAAGATTAAACAGACCCCCAATAAACCATAAAGACCACGTTATTACGCAACGTCCGGCTCTTAAGAGGATTTGTAATCCATTTAAAGAATTAGACCTTTCTGTATCAACAGCAGAAAAACAGATAGCAGTAAAGTTATAAAATAATTACACAAGAAAACAGTTTTATCTTATGTCAGCAAATATACTTTATACTGGCTGTGCCCGCGACTTCGTCCGCGTGGATAGTGACGTAGAGCAGCATCTTTTGGTATATTTTGGATTATAAAATCTACTTTACAGTAATGCTTCTCTATACACGATATTAGGCGTGTAGTTAAATTGGCATAACTTTTTTTATTTATGAACCGATTGACATGAAACAAACACTGAGTGTCACGTAAAGCTTAACACAAAATATTAGGGAAAACTGAAACTAAATCGGATAAGCCGTTTCTGAGATTAGCGCGCGCAGAAAAACAGGCAAACATTCTAAAAAATCATTGTTTTTGATACTATTGCGTTGATAAAGGCCACAATAGTATTTTTTTCCATATGTCTTCTATGTTCGGACAGCGATACGTTCGAATTTTATCATATGTATAGATAGATTACGGCTGGTAGTGGCAAGTTGGTAATTTGGGTCCAATGTACCCCCCCCCCCTATTACACCGATTTAGGTAGTTTTTACAACACATTTTCCTATTAATATGTCCACAACGAATACCGAGTTTTGTTGGAATATAATAATAATTACGGCCGGTATGGGCGAATAGCTACTTCGGGTCCGGAGTAAACCCCCTCTAGATAAACCAATTTTGCTGGTCGACGAACTCGTTTAATCCTTCGCTAGGGGAATACTATCTACCAATTTGCGTGACGAAAGAACAAAAAACTCTGGTGTGTATCTTGTTAACGATAGTTTATAAAATGTTCGGCTTGATTCTTTACATTGGCCTAGCTTTTTAATTTATGAACCGATTGACATGAAAGAAACACTAAATGTTAAGTGAAGCTTACCAAAATTTATTACTGAAAACCGCAACTAAATTGGTTAACCAATACCACAGCATATACAAACAGACATCTCTCTCTCTCTCTCTCTCTCTCTCTCTCTCTCTCTATATATATATATATATATATATATATATATATATATATATATATTAATCACATGTCTGTCTGTTTATTTATTTATTTGTTTGTTTGTTCCTTATACAAATCTACACCGTTTGACCGATATTGACCAAACTTGGCACACAGGTAGGTCTCGATACGAGAAATCTCCTAGGCTAGGTCAAAATAGTCAAATTTCAAAATTTGGTCAAAAGGTCAAAAGTTTTGTTCAAGAAAAATTGGCTACACTGAACCATTCAGATTGTGACGGCCATTTTGAATCGACTACTACTGGCCTCTGTCGGCTCTTAGATGAAATGCTGGTCTCTGCCGGTATCATTATGAACTAAAACAAATTTACATCGTTTGACCGATTTTCCTAACTGGGTATAGACAACTAGGTATCAAGTAGATCTTGATGCAGGGAGAGTCATAGACCGAAAGTAGGCCTAGCATAGCACACTAGGTAACAGCTAGTAAATTATAAAACTAATTGTTTTGGGTACTATTGCTAAGATGACGCAGTTCCTTCGAGTAGCACATTTCCCTTGCTTCCTAATTATTTTTACACAAATTTATTTTGAGAGTTTTTTTTTATAACCGTTCCGTCGTACGAAGTTAATATCCGGCCTCCTTCAACAGCCGGAACAACGAGAGATTCTCCGTGCCGACTATAAATCTACTTGACAGTTCTAACAGAATACACAAGAAGACGATTTATGCCTAGAATTTATCCATTGTGAGCTAGGCGGTAGTATGCCCATTGTGGTTGTAGTTGTAAATTGATCTTACGACCTTGTGTTGAAGCTCGTAGTTAGGCGTAGGTTTTCTCACCTCCGCGGCGTAATTGCACTCTCGTGTAAATTACTTTTTAACAGTCGTGCATTTCACATCATCCTGACAATTATTTCGATTCCCCTTTTAGCACATTCTGAAGAAACGTAGGCTTATGAGGCTGCACTGTAAATAATATTTTCAAAAATGTCTTCAAATCTTCCATATTCCTACGAACAATGTTACAAGATACCGAAAATAATCCCTGTTTTAATATATATATATATATATATATATATATATATATAATTATACATACGGCAGGGGAAGGTGAACAATCCACGTGAGGGTGCACTCATAAAAGAATTTTTTTTTTTAATTTCTTCAAATTTTGTCTGTGATGTATGCAGCGTTATTTGTGGAGTTCTTGATTTCGTAGAAGGTAGAAAAATAATGTCTCTCCACTGTTTTTCAAAGTATTTATTAGCAAAAGCTTTTCGAGAACATGGTTCTCATCGTCAGTGCATCTACAATTTTCACAAAAACACGCATATATTAATTAAAGAAATATTTATAAGTATTCTTATTACTAAAACTATGACAAATATTAATTACAGAAATATTTATAAGTATTCTTATTACTAAATCTATGACAAATAATGTTACCTATTACTCCACCGGTAGTACTGCTAACAGCCTCTCCGAACAGGTGTGAGGTAATGAGACTATTCCGGGTGAGCAGAGTATATATATTGACGTTGGATATTGGAGATCACAAGAATCAAGGTTGTTGAACCAGAGACCACTGAACTTTCTGTTGGAGACAGTGTATGGGGAAGGATTATGTCGGGTTATTTGATGTCATGTGTGTGAGGGGGTAGTCAGTCTGAAGGTGTCAGAGTAAGGGATGACGGGTCTGTCAGGTGGTGGGTCCGAGGGATGGTGTCTTTTGTTGGGATATGAAAATTTTCCTAAGGTCTGATGTTGGGAAGTTTATTTGTTCGTTTAGTAATAAATCTTTATTACGGTGAATGGCCTTTTCTATTTCTAACATTTCATGATAATTGGATTTCTTAGAATAATTTATGTTTTTTAAAATTTTGATTCCCGTTTGTGTGTTAAATTGGTGTGCTGTATTTTTGATGTGTTCTGCAAAATTTGAGTGAATGTTGTGGTTGTGTATAGCTTTAACGTGTTCGTCTATTCTTTGTGAGAACTTGCGATATGTTCTCCCAATGTAAATTTTCTTGCACGAGCATTCTAATTGGTAAATTCCACTTTTATCAAATTCTTTTATTTCATCTTTAGTGTGTGATAATGACTTTTTGGTATTAAATGTATTCTTAAAGGAAACTTTGGCTGTGTCTTTCAAAATGTTTTTTAATTTTTCGGAAATTGGTCCTAAATATGGTATCGAAATGTACCTTGTATTAGAATTTATTGGCGTTAGTGTCGGGAAAACAACTTTAAGAGTCAGAGATTTTTCCTTATTACGTATAAGTTTGTCTATAATTTTGTGTGAGTAGCCGTTGTTAGACGCAATTTGTTTAATTGTATTTATTTCACTTTGATAATTTTCTAGGGACATTGGAATTTTGAACAATCTATCTATCATGGAGTGGAATGTACTCGGAGACAGTTAGATATGTTTTTGAAACACATAAACTCATTTCACCCAAAAATCCAATTCACGATGGAAATTATGGACAATAACCGTTCTATAAATTTCCTCGACATAAACATAACCATTACCGACAGTAATAAATTCGACTTTAAAATTTACAGGAAACCCACTCACACTGATGCTATAATACACTCACTTTCTAACCACCATATCTCTCACAAATTAGCGGCATTCCACTCCATGATAGATAGATTGTTCAAAATTCCAATGTCCCTAGAAAATTATCAAAGTGAAATAAATACAATTAAACAAATTGCGTCTAACAACGGCTACTCACACAAAATTATAGACAAACTTATACGTAATAAGGAAAAATCTCTGACTCTTAAAGTTGTTTTCCCGACACTAACGCCAATAAATTCTAATACAAGGTACATTTCGATACCATATTTAGGACCAATTTCCGAAAAATTAAAAAACATTTTGAAAGACACAGCCAAAGTTTCCTTTAAGAATACATTTAATACCAAAAAGTCATTATCACACACTAAAGATGAAATAAAAGAATTTGATAAAAGTGGAATTTACCAATTAGAATGCTCGTGCAAGAAAATTTACATTGGGAGAACATATCGCAAGTTCTCACAAAGAATAGACGAACACGTTAAAGCTATACACAACCACAACATTCACTCAAATTTTGCAGAACACATCAAAAATACAGCACACCAATTTAACACACAAACGGGAATCAAAATTTTAAAAAACATAAATTATTCTAAGAAATCCAATTATCATGAAATGTTAGAAATAGAAAAGGCCATTCACCGTAATAAAGATTTATTACTAAACGAACAAATAAACTTCCCAACATCAGACCTTAGGAAAATTTTCATATCCCAACAAAAGACACCATCCCTCGGACCCACCACCTGACAGACCCGTCATCCCTTACTCTGACACCTTCAGACTGACTACCCCCTCACACACATGACATCAAATAACCCGACATAATCCTTCCCCATACACTGTCTCCAACAGAAAGTTCAGTGGTCTCTGGTTCAACAACCTTGATTCTTGTGATCTCCAATATCCAACGTCAATATATATACTCTGCTCACCCGGAATAGTCTCATTACCTCACACCTGTTCGGAGAGGCTGTTAGCAGTACTACCGGTGGAGTAATAGGTAACATTATTTGTCACAGCTTTAGTAATAAGAATACTTATAAATATTTCTGTAATTAATATTTGTCATAGTTTTAGTAATAAGAATACTTATAAATATTTCTTTAATTAATATATGCGTGTTTTTGTGAAAATTGTAGATGCACTGACGATGAGAACCATGTTCTCGAAAAGCTTTTGCTAATAAATACTTTGAAAAACAGTGGAGAGACATTATTTTTCTACCTTCTTCAAATTTTCATCAATCCTACTTACTAGATATAAAAAAAGCCCGACGTGCTAAAACTGCGTCATCTGAGCGCTTTTCCGTTCTTATCCCGAGTGCTTTTAGCAAAGGAATAGAGGCAGTTATTTGTTTTGATCTTTCGTGAAAAATATAAAATGGAATCTCACAGAAACGTTCCCAACGTTCGCGGGAATCTCCCAACGTTCTCTCATTGGAAAACTCTTCCATTTTCCGTATTACCTTATTTTACTAAATATTCATTTAATTGTTAAATTCTATTAAAAAAAAAACTGTTAAATAAAAAATAAAATAAAGAAACCAACAGCATGAAGGAAATTGAAAATATTCAAAAGACGTCATCGAATCTCTTTCTCTTGGCAAGCTATATTTCTAACAATGAATTGTTTTTCTTATTTTACCTAATCTGTTTTATTGTCAAATACATTATCCAACTATAAGCAATTAAAAAATAACAAGGAATAAAAACAGACAAAAAGAACCGTTCGAATAAACGAAATGAATTACTTCAATGTTTAAGTACTTATTTCTCCGATTGACATCACCTAATCAAAAATTGTTTCAAAATCTTTTTTGTAGAGAATTTATAAAGCTTTCAAATAATTTCTATCCACTTATCACGATTTCCCAACCGTGTTCGAGATATTAATGAATTTATACAAAGTTCCCAAAACTTTTCATGTCTGTTCATAAAATATTTTTTTGTAACCCTTCCTTAACTCCAAACGTTACCAAAAGTTTAACATGTTAGTTTTGATGAAATTCAAACTGCAAAAAATGTTTTTACTGAATCCCATGGTTCTAAGTAACCAAACCAAAAACTTGATTTAACAACTTTTTTTCCGATTTTCTCAGAAACGGTTAAAGCTATCGCCTTAAAAATGGTTTCATTAGTTGTTTCTAGCCCAAGAAGCCTATAAAACGAGTACTTACAAGCGTATGAACTCAAAAACGTAAGCGTTACGATTTTTTTGCGCGAATTTCGCCCCAAACGCCATCTGCCAGTGGGCGGATTTTGCTGGTTAACGATCTTGGCCTTTCAAATTGGACGACGGATTTTTGTACCAAATTTCATCAAAATCGGACCATTAGGGAAGCCGGAAATGAGCGAACAGACAAACATATATATATATATATATATATATATATATATATATATATATATATATATATATATACACAAATTTGAACCACCGTTATTTTCGGTCTCTAGGGGTGCTGAAACGCTAAATTTTCTAGTCGGCACTTCCGGATTGTTTCATGAGATCAATCTTATAAGCGGGGTTCCTCCCTATGAAGGGAGGGAGGAACCGCGCTAAAAGTTATGTAAACAGAGACAAAACCCCGCACAAAGGCAGGAGATACGCAGAGAAAATATACAAACATCCCGACATTTGTCTCTGTTAGAAAAATATGTTTTTCTATTATTTCTCAACTGCAATCGCAACCAAAATTTAGATATCTTAGTTTAGATAACTTCTGCAACAATTTTCGACTGAATCAATCGTTTCTGAATACCCAAACCAAAAAAATAGACAGGAAAGCTAGTTTGTCAAATATTCTCGAAAACGGTTACTGATAGCGCTTTAACATTTTCTTAAGTAAGAAAACTTAGAAAAAGTGTCCCATAATAAGCGCTAACATTTTTGTCTCGCGAATTTCACACCACAAGCCTTGTTCCGGTGGACGGAACCTTGCTCGTCTACATACTCCAATTAGACGAAAATTGTACATGTTGTCATTAAGTCAGCTTCACAAGCGACTTACGTCCCTATGGAGAGATGGACAAAACGCGCTAAAATGGCCACTGTTAATTTTTTATTGCTACAAAACGTACGTATAGCATTCCCATAACAAACTCTTTGAATAGTTCGTCAAGCAGCAAAATTGGACCACATGGTCCACATCAGTACATCTTGGTTGCCATGGCGACTCAGTAAGTCAGTTCAATAATGATTGTTAAGAGAAGCAAGAACAGCGAATCCAGCCTGCTAAGGTCAGCAGCTGGAGATAAGATTATTTGTACACACCTTCCTCTGGGCTTATCTACGAGAGGCGTGTCTCCAAGCAACAGCTCTCTTTAAATCACCTTGAACATTGTGTTCCACGAATATATTAGACTTCGTAGTTGCGGGGTGTTGAAACGACTGGATTTGCCTTGTCAGCCTATTTAATGAAAGATTTTGATGCAGACTGAAATTCTCTTGCAAATCAATTGAATAAGGCTAAGTCTTAGTTTCAATGTAAGCGGTGGTAATTCTGAGCTATTAGTGCGTAAACTCGGATTTAATTGAAACTTCACATACTACTTCATTTCAACCTAAATAATAAATAATAAAAACTTGAAAAAAGATTTTTGTAGAGCACTTAAACTGTATATTCTTAAATACGAACAATAAAATTAATTTACCTTTAAAACCTTTTAAAGTGCCTTTCCTGTATATTATAAGTAATAATTACAATTACAGGGAGTCGAGGTATGTTATTTACAAAAAATGATGAGAAATAAAATGAAGTGCGAACTAATCAGTGGCTGCAAACAGCTAAATAAATGAATCAAAACTTAGTCAAATAAATAAAAAATAAAATAAAAACAACAACAGTAACAAATTAATCCTTATGTTATGAACATAAATTTTTGTAAAATTACATATAATACAACATTAAAAAAAATACAATAAATAAAGAACATAAATAAACTCATGCACAGAATATCATAATTACTCGTAAGTTCATTGGTTCCGTGATGAAGTGAAAGATATTGCTGCATGTGTTGTAAAAATAAGCTAAATCGGTTCATTAGGAGGGGGGGTTTACTCCGGAACCAAATTAGTTATGTGCCCATACCAGCCATAACTTTTGTCATATTTCTACGTAACTCGATATTCGTTGTGGGCAACTAAAGAGAAAAATGTGTTGTGAAAACAACTAACTCGGTTCATTAGGACGGGGGGGGGGGGGGTTACTTCGCACCCAAATTACTAGTTTGCTCATACTGGTCACAATTTCTGTTGTATTGTAACAAAACGCATTTCACGTCGTGGGTATCTAATGAGAACGAAGTGTTGAAAAAATGAGCTAAATCGGTTTATTGGAAAGTGGGGAGGGGGGTTACTTGGTACTATGTTTGAATTTTACCAAATTTTGGTACTTTTCGAACATTTGAATCAAATCAATTTTTGATCTTATACGTTAACAAGCAAAAATGAATTAAATACAACCGTAGTGTCTTTACAGCGGAACTGCTTCTATGCTATTGCTGGGCACTCATAGCATGCATAGACAGGCAAGCGTGTCCATTTTTGAAAAAAAGTCAGCACTTCATTAGCCGGACTCGAACCCACATGAGACTCTAGCGTGTTTTAACTTGTGGAAAAAGTTATAAATGTTATGAATGTATTAGCACTTTAAAAAAATGTTACCGTACATAATACCGAAAAATCACCGTGGTCGGCAAAAGCCACTGGTGCCCCAATTGTGCAAAACACCAAGGAATAAGAAAACGCCATTGCACTCTCAACATTTTCGCTGTTATAAGCTGAGCTCTTCAAACTGAAGGCGAACCTAGTGGGCGAACACAGCCCCACATCCTTACACAACTAGTATTCTTAGCGGTTGTTCGATCTCCATTTCCATTCAGGTAGATAATTGTATACTCCCAGCTGTTGCCGATCCTACGTCAAGACCACACCTTATAAATACAGTCTCGTGGAAGATTTCTATTCTGTTCTTCCCGATGGTGTTCTGGTTTATCTTGACAGCTCTCAATGACAAACAGATATAACATGATTCTCAATTACATACCTCGTTTTAATGTAACAAAATAATTTTTACTGCTAAAGGCAATTAAAAATATCTACAAACAATAAAAAACTAAGAAAATAAAAATCAGTTAACTCAATTAATCTGTAGAATGCTTCAACTCCACTTACTACGGTCAAAACTACTCTTCTAGTGTATTCGTTCATGCGTTGAATTCGGCCTCCCTGGCCGTCCCTAGGCCAACCCAGCCTTTAATTAATTTATTAATGGGTACCTTGGTGCTAATGACTAGCAGTCGAAGCAGCAAGGGGAAAATCAGGCGGCCGGAGCATAGTACTGACCACACTATCTTCCTAGTGTGCCGTATGGTCACGAATCAGATACCTCTACAGTATCTGCCCCTCAGGGTCCCCGTGGCCTGTAACGGGACTGATTTTTTTTTTTTTTTTTTTTTTTTTGATAATGTACTAATGCAATACACAACATGCGAAATGTATTGGTATATTTTTTATAATAACACATTGATGAATGACATCACGATGCATTGAAGTTTAATTTCACGATTGTAGATAATATTGATGTACTACATAACGATTTGCACAATGTATTGATATATTATTTCACGATTGTGCAACACGTTTTGATACATTTGCATAATACACGATTACATAATGATTTCTGAACTTTTATAATGTACACGATTTGTAAAATGTTCTTATGTATTACTATGAAGTTGATGACCAAAAGTTGCGAAATTCCTAACAAATAAATTTTAAAAGAAATCAAAGAAATTATTAGTTTTCTGCCTACCTAGTCGTGCGGATTCAACTTAGTTGCCACATTTGACGCTAGGGCTAAATTAACGCAACACATTGAATAGAGGACTTTCCATATCTATATATATATATAAATCACATGTCTGTTGTTTATTCCTTAGACAAATCCCCACTGTTTGATCCACTGACCAAACTTGGCACACATGTAGGTCTTGATCCGGGGAGTGCCATAGGCTAGGTTAAAATCCCCTGGGACTCACAGTTCTGAGGTCACGGGTTCGAAACTGTGAACCCGAACAGTTACAGATTTGTGTTATTAGATTTTAATATTATTTATTTGGTTTCTAATTTATTTTGGCTTTTCTAGATGCAGCACGCCGTGTAACAGCTAGTATATACATATTGTTTTGATAATATATATATATATATGATCAAAAAAATATTTTATTAGGTCGCATCTGCATTTTACCGCATGGCCAGACGGAAGAAATCAGAATCTGTCGAAGAGAAATTCTTGAAAAGAGTACATTGATCACGAATCCCACTGTTCTCCAAAATCCTGATCACGATAAGCCAGAAAAATCGTGACGCAAGGAGAAGGAAACCTCAAGGCCGAAATTCGCTAGCTGCCCGAGTGAATGGCCTCGAAGTCTAGCTCGGTGTTCTACGAATCAGACCAACCTCCGCGAGTCTGATGAGGCTGAGCACGACATGCGCTCGTTTCATCAATAATAGCTCATCATAGCGCTTATCATGATTGCTCAGGATTTCTCTACAATATCCTCACCAAGATGTATTTTCTCTATCAAAATATTAACAATGAACTATAAAATTGTCCACTAGATGCACAAAAATTGGTCCATAAATTCTACTAGCTGCAGAAGACGACTTGGAAAGTCCGACTGCCAGAAACTGTGTCATTTAAGCACGATTATATAAAAATATTATCCCTTGTGTCAATTACAAAGCTTGAAACAAAAACAGTTAATATTTCTTAAAAAATGTAAACACCTACTTCAACGAGATTTTTAAAAATGTCATATTTAGGTAAAACAATGCGCAAAAATTTATTGTTTTCCATTGTTTGAAAATCTGTATTAAATGTATATTAAAAAAAAAAAAAAATACTCCTTTAACTCAAACAAAACTTCGAGACTTTTCATAGCATTTCTTGCAAAGAAATTCCACCGATTACGGTTTTGCGCTTATAGACTACCAGTTACACTTATTGTAATTAATTTGACGGGAAGAATCAAATTAAACCATTGTCAAAGTCGTATATATAACAATTTTCAGTAAAAGTTTAAATACTATATATAAATATATATATAATCGAACTATGGATATTTTCGTGACCTATAGGGTCTGGAATTTGATCATAGGCACCTACGGATTGCATAAGAAGAGGATTTCCTTTCTATCGTGGGAGGTAGTGAACACGCTAAAAGCGTATTAAGCATAAAATCAGAATATTCCAAAGTAAATAAAAAAAAAATAAAAAATAAAAATAAATGAACAATATTTGAAATAAAATCAAATCATTCCAAGACAGCGCGGTGAGCGCTCCCCGGAAGGGATTATTTTATCTTGACGTAAGTAAACTCATTTTTATCAGATAAGGTAGTTATTCCGTAAATCTGAAAAGAATAATTCATTTCTTTTTCAGCTTGGAACATTATACTAGTATAGGGAATAAGCTATATTCACAAAAATATGTTACATCGGTATACAGAGACAATTTTGGACATCTCAAAATGATATAGTTTTTCTGATCATAGGAAACGCATGCCTTATATGTTATTTTTTTTTTGTTTTTTGTTTTTTGGAACCTATCAATTTTACACAGTAGCCTCAGTTGTCCGGGAAGGTTCTTGTTTAGGGAGTTTATCGAATCCCCCAACAAAACCATTAAACATACCATCGTTAAAAGTAAGACCTCTAATTATGCAATATTACATATACATCATATATACCTTATCAAATAAATAAAAAATAAATGAATAGATAGATATATAGAAAATACATGTTTATAAATATACATTAACAATATATAATTAATTGTATATTTATATTTTTGCGGGTAACCATGAGATAATGATTTTATTTCGGTATTTGGTTATATTTTGGAAATTATTTTAATTCGTTTTATATGTTGATTCAAAGAAATATTTAGAATACTTGAGTTACTACAGACCTGGGTTGTTACTTCAAACGATTAAATAGAAAAAGTTATTATATATATACCGAAGGCTCATATTGGAGACCAATTATATATATATACCGAAGGCTCATATTGGAGACCAATTATATATATACCGAAGGCTCATATTGGAGACCAATTATATAGATACCGAAGGGTCATATTGGAGACCAATTTTATAGATACCGAAGGCTCATATTGGAGACCAATTATATATATACCGAAGGCTCATATTGGAGACCAATTATATATATACCGAAGGCTCATATTGGACCAGATAAATAATTAAATGATGGTAGTTAGTTTTAGTGATAAGTTATGTAAATATATTAACTATAGTTCAAATAGCAAGGCTCTAAATAATGTTTAGCAATTAATTCTTAACACAAACCTACTAACTTTTGTCGTATGCTCTCCTAAAACTTTTGTTGTATTTAATACTATAACTTACTGATAATTGTGAACATATAAATTTGTATTTTTTACTGTATCTTAAAAAAAAGAGCATAAAGTTATATGAGTAGGCATTTTAAATAAACCATGTAATTATCACAACTTTGTATTTTTATCGGGCAAGAAGTTAAATTACATGCATTTTGTTTAATACAAGTTATTCCTATAAGCAAACGTCAAAAACCTTAGACCCTGATCATTTATTATGATTGTCTCTGAAATTGGTTTAGCTCCATAAATATTAGAAATTACAGTTTTTACTTTGCCAATTTTTTTTTTTTTTATTAGAGTTTTTCCACCCTCCCTCCTTAGGGACGAAACCCGCGTATGATATGGACCTGATGACACATTCCAGAAATACCGACAAGAAATTTTGAGTTTCAAAATTCATAGATCACTTAAATAACAGTGGTTCAAATTAGTATATTTATATATTTGTCTATTTACTCTCTAGTTTGTTCTAAAATGGACCGATTTGAATAAAATTTGATACGAAAATACTTTGTATAATTTGATAGGTCAAGTCCGTTATCCAATAGAATCCGTCCTCCGAAACGTCATTTTTATGGGGTAAATTCGCGAGATTTTTTTTTTTTTTAACTGGTTATCCCAGTCGCCTCTCTCTGAGGCCTGGTTTTGAGAACCTCATATTAATACAAATTGTCGATATAATTGATGGATGTCCTGAGACAATATTAGTAACATAATCGAGGATGGAAATGCGACAGACGTTGCATAAATAGATCGTGACAATAAATCGTGACGATAAGACGCGATAGCAGAAGGAGGACCTTGAAATGGTCGTGTATTGTATCGTTACCCCAAACATATGATGTAATCATACGACTTGACGTTCAATGCACACGTGTGAAGTTCTTTAGATGTATTCCAGTAAGCTTGGAGCTTTCTTTTGGATGCCCGTCGATCAAGGTCTCGCTTTCATTTAAATGTTTTTGAGTCAGGACGACTACTTTTGGCAAGCATTTCAACCTGAGAAACGCTTCTTTTGAACATAGAATCTTCAATACCTAATTATTTCATTTTTGGATGGCAAAATATTAGATTAATATTGTATTTATTGAAAATTGATAAAAATTCCCAACAAACAATTTTTTGTTCTTTCTTTTTTCCCTCACTTTGGATTTTCCCTCCTTCTTAATTTTTTTACGTAGAAATTATGGTTCCACCATCTTAACAAGGATCACTTGCATCAGCGAATAATCTTATTACTTAGGCGACTGCTAAGAAGCCCATCATATCACCAGTACAGCTCCTAACAAAAAAGATTGACTCCCTCCACGCTATTAATCAATTAGCAATAACTAACATTGACAATAATTTACACAATTGTATTTACAAATTAATTATCTACTGAGAAAAGTCACTGTAATATCCAGTACAGCTCCTAACTACAAAGATTGACTCCCTCCACGCTATTAATCAATTAGCAATAACTAACATTGACAATAATTTATACAATTGTATTTACAGATTAATCATCTACTGAGAAAAGTCACTGTAATATCCAGTACAGCTCCTAACTACAAAGATTGACTCTCTCCACGCTATTAATCAATTAGCAATAACTAACATTGACAATAATTTATACAATTGTATTTACAGATTAATCATCTACTGAGAAAAGTCACTGTAATATCCAGTACAGCTCCTAACTACAAAGATTGACTCCCTCCACGCTATTAATCAATTAGCAATAACTAACCTTGACAATAATTTACACAATTGTATTTACGGATTAATCATCTACTGAGAAAAGTCACTGTAATATCCAGTACAGCTCCTAACTACAAAGATTGACTCCCTCCACGCTATTAATCAATTAGCAATAACTAACATTGACAATAATTTACACAATTGTATTTACAGATTAATCATCTACTGAGAAAAGTCACTGTAATATCCAGTACAGCTCCTAACTACAAAGATTGACTCCCTCCACGCTATTAATCAATTAGCAATAACTAACATTGACAATAATTTACACAATTGTATTTACAGATTAATCATCTACTGAGAAAAGTCACTGTAATATCCAGTACAGCTCCTAACTACAAAGATTGACTCCCTCCACGCTATTAATCAATTAGCAATAACTAACATTGACAATAATTTACACAATTGTATTTACAGATTAATCATCTACTGAGAAAAGTCACTGTAATATCCAGTACAGCTCCTAACTACAAAGATTGACTCCCTCCTCGCTATTAATCAATTAGCAATAACTAACATTGACAATAATTTACACAATTGTATTTACAGATAAATCATCTACTGAGAAAAGTCACTGTAATATCCAGTACAGCTCCTAACTACAAAGATTGACTCCCTCCTCGCTATTAATCAATTAGCAATAACTAACATTGACAATAATTTACACAATTGTATTTACAGATTAATCATCTACTGAGGAAAGTCACTGTAAAATCCAGTACAGCACCTAACTACATAGATTGACTCCCTCCACGCTATTAATAAATTAGCAATAACTAACATTGACAATAATTTACACAATTGTATTTACAGATAAATCATCTACTGAGAAAAGTCACTGTAATATCCAGTAGTGTCCTAAATTTCTAGTATTGTTCTGATCAGGATACACAATCCAACACACACATCCATAAAGATTGATTCCTTCCAAGAAATAGTGCCTAGCTATTAGTGAATGAGAGTGAATCACTGAGTGATCACTAACTTTGTTAAATGCTCACTCCACTGACAGTATCTAATTAGTCTGCTGCTGAGAAGACAATGCTATCCTAAGATATGTCCCCAGTGACCAGTACTCTTCCAAACTAGAAACCCGCCTTTTATGGGGGGGGGGGGTTCTAGTTGTAACTAGAACCCTTGTAACTTTTTTTCTTACCATTTTCTTGTTTATGGGCTTAAATTTGTCGGAACAGTTTTAAAATGTGCCATTTTTCAACTAAAGTCCTTAAACATTTCAAAATTAAAAATCCTTTTTTTTTTATCTTCTTTACAAGAAATTGAAAAAAAAGTTGATTTTCTCAAAATCTATGTTTTTTAAATCAGGCGATACCCCAGCGCTTTCAATTTTTACCCGATCAACTTTAAATTTTAACTGCCGATTCCTAATGATATTTTCTAGTGACGTACGTAGGCATTTTTCCATTCATTGAATTATTACTATTTTAGGACCGATTTTCGGAGGATTAATTAATAGAAACTGAAGAAGTGTTCACCATTGTCGAAAAAATTAATATTTCTTAAAAATCTGACCTTCTTTACTAGATTTTGCCTTCTTTTCTTAAAATAATGATAGTTGTTCGTTCTAGATTAGAAATTCCTGCCTGTAGTCAATCGCCAGTAAAAAAAGAGAGTTCCCGTTCGTCTGACAAAACGCCGCCATTTTGTTTTCCAACAATTAAACCTGATTTTTTTTGGTTAATTTAACATCCCATATAAATCTAATGACATAAAGAATTAAAAATGAATAAAAATGGATTTATTTGAACATGCATTTTGTGAAAAATGGATTTTGAACACACAAGGTAATACCTCTTAAGACCAGGGATCAAAACAGTTATTATTTTATCGAAAAAGTTGAAATTTAACTATTAAAATAACTTTTATTTATTAACTTAAAAAAAAGTTAAAAACAAGAACTTTTATTTAAAATTTTTAAGAGTAAAAGTTATTTAGGAACTTCTAAAATTAGTTACATGAAAATAAAAGCTAAATTAATACTTTTATTTTTTTCAATGAGAAACAAACGTTTTAAGTATTTTACTCAAGAAATTTAGGGTTTAATAAGATAAAAATAAGTGAAATGTGCCTTGCTTAAAAATGTATTTACTCAAATATATTTGTTGACACAAAAAATAAACATTAGTAGCTTTAATTTATTAAAATTTTTCCCATTAGATATAGTCATAGCCCCTTACGTAGGGGGAAAGCAACTCGACGTAAAAAGATCTAAGAAGACCCACTAAGTATTGAGTTGAAAGAGTTAAAAAATAACAGTTAAAAAGAACTTTAAAAAAAAGTTTAAACCCAAAAAGTTATTTTATAACTTTTACTTTTTCAAAATGAAAATAAAAGTAAAATTTTAATTAATACTTTTTTAAAATAAAAGTTGAGAATCATTTTCAACCCCTGCTTATGACTGGTCCCACCAATAAATAGGTGGACTAGCTATTAGTCAATTAGCGATCTCTGATTAATCACTAACTTTGATAATCACTTTCTTGATGTGTTACTACTTAAAGTGAAAAATCAGCCTACGGCTAAAAACTCCCAGCAATATCCTAATGACCAATACTGGTCCCATCGGGATGTCCAATCCTTCTCAGCTATCCAGCAGTATTGACTCCCTCCTATAAATAGTGCCTAACTATTATTCAATGAGGACTACAATAGACTCCCCTATACAATAGAGAAGTCAATCCTCCAAGTCAATAGGCACATCCAGACTGCCCTTTGCCTCCTTCCCCGGGGGAACTGGGTCATCGAGCGTGTTCCACCCAGAACCTTTACTCAGTATGACTAAAATAGTTCCGAGAATATCGCATCGTAAATCAGATCGCTGCTGCTGATTCGGCTAAACGGACGAATGTTTTCGTTGTACAGAAATAGCTTTCTCGTTATTAGAGCCAATGTAAGACATTCCACATGTATGGGATAACCATTTCCATTTTGCTCTATACGTTTCCACAAGGTCCGCTTTCGACGCTTTATCTCACTCCATATAGGGAGGGAAACCTGCTTATGGCGTACGTCAACCCGAGCACTGACGAGAAATGTCGTTTCATAATCCAGGACCGCCAAAATGCCGTTTGACAAATATGTATATATATATATATATATATATAAAACTTTCGCTCTGGGAAAACTATTACTCGAAATTGTTCTCGAAAGTTTTACTCACTTGAACTGGATTTTGTATGTATTTACTTATCGTTTTAATTGGTTGCTGCTGTTTTTCATTACATTAGAATGAATATTTTAGTAAAACAAGGTAAGAAAAAGTGAATGAGTGTTTCCAAGAGCGAACGCTGTGACAGAAGATTGAGCAATTTCCGCTTAGGATACTGTATGCTTCCTACTGTCGCGCCTTACATCCTCCATCTCCGTGGCAACGGAACCGCGCTAAGATGACGCAGTTCCTGCGATTTGGAATTTTTCATATATGTATTTACCTTTTAGCACTTTTGGTTATTTTCGTGGGAGGTTCGAAAAAAAAACATCATTGGCAATTCTGGATTGCGTTAAATGGTGGACGTCATAAGCCCGTTTCCTCCCTTTTGAGAGAGAGGAAGGGAAAATTTGTCGAAAATTATTACCAATTTTTAAAAAAAATCTCACTGAAAGATTTCACAAATTAATACTAAATTATTATTTAGATTTTAGTTACATAAATTAAATTGTTCTAACTTCAGCCTATATGAGAAAAATTACTTAAAATGAAGTTTATAGAATTTAAGGGTGCGTTAACACCTGATAGTTATTGCAGGATATTTACATCAGACAGAATTGGTAACTAATGTAAACTGTAAACAATTTCTGTCTGAGATATATATTTCTATCACGAGCAATAAGGGTTTATATCTGACCCGTCTCGCAGGAAATATATCTCAGGTGTCGGATAGATAATTTTCATAATTATTATAACCGACACCTGAGATATATTTCTCGCGAGAAGTGTCAGATGTAAACGCACCCTAAGAAATAGTGTTATCGGGAAAAGATCGTTTCGTTTGGCTTGTTTCTGCACTATTGTGCAAACACCTCAATGTACAAACACGAATTCTTCCTTATAATATCATTAATTTTCATAAAATTATACTTGATATTCGTGATAACAGCTCGGGGTAATATCAGTATTCGTGTCCTAATTATACACACTTTGTCACGACAAACAAACATAAAACTGTAAATAATTTGGCCGCAGATATGGAAATGAATTTAAATGGTTTTTTACTGTTGGATTGTGTGATGAATAGCTATTATTAGTAATTTGTTCCCGAAATAAATTACTTGGGTCTTATAGTTTTATTAAACCATTTCAGAATTGAATATTATTTTATAATGAAAATACGTCAAATAATGAGAAATTTGAATAAGAAAACTATAGTTTTCTCGAAACGTTATAAATAATCTAAAAATGTTCTAATACATTTACTATAGTAAATGTATTAGAACATAAAACAGATGTAACCCTCAAGACGAATATTTAGACCATATATAACTTGTCATGGTGCGTAGGCCTGAGGTGATAACAGTTAAAAATAACTACAAATAAAACATTAACCCCCTACCTATACAAAATAAAAAGAAATAGATTGCAAGGCCAGATCCTTTTAAAAGAAAATACAATGGATAATAGGCCTACTATTAAACCAAAAAGACAAATTACATTGTCCTTGGCCTTTCCGCTAGGACAATTAAGGATATATGGTTATACCATTTATGAAACGCCATTTGATAATGATAATAAACCATATACTTAATGGCAGTGATAATAGAATCACATATTAACTTAAGAAGTGTTAATAGGACATTTTTTACATTATCTTTTAGCGCGTTTTCTTTCTCCCTCCAAAGGGAGCAAATAGGCCTATGAGGCAGTCCGGATTGGCTGACTAAATATTTAATGTTTTGGAATTCATTGTTCTCGAATGAAACAGTGGGTCATATGCATATATATATATATATATATATATATATATATATACTTTTTCTTCCATTGTTGACCTTAAACTCAATATACTTGTTTTTTTTTTTTGTAGCCAATAGGTCGACCTATTGGCTACAAAAAACAAGTATATTGAGTTTAAGGTCAACAATGGAAGAAAAAGTGAATAATACCTACAAGCCAAAATGTAGGGAGGAGGGATATTATGAAGAGATTTTGATGAACAATTTAGCAAGTAAGGATATAGATTTATTTTATAAGATAAAAAGGAAAGTGCAACAGGAATGTAAAATAAGAAATAGAATAATATTTTTAAAGGAATGTAAATTTAAGAAGTGCTATCCATCTTTTATTGATAATAATACCAAACAATTAGCAAAATTATTTAGCCCTAGCTTTAGTAAATACAATACCTTTGTAAAACACATTAGTAACTTAAAATATTCTATCTTAAAACTAACAATAGATCAAAATTATATAATACTGGGTAAAGTTATGAAAATTAAAAATCAACATGTCAATACATTTAAGGGGGGTTATGAAACATTAATTGCTAAAGTTCTTGATACTATATTGGGAATGTTTAGTTATAGGATGAATACTCAATATAGAAAAAAATACAATGACAAATACTTACATTTATTAAGGAAATACAAACTTACTGAACCAGATTTAAATGAAGGGTATAATTGGGTGGAAATACTCACTGACAAACCTATCCCTACAGATATTATACAATTTTTTGGATACAGTCATAAATTTAAAATATTGAAGACATTAAAACAGAAGGATCTCAAAGATTTTATTGGTGATGCAGAGTATATGTTACAAAATATTCCAGTAAGTGATAACCATAAAGATAACATGAGGCTGCAGTTATCTAATCTTATTAATTCTGTAAGGCACAAGGACCTATTGGCTACAAAAAACAAGTATATATATATATATATATATATATATATATATATATATATCAAGTTCCGGGAGCGAAGTTAGCTCAGTGGTAGAGCACTGGACTAATAAGCTGGAGGCCTGAGTTCAATTCCCGAGCAAGCACTAAAGATTTTTTTCTTCTAGTGTCTTCGTTCATGGGTTGAATTCGGCCTCCCTGACCGTCCTTAGGCCAACCCAGCCTAATTAATTTAATAATGGGTACTTTGGCTGCTAATAAGGGGAAAATCAGGCGGCCGGAGCATAGTACTGACCACACTATTTCCCTAGTGTGCCGTATGGTCATGAATCAGATATCTCTTTATTATCTGCCCCTCAGGGCCCTTGTGGCCTGTTACGGGACTGATTTTTTATATATATATATATATATATATATATATATATATATATCACGTTCCAGGTCCCTCCATAAACAGTTTCCCTATGAAAGTTATGACATTACAGTATTGGGGCAAGTTTTAGACTCTCAACACGTATTCAAGAACCTCCAACTTGGCCAGTTTTCGTTAAATGATGTCCGCTGTAACGATCGCATTTATTACAAAATGTCAGGCATTTAAAGATTCATGCCCTTAGGAGTTATTAAATTCCTAATCTTTCTTCAAAATTGCATGACTCCGGAATTTTAGGGGTTTGAAAATCGGTCATTTTTATTCGTGCCAAGCTACGCTGGAAATTGGACTTGATCAATATTGCTTAAAAACCCACTGTTTTAAAAAGGCCCCCTATATTAGTTCTGTGATTTCTTAAATTTGAGTAACAATGACATTTTAATTGCTGAATACTGGTGTGGTGATGATTTGTGAATAGAATGGACTCCTTGTTTGGAGTAAGGGTTTATTGACGGAGTCTGGGGGGCGCCTAGTCATTCCCAGGAGTTTTAATAGGCTAATGGAAAATACAATTATATTTTATCTTAGTCACTCCTTATCCTTCCTCTGTATTATTACTATGATATCATATGTGTATATTCTCTTTTCATGAATACTTAAATAACAGATGAGGCACAATATCAGCATTTTTTTTAAATTTATTTATTAAACAATAATAAAACATATAAAATATATATTAATGTTTGTTATGACTTCACTTATACGATAATTCTATTAGACAAGGTAAACAAGCTTGTTTCTACGGGAGATAATATTGTTCTGTTTGCCCGTCCATGGATGTGTGTTCACTCTTTGCTTTGAAATTTCGTTATACACAATATATAATTCAAATTACACAATAATTATACAATAGATATTAAACAAAAATGATATATTATACAGGAAAGTTAGATATTATACAGGGTGGCCCAGATAAGCGGGCCACAACAGAAATAACTACTGAACGGTTTGAGATATAAAAATTTTTCAAAGAAGCAAAGTTGTAGTGCTCGTCAAGATCTATAAAATGGTGATCTCGGAAATGAGAAAATAAATCTTCTAAGGGCACAAATAGGCCTTTGAAGGGAAGGGTTTCCTCTTTACCCATATTTTGCATTATATTTTTAAAATGTACTAACAAAACAAGGATGAACTGTGCAAACGGGGTTTCGATGCGTCAAGTAGTTCTCTGTAAAAATACGTTTTCATTTGCATGTATTCCTCATCTGAAATTCCAAAAAAATGCACTTGAATTTATTTAAATAGTATTTTTGTTAAGGCAGGGGTAATTCAGCTAATAATAATGCAAAATATGGGTAAAGGGGAAACCCCTTCAAAGGTCTATTTGAACCCTTAGAAGTGTTATTTTCTCATCTCCGAGGGCACCATTTTATAGGACTCTACGAGAACTACAACATTGCTGAAAAATTGTGATATCTCAAATCATTTAGTAGTTATTGCTATCTGGGCCACCCTGTATAATAAAGATTATCTAGACAAACAATAAAATGTTAACGGATGTCTGTACGTTTAAGATGTTACGCAAACAGAAGGCCTTTTCTGAACAAGCTGACTTCAATGTATTTTTTTCCGAATTCAGCTCTTTGCTTTCGATATTTAACTAGACTGATACGTTAGGATTGCATCAGTTAATTCAGTTGCCTTTGCATTCGAAAATCGTTTGATTGAATCGTCCGCCACTTTTGATTTTAAAGGAGCTAACATTTCCAGGCCAGTTTCTCCGAGGTGGTAATTCTTGACACCAGAAGAGAGAGCCAGTTTGTCGTGGTGTCTGCGGGTCAATTCCTCCGTATAAAATGCGAGAGCATGAACTCTCAGTTCCCGATGGAGCAAGGTGTTTCGAACGAACCAAGGGGCTTAGGCTGAAATCCGCAGGACTTTGTTCTGTAAAGTCTGAAGTCCTCTGATGTTCGTCGCGGTTGTTTCATGCCGAAGAGTATTAGGAGAATCATGGTCTTGTAAAGGAGTTTAACTAGTTAAGGTCTGAGTGATGTTTTGAAAGACTAGTGTGTGTATTTATATCTTATGTTAAAGTTTTACTTTCCAAGTAAGTCGAATATCGAAGTGTAGTCCTATGTAACACATACTCAGGTCCTTCGGACACCAAGGAAATGGAAGTCCATCCAATCGGATTTCAGAAATTTCTTCGTTTTTGAACCTCCGAAGTGTAAATACTTTGGCCTCAGTTTTCGTCGACTTAAGGGCCAGTCGCCATTTGCTGAACCAGTGGGTCTAGGAGTTTGCCGATGCTTGCAGATTATGAATCAATAATTATTTGAAACAGCTCTTGCTCTCTTAGGCAACTCCCCAGAAACCATGATTTCTCGTAGTTTCTAGCTGTTACATTGAAATGACTGATAGGGGAGTGCATCAGAAAGTTCTTCGTGAGCTCTGTTCTCTTTAACTATTTGGTATATGTGCCTATTGAAAATATGTGAAGGGCAGTGTTTAGGAGAAATTATGTACTAAGAGCGCTATACTCTTTAAGGAGCTCCTGCTGCCATTATCGTAGCTACAACGTATTCAGACTCACGGCTGCCTTCCAGCATTTTTTTTTCAAACTTTTTCCGCGACCGACCAAGAAAGTTTGGATACATCACGGGATCAAAAATCCACTATACCTGTTATCAGAAAGGTTCAAGGGCGTGATAACAGCCCAGACGGCTTGCCCTATTAAGGGTCTGAATGATGCCATGACACGGTCCATTGAACTCATTCTGCCCGATTGTCTACGACAGAATCAATGCGGATGGAGCATGAAGCAGACACTCAGGACCCCCTAGACCGCGGTGTCTAGACGCACAGAGTTCATTAGGTGTCTAGGAGCAAGACGTACAGAATAGATGTCTGATTCTTATCACTAAGGACTATCTGAACTATGAATAGCCTGCGGACTTGCTGAGGGGGAAGACGTTGAATCTTAATCTCATAGGGGGGGGGGCAGACACGCAATGTTACTCCTACAAGATAGATGCTGCTTGCCATCAGCGAAACTCGCTATTAAACCATTGCGTAGGCCAAAGGTAGAAATTTAATATGGCTATTTTATTATTACTAACATAAGACCCAAGAACTGTTGTCATAAATAGACAACTATAGTTGACTCTCTTGTAATGATCTTAATGAATGGAGAAACAGGATGTGTTGTAGCAAGATACGCAACTGGAATCCATGTTCAGGCCACAACAATAATCAAAAATTGTCGTATGACACGACAGACAACTAACTATTTGAAACTACAACCACATTATAGCGCGATCTCACTCAAGCATTAATTATTCACAACTTATAATCATGCAATACATATGTATTTATACGCCAATACAAAACTTGACAATAAAAAATGTCTTTACTGCATGTAGAATTAGACTAGACTTTTGACAAGCCCGGTAACTTGGCTGAACCGCTCAGAGACGGGAGCGAATATAACCAAACCCCCTTTCTCTTCGCATTTTCCTTACAAAAAAAAACAACAAAAAAACCTTAATTAAATAGTTACAATAACTTTATTTCTTCCCTACATGTTTCGCACCTTTTTGGTGCCTCTTCAGGGGAACACGTTACAAATACAAAACTTACAGCCTCGACTTGAGGATGGGAACCTTCTACTAAAAGGACTACATCCAGACTGGTCATGGTCTGAAAGAATCCATATGGTGGACTATAGTCAGCTGATTGATAATCGATTTCATATGTTAAAAATTAATTTCCAGAAGAAATATAGTTTTAAAAACTAAAGACCCTAATAATTATTGAAAAAAAAAAAAAAAAGAAACACACTATTCAAACACTGTTAAAACACCCATAAGGACTAAATCATGTTAATAGATATAGTATTTACAAACAGACAATAGATATATATTTCAGAGAAACTCTCACAACTATAAAAAAAAGTGTCATATGGTTGTTCTTCAAATGTTGCCAAAAGTTGAACGGATGTGGCGCCATCGGACATGTGAATGATTTTGGGAGGACTTACGGGACCTTAATATCGTAATGTGGTGGTAATTGGCTATTAATAATTTTTGAGTATTACTGTTGTAACAGAGTAATGAAGATTAATATATTAGAGCTAAATTACATAATAAGTACCAACAACACCTTATGTTTTTCTTCTGCTGTTTAACTTTTCTTTGGTCACACTATATTTAATGGGACCTATAAGAATAATGGGACATTATGATATTATTGGAAATAAAAATGATGACGAAGCAGCTAATTTGGCGTCTAAAGAGCTGAGAATTCTACTTAAGTAGACAGCTACAATAAGAAATTAACAGTAGGACTGGAAAATAAATTAAAGGACAATACAATAAGCAATTAAAAAATGCTTTAAAAAATTCTACTATGGCAGGCTTTTACACGACACGATTATTATTAGGATATGAGGCAGTGAATTCAAATTTGTTTTTGGATAAAGACAAAACCAACATGAAATCATTCTTTGTGAATTCCATACACACAGATTTACACTACAACAGCACACTTCTGATTGAACATACAGACAAATAAAGCAAAGCAGGAAGGACTATTGGTTTTTTGACAGCTTGATCAACATGTCCAGCTCATTGTACAGGATCCTGAGCTACTTTTTCCATATCTACTTGTGTAAATCTATACACAGCTGCATGTCCAACTGTATACACCGGTTTATGTTGATGTTTTTACAATTGCGAATGAGCAAAGTTCTGTGGGCAATTACAACTACCCTGGGTTCAAAACCTCCTCTCAAGGCAATAGGTAAGATGAGGTGGTTCTGTCGGGAATGACTTGGACATACAAATATCACCCATTTTTACTTATTCAAACCGAAAATAGGCTCATAGTGTACACCCCATGAGTGTACACTACATGGGGAAACTCCTACCATTAAACATATTTTCACAGACTGTAGAGCCTGTGATATAATTTAATTGTGTCAGAGAACATTGAGATTTTTTAGAGCTACAGATCTGTTCACGAAAATATTAATGATTTAATTAAAATTAATGTGTGCGTATTACTGAGTTTGTGTGCGTTTACAATTATTTTTTTTTCTCTTTATTTTTGTTCTCTCTAGGAATAACTTAATATAAAATGTGACATTTAATGTATTAACTTTATCAATACATAAAATATATAGTTTCTAACATCAGAAGTAGAAATCAGAAGTCATATAAAAAACAAAGGTGCTCCTAGTGGGAGCTTTGCTAACCAACGATTGGTTAAAAATTCTATTCAAACATAGCACAAAGAAAACCTCCCCTTCCGATAGAACGACTTAGTACATATTTACAACACGTTTTTTTCATGAGATACTTACGACCGGTATAAGCATATTAGTAATTTGGGGCCGCAGTAAATCCCCCCCCCCCTAATAAACCGATTTAGTTTATTTTTACAACACATTTTTCTACTAAGAAGACCACAAGGAATACAACAAAAATTATGGTCGGTATGGCAAATAACTACTTTGGGTCCGGAGTGAACATCCCCTCCAGATGGACCGATTTTGCTGGTAACGAACTCGTTTTTTTTTTGTTTTTTTTTTTTTTATAATTTATTTATGAGCACCCCGCATTGACAGCGTTTCGCCCAGGTACACATATAAAATAGAAATACATAACAACAACAAAATAGTTACAATATTACATAATTACAAATCCAATTACATTATTGTGTGTATCAATCTAATTATACAATTAAGTTTGTGAATAACATACAGCTAAAAGTAAAATTAACTAGTAAAAAACAATACATTTTTAAGAAAAACTTATAATTATAAAGGAAACGAAG
Source organism: Gonocerus acuteangulatus (assembly GCA_946811695.1). Classification (NCBI taxonomy): domain Eukaryota; kingdom Metazoa; phylum Arthropoda; class Insecta; order Hemiptera; family Coreidae; genus Gonocerus; species Gonocerus acuteangulatus. The sequence continues at coordinate 35,163,855 of OX328128.1, read as the reverse complement.
AAAATAGTTCCTATGTACAATATGACTATATATAATCGCAACAGTTTCTATTTACAATATAGGTTCTATGCATAATATGACAACATACATAAGAACAATAGCCCCATGTACAATCAATAGGAAGGATCCTATGTAAAATAATGATGAATAAATGAATATATTACGTCATGAGTGATGTTTATTAAAAAAAAAAAAAAAAAAAAAAAAAATTTCAACGGCGATGTTAAAAGCATAGTTTGGGTCGTCTAGACAATCAAAGACAATGAATTAAGAAAATTAAGTGGTTAACGAACTCGTTTAATCGTTTGCAAGAGGAATACTATATTCCAAAATTTGTAGCGAAAAAAACAAGAAATCTGGTGTGTATCGTGTTAACAGACACACACACACCCTTATATATATATATATATATATATATATATATATATATATATATATATATATATATATATGTATACAAATTTTAACGGGGGTCATTTTCGGTGTCTACTAGCTCTAGGATCGATAAAGATTTGAAATTTTTCAAACATTCCGTCATTACCTCAATAGCTACTTTCTTTCGGAGGAAAGTGCTTAAAAGAAACTGACTATGCCTGCTTTAGCAATGGAAGGCTAGGAAGGAAGGTTTTCAGGCAAGGGAGTTAGTGTTCAATTTTTACCAATCCTTAGCCAAACCTAAGGCTGAACCAATTTAAACTATAACGTAGGCTGTTCAAATAGATTATTTAATTGGAAGGGAAAAGGCTTGGCCTATATTCGTGGGGAAAATTCCCTCTGTTATGACCTTATCACTGGAAGGTTTTCTCATTCGTCTGTTTACTACGACAAAAGCTCATTTTTCATTATGTTATAAGGTGAAATCTAATTTATATTTTATTATGTCAATTTTTTTTAATTTATATTCTTGTCTTTAAACATCTTCACATAAAAAAAAATATGAAGTAAAATGTAAATATTTCAGATCAAATGAGGTAGGTTTTGCAAATGACCGAACAGAAGGATGAGCAAAAGGAAAATTTTCCTTACAATGCCCAATTTTACTATTCTCTCTCTGTGAAGAGCTGCAGTATGAAGCCATCGCTTTAACATTCTCTCCTATTGCAGGCCTGTATTAATGAGATTATCACCATTCAAGATAAATCTCGACGCCTTATTAAATATACAAACCACGATTCCTGATATTAATAATGTGGGAATCACACCAAGAGAATCTTAATCCCCGTTTCTGAAGACTTCCTCTGGATATCAACAGAACTTTCTTTAATTGAATTATTAAATTGACATCAACACTATTCCCCAAAATTTGAAGACTCTCAACATATACGGTAAAAGTTAATAAAATCTAGAAGATTTAAATATAGTTGAGCTTTAAGTAAAGATATATCCACAGAATGAAATCTTAAATTCACACGCTCCTAAAAAAGACATAATCAGTTTTGTATAGTGTTTCATGTAAAGTATAGTCCAAATTTCGATAGAAAATTCCGTCAGAAGTTCGCACGTGCGCCATTGAACTTTTCTGTATTCCTAACTATAATAATGTTGGAAGTTCAACAAAGCTTACCTCTACAGCTCACCGTCGGATTAACGAAGAAGGTAAGTTGATTACACTACAAGCAATAAATTGTAGATAATACAATAATGAAGCATGTCGACAAAGTTAATTGGCAAGCCCGTTTGTTCAGAAATTGGATATTCTCCAATCGACCTTACTCAGAATTCTTACACAATTTATTCAAATGAAAGCATTGAAAAATGTTAGGGGTCTATATGTCTCTTTCATATTTTCTGCATTTAAAACATAAACATTTAGGTATTTAAGACAACGAGGCTCAATCAAGAAGCTATTGCTGGAGATTTTAACCTTCATCCGAGTTGAGACCTCGATGAGTTGATGAGCCGAAAGCACGTTCAACAACTCATTTACACACAATGAGAGGGTCAGAAACCTTAATCTCAGATTTAGGAACTCAACACCTCTGACCACCCACAAATCCAGAAGGTGTAGAAGAAATATATAGACTTATTCTTAATCCAAACCGGGAAACACCAGGTTACCTAAAGATGAACCTCCAAATTCCATTTTATAGAGTAATAGCCGAAATTAGAACACTTAATACATATTTGATAAAAATAAACTACAAAAATACTACAATATCCATAAACCCCAATGAAATCTATCCCATCTGCAATAGTAATCAGTTAGAGGATATTTATCATTTACTAGTAACATGCCCAATCTATAATCCATACAGAACCTCCTACTTTACAGACATTATAAACATCTCTCCCGAAAAACTATTTATTTTTCTCAAAGATTTGAATGAATTTCAAGCTCGAAAACTATGCTATTTTACGAGAGCGTCCCTAAACCTCCGAAAATTTGCTTTGGAATCTTGAAAATGTAAGATGTTTTAGGTACTAAGCATGGCATATCTTATTGTTATAATACTTTTATATTAAGCTTTCCATCATGAGTTTCATGATGTACTATGTTGTAATTTACTTTTTATTTCTGTTAGATTAGATTAGATTCCTGTTTTGGAGGGCAATAAACAGGCAAGGTTATTTCTGTTAGATGTTAATTTGTATTAATCTGTAAAATCGTAAGCACACACCCCTTTGTATGGGGCAATGTCCTAAAAACAAAGTATGTGAATAAACTATATATATATATATATATATATATATATATATATATATATATATATATATATATAGAGAGAGAGAGAGAGAGAGAGAGAGAGTGAGAGAGAGGGAGAGGGGGGACATAAGAAAGTGAACTGAAATGGCTTAGACACTTTCTGTACATAGAACTTGCAGAATTTCCAGCGAAATCTAAATAGCCAAAGTACAAGGAAAGCATGGAAAAGGTCGACCCAAAGCTAAATAGAAAGAGAAATTGAAGAAGGATTTTCAGAAAATAAGAATCGAATGGATCAAAAGAAAGCATCTGGTAGCAGAGCAAAAAGCATGGAGAGAAGAGTGGTCACTTCTTCCGTAGTCTAGTTTGTTTCAGGAATTTTCCAGTTTTTTTTTATTAGGATGGTCATATTGTTGGAACTTATCTGGCACACAAGACGCCAATTGGTGAGAAGGTTCGGTGATGTCACGGCACACAGTGAGGCAAACGAGAAAAAAAATCAAAAAATCAAAATGCAATGCCTATTTCTGTTGTTAATTTTTACTGATTTTATCAGTGAATAGTCAATAAATGATTCCCTAGTCGCTTGTTCTGTTCAACATTTTTTTTAGCTGAAATTACAATTTCTGTTGCTGTTGTAAGATTATTCCAGTTTTTTTGTGACATTATTTTAAACTTGTTACAGTAAATTTGATTGATCGGTGTCCATTTAATAAAGAGTACAACTTTATACCAGTATGTGCCTATTTAAACAATTAAATAAGCAAAAAACAAATTTCAAGCGAGATTAGGGTGTGGCCTAGTAGGTATAAGCTGGAAGCAGTTGATCTAGGACTGGGATGTATCAGAGACTACATATATTTCGTCTTTTGCGTTGGTATTGTAATCTATGGTGTAATATGAATTTTTTTGTTGTAAATTCGGCTTTATTACAATTTTTTTTCTAAAATGTCTTAATTAATGATTTTTGAGAGATTGCGAAATACACGTTTTCAGATTCTGAATAAGATCAATTGCAAGTAAGAAAATTCAGTTTTTTTTTATAGGGCGAATTCCCAAATCATTTGAAAAGTATTTAAAATAATAATAATAGGTAATATTTTATTCCGTCTTACCGTTCAACTTCCACTTTTGGTATCGTAGACGGGATGGAAGAGGCACTCGAAAATTTGAACAAGGTATTTTTGAGTCTAAATTTGAAATTGTTAGTACAGAACTAAACTTCTTTAGATATTTTACCAATGTATTTTAATAATTAATTATATAGAAACAATCTGCTGGACACGAAAAGGCTGAATTATTTCATTAAGCTGTGTGCATGTCGATGGCACCAAACAATCGAAAACCCATTATCCAGCGGAAATATCATCAGAATATGCCTTCCTATCAGATTTTCCCTTCATTTATGCTCAGCCATTCGAAAAGATAACGCACCTGTTGGCAGAATTCAGCCAAGTAGCTGCATGGTTTTCATTTATTTCCTTCAAAACTGCCAGAAATTGTATCATCCGGTTAAATACGACAATAATTGTTTTTACGTATAGATAAATCACCCTTAGGGATACTATTTGATATCCTTAAAAATTTAAAAAAAACTGAGTCTCAAAAATTACCCCACAGCTTTCCAATGATTTTTATAACATACATTTATTTTATGCACCCTATGTAATTGTATGTGTATGATGTATTTTTAAAAAAATGTTTAAATTTATAAATAAACTAGCTGAATACCCGTGCTTCGTCACGGCAGATAAGTAGTTATTTTATTGCGTTAAATAATGTTTCATTAAAATTACGTTACTATACAATTCTGTGCAGTTTATTATAGCACGGTTCCCGTCATACTATATTTTATTCAATGGGCGTTAAAATTTAAAAGTTTATGTTTCCAAGAAGTCAAATGGTAACACCCAATATATTTACGAGTAATTACCAAGGTTATAGGCGAGAAGGCATTGCAAGGGTTCCGGATATTATTACCTCACCTGGAAAACCTAAGGAAATGCCATACATCACGGTTTGACCGGGACTGTCCCGGTATTTTGCAATTGTTTCGGTGTCCCGCCCGATTTTATCAATGTCCCGGAAAAGGCTGTAAGATGTAAAAAGTAATGAATACACGTTTATAAGATTCTTTTTTAAATCGGTTACTTTTCTACAATCAACATTTTTACTACTGTTCACGGTGTCAAAGATATGAGAAGTAATCTAACTGTAAAACGCTGGAACTACCTGCACAGCGCTGCCAGCTGCCAGACACTACTATTTGGCTGAGAGATTTGTTTAAGAAAATCAAGTAGAAAAAAAGCCCCGTTCTTATATTTAAGGTTTGGGTAGACTAACAGTTTAGGATTCCCCCTTCCCGTTAGTTGCTAGGCTTAAAACTCATCAACCATTTTGCTTATAATTTGTACTGTTTTTATTCCCCCCCCCCCTGGTATGCCCATCCCATATTAATGTGTCCCGGTTTAACTTTCTAAAAATATGGCAAGCCTATCTGACGGGGACAGGCAGAAAAGAAACGCAATTAAAACTCTATGAGGGATAGTTAATTTCTAGTAATTCAAGGTCTGCCATCATAGTTGAAATTAACCTCAATTAGAAAGAAAACTATGAGATAGATAATGTAAAGTAACAGCTGTTCTTTATCGTCCTAGCAACGCAGGCTGCCTAGGCTTGCCTTCTCTAACCAACTCAAACTTTAAACCCCCCTAAAAATGCTTAAAAATGCGAATATCAAAAAATCCTTTCTTAGCGAGCGCCTACGTTATGCCTTCCTATCAGAAGAGCATTGATAGATGAGTGAGTGAGTGAGTGGTATTTGACAAATATATAGTAGATGTTATCGGTTACGGCTAGCGTTACTCCAACTTTAATAATAAAAAAGTTAATTAGTAGATAAAAAGCAATTGAAGAAGCCCATATTTGAACTGGCTGCGCATTCGAGCGGCGAGGAGTGGAACTATATCGTTCTGGATTTAGTTCACAAGGTCTCCGCTAGATTGCAGGAACCTTTAGCTCGCGCCAGTGTTTGAATCAGCTGATTACGCGCATTCAAATAATTCAATTCTTATCGTTAGTTTTCTAGCGCGTTTCCTCTCTCCATATTAGGGGGAAAATCTTAAATTCAATTATACCCAATACGAAAATACCGGGTGTTTCAATATCAATTCCTGGGCTTTATATTTTATAATATTTATTACAATTTAAGTTATAAATGATATATAAAGGTCCGACTTGCAGGAACTGCTTCACCTTTGCGCGTTGACGTGGTTGATTTTGAAAATCTCGAAAAGAAGGAAGATTTAAGGCGCCACAAAAGGAAACTCACAGTATCGTAAGCGGAAATAAATCTCCCTGTCTTCTCCCTGGTTCTTGAATGTGTTTCTCAATTTCTTACCTTGTTTAACTAAAACTCATTTTACTGTTCAATGCAATTAAATAAAAAAAGAAAGTCAACAACCAAATCAAAAGTGAGTTAAACTGAGCAAACAAAATCCCGTTCAAAAGAACAAAACTAACTCCTTCGAAGTTGTATGCGCTTATTTCTTCGATTGACATCGTCCCATCGAAATTCGCTTAAGAACCTTTTTTTTTCTTTTTTTTTTTTTTTTTTTTTTTTACGGCGCATCTACATCTTGGCCATTAGCGCCGAAGAACCTACAGAACCTTTTGTGTAGATAACTTAGTAAATTTCCGAATGGGCACCTTGCATGTCGCACGATTACCTAAGATGTTTGGAGATACACCTGTAGAAAATATTTCAATTGAATCCAAATATTTTTCCGGAACCGAAAATGAGTTTGAAAAACTATTTTTATCCAGTTTTCTCAAAAACGGTTACAGAATATCACCTTGAAAATAGTTACATTAGTTTTCCTACGTTAGAGCATGCTTATAAAAAGAGTAACTGCAGGCAAATTAAAGCATGTTTACAGGTATGCTTGCAGGTGTGCTACGATTGTTTTTTTGCCCGATGTTTTAGTGCCAATAGCCGTATTCCGGTGGTCAGATTCTCCTGGTTAACGGACTAAATTTCGTCAAAACCGGTTCGTTTTTGTGCTTGTGAGAGAGCGAACATACAAATATACATTATATATATATATATATATATATATATATATATATAAAAGTGTAAGGGATAGAAGTACAAGAATTAAAAATAAATATATATCAATACGAAACCTGTCTAAACGATATTAATTCGTAGTTGTCAAGGTTCCCGCCTTACGGCGCGCGTAGTAGTTCTACACTTCTCCGCTAGATAGCAGGGCACTCTAGCGCCTGCAAACTCTTTTAAGTAATCAGAGTTACTGGATGAATCCACATACCTAGTTTTTGGCCGTAATGTTTAGTTTTACAGCATTTTATTTTAGTTGTCATTCGAATTGAATTTCTATTTATTTTTTCATCTAAAGTTTAACACTTATAAACAAAACAGATTTTTGGGGCTGGATATAATTGGGTTAGCACCCTTTTCTAGCGAGGAGATGTTTGATTCCATATCGTATTTTAAATAAATGGCAGCAACCACCTCTAGTGAAATCGAAACCACGATCTTAGGGTGTCCATATACGGTGAAGAATATCTGCAGATTTGGACTGCGCAGTCCAGATGTTGAGATATTCCTTGCCTTGTATGAGACAGCGTTATGGCCAGAGTTGAAGTGTACAGTCCATGGAAGTAGAATGAAAAAACAAATAGATTAACTGTACAGTCCAATGAGGCCGGGACTGTACAGGCCAGACCTGATGTGCGTGGAAAAGAGGATATTTCCTTCACATACAGTGGGTATTCTATAACTGGACTGTCATGTCCCTGTCTTGAGGTTTATTAACTTTATGCACTAAAAACATCCTCCAGTAAAAACTGAGGAAAACAACGAAGTCCACAATTTAGAAAATTTCGGGGGGAGGCTTGTACCATTTCCGGAGTATGGAATACAAACAATTTAGAACTTGGAATAGTTTTAACTAAAACGCTATTACACTTCAATTAAAATATTTTTTTTTATGATCTAAGTGATCTTATTTAATTTATTTTTAAGGGTTTTATGACAAATTTTTACCATCAAGTCAAAATTTCGGGGGGGGGGGCACCCCTCTCAGTCTCCCCACCTTATATACGCCCATGGGACCATCACCACCAGGAAGACTCTATGGGGGACAAGTTGAAATAAACCTCAATTAAAATAGTGATTTTGTCCCTCATAGCGTAAACTCTATGAGGGACAGTTTATTTCTCGTAATTCAAGGACTGCCATCATAGTTGAAATTAACCGCAATTATTGCTATAATATTTAATTTTTTAACGTCCCTTAATTGACAACGAATTTTTAGGACGGGTTATCTATAGGTTACCACCCTTTTCTAGCCAGGATAGGGCTGATGCCTTTTCTTTTTTTTTTTCAAGAAAAGCCACCACCCCTAGTGGAATCAAACCCTCGACCCTTGGCTTGGAGTATTAAGTGCTCACGCCTTAACACTCAAGGCAACCGGGCCTCCTAACCGCAATTTAAAATAATACTATCAAATAGATAAGTACGGTAACAACTGTACTGTTATCGTCGTAGCAACGCATGCTGCTTAGGCGAGCATGCTCACTTTAAAACTAAAAATTCAAACTCCTGTAAAAATACCTAAAAATTTGAATATAAAAAAGAAACCTTTCTTAGCGAGTGTTTACAGCCTAAAGGCAAACTTTCTAATTTTTCTGTCGAGTGGTTTGGGCTGGGCGATGATAGTCAGTGAGTGTGTGGTATTTGAAAAATATATAGTAGATTTAAGTAAATAGAAGATTTACAAGATAATAAAAAAATATAGTGAAAGATTCTACTTAAATTCGATTATTCCTATTCCAATAGCAATAACTCTTTTCCCCGTTAGACCTACAGTAATTGAGACATCAATATCGTGTAGTTCGTGAATTATTCTGTAAAAAAACATATCGTCCCTACCATGTCAAACTATCGAATATGCAAATCGGAGCAAACTAGAGAACGAAAATATTTTTTCTATTGACGAAGTAATATATTGAAAAATGGTCTTCTCGAGCCTGAAAAACGAGATTTTGAATATTCATTGATATCGTAGGGACGATATATGGGAAGGAAAAATATCACACAATAGAAGTAGGAATTATTTTCTCCATCTAGATAATAATTTTGGACGACAGTGCGCCGTTACAGCGTCAATTCGTACTGCGTCAAGGTTCCCGCCTTTGGGCGCGAGTAGTAGTTCAACACTTGCCCGCTAGATAGCAGGAAGCTCCAGCGCCCGCCACCTCTCCTCGCATTCACAGTTACAAATCGAATCTGTATGATTATTGTATCCATTACGTTTATTTTTACAGCTTCTAATGAATCCAAGTTTTATTAGAATGGAGATGCTGTAAGTTCCTGCGAATAGCCTTGCTCCTTATTTATTAACGGTAAAATCAACCCCAAAAATGCAGAACAGAGGTTCAAAAGTTGGAGAAATGTGACAAATTTTATTAACTTAAAGCCTCACGAATAATGATATATATAGAAATTACATAAAAATTGTTAATGACCTTTCTAAAAAAAAACGTTCCTAGTGATGATATGTTTGTTCTGTTTTTTTCCAGCGTCACCTACCTCCCGGATTTCATCAAGATCCTCTTTTCTTCTAGAAAATCAAGGTTAGTTTACAAATTTTGTTAGTAAAAAAAAAAAAAAAAGTTGCTTTTTTATTTATTTTTTGAAATATATCAGGAAATCCCATATTTAATGTTGGTTTTTGCTGTTTTGTCTGCTTATGTTTATATTACTAATCCATTATTTATTTATTTCTTCAACTTATCGAAAACTTGCAGAAATGTATGGGAAAAATGTCATTGGTGAACGAAAAGTGTAGCGGTGGCTTCAATGACTCTGGCGGGAAACCGCTAGCTTGAAGACGAGCCTCGTACAGGTCATTTTGAAATATGAGCATATTCAAAACTTGGTTTCGTGATGGCAAACTGTTATACAACAAGATGGTAAAACCATTTTAGATTGAATGTATTTCATTGATTTTATCCTGTACATTATGACACGCCATTAAAAACGGACATTACTTACGGAATGACTTGATAATTACAAGCCATTTATTAATTTATTGTTACTTTATTTGGTGTTTTATGATCCATAATTCTTAGCTATTGCTTTTTGAAACCCCAAAAAATGACAATTTTGTACTATGTAAAACGTATTTTGATGCACTAAACACTGATTGTACAACACAAACGAATTTAATTTGTATTCATTCTAAAAAGAAAATTGTTTATATATATATATATATATATATATATATATATATATATATATATACATATATATATATTAAACGTTAATCGTAACAGCGTTAGCATTATATGAATAAAGTATCTATTTTATTGTCTCAGCAGGTGTGCCAACACAAATATAGGAAACTATGCTATTAGCTAATGACGCGGAGCATCGTCATCACCCAATAAATAAATAAAAATATTTTATTGTCTGTATTAGGGCTCATCGCCATAGATGAGTCCTTAAATAAATAAAAGATATTAAAAAAGTGTGTTTTTCTTGAAAGGGTTAGCAGTACCTCGTTTGTAGGAAATAACAATATACCCCGAATATAAAAATAGAACTAAAAAGAGCAACATTTTTTAAGTATTTTTAAAAAAAATTGAAACTCAAGGTTAACATATTACAAGTAAATTGTTACCAAAACAATAATCCTCCTCAAAGATTTCATCTCTGCACCAATGGCACTTTTTCTGTTTACTTTCCTTCCTTGACCAAAAATATAACTGTACAAAATGTGATCCAAGAACAGATCAATCATATTTGACAAGGCGTTCAAGGGAGTACTCGCTGTAAAGTATATAGACAGTGTCTACATAAATTGTTTATGTACATGTCTATGGACAATTATTACATTAACTTGGCCCTGACGAGCGGATTCTTGTTGGTACCCGAAACAGCAGCACGAAACCGCGCCAACTGACAGAAACTTTTGACAGGTGTTGTTTAGTAGCACAAATGTATGAGGTAACATATGTGTTTGTGTATGAGTGGTGGTCTATGAGTGTTTGTTTATATTGTTACAACAGTGATTATATTAGTGCATGGTTTTCCTGTTTGCGGTATTAGCCACAGCATTATTTTTTTCAGAACATTCTGAATGTACCTATTGAGGTAGCACTCATGAAGTATGTTTTTAAATATTTCAGTAAAACTGAATACGCTCGGAAAAGAAGGAAGCAATAAAAAACCATTTAAAAACTCATTTTTAAAATTCTATATTTTTCTTTTATTCCTAGGATTGAAATTTAATGGTGTTAAGTTTACGTACTGTTTATGTTAGTATCCAAACAATTAGAAAGCCATGTCGAAAAAATCGGCATTTCGTTCCACTGTGCGTCGCACTGCCTATGAAAGTAAGTTGAGGGGCACATGAAGTGTAAATAATTAAGTAGTTTCTGAAGAGGCTTCAAGTGACGTGAAACATGTAGAGCACCAAATAAAGGGATGTTATTGAAAAGTGTAAATTGTTTTAAATATCAGGGTACACTATTATTGTCACACGCCTATCATAATAATATATAAATATTTCCTTATATTTATAAATTTTATTTATTCTTGCAGATGTCCCAAAATAAATTTAAATTCTATCAGATCTTAGAAGGCAAGGGGTTGTTAAAGCTGTAATCCTTTCTTCGCACTACTTTATTTATTAGGCCTGACATGTTTCGTGCATATTTTCGCACCTCTACAGGAGCACTTCTTGCTATGAAGTCATCTCGTCACCATGTACTCCCTCCGGAGTCTAGCAGTTTTACCGTTTCCAAATTATTTACCTCCTGCCGTAATTTTTGTTCTGCATTAAAACTAGCTAAATTAAATTCACAACTGATTAATGACTTGCTTAGTAAAAGTAATAAAAAAATCACGCCAAAAGACTAGCCAATGACTTCAATAACGTTTTATATAATTAAAATTTGTAAAATGGAATTAATGGGAAAATTATAACAATGTGGTATTTTCTGATATTGTATATTTTATAAACATTGTATTTACATAAGTTAAATAAATTGATTTGATAATGCAAGTCTTTTCAGTTTTTTTCTGTGCGTTTCAATAATTCTTTTTCTTAATATTATGTACAAAATGTTATAAAATTACACTATTACTACTAGAAACACGTATACAATTTTTTTTAATTAATACATAAATTAAGTGTACAACATCTATATATCAATACATAGTAAATACTACATTATCTACTTATTAATTATTAAAATTCGGCCCAATTAAATCCACTTATCATATGGAATGTCAACAACTAAAAAATGTCAAATAATGAATATGACGTATTAATAACCGTTTAATTAGCTCTACACCTTTATTTCCACATAAGGGGCGAAACTAATTGTGGAAGGTATTCTAGCTTTAAGGAGTTTTAAGTTCAGTTCCTGATGAGCGAAGAATGGGTGCGAACTTGTTAGTAAATTAAATGGCATAATACCGGACGCTAATTAATTATACGGCTTTCTAATATTTATTATAATTAACTTACAGTACGTAAAATTAATGAGTAAAGCAAGCAGTTTTGTTTGTTGGCACCAGTGCACATGGACACGAAATCTTTACCCCGCCATCCGTTAGAAAGCTCTAGTATTTAAGATGGTGCCTGGTGAACAGGTACCCCATTTTAATTACAGTAGAGCAAAAAAAAAAAATTAAACTTTTTGCGTTACTCATCCATTTTATGAATCATTTCAAAGTTAATTATAATGAATATCTTAAGGCGTTAATTTATTTTATCGATATTTTAAAGAGTCACTTCACAGAACGGAAAATGGACGACCTTGTATAAAAATTATAAATTTGTGTTTTTTTGTTATAAAATAATATTATGAATTATAAATTAAAATATATTCATTTAAAGGAATATTTCTAATCTGTAAAATCTCAGAAGAAAAGTTTCAAATTTTCAATCGTCTCTATTCATTGTGTTATTTAAGATATTTTCATTAAACCTAAAACAGCCTCATGTGTTTATTTACAAACTCAAATAAATAAATAATATACTATATATCTAATAGTTAAAATATAAGTGTAATAAATAGTTCATTTAAAATTAAATTAGCAATATATATATATATTTAATCTGAAGTGTTATTTGATGTCTGTCAAAACATTAAATAAAAAACAAAATTGTGGCGCCTTAAAAAAAATAAGCAGCACTCATTAACCCATAGGTGTAAAAATAGAAGGTTTAGAGGGCACTAGAGTCCAAAAAGTTTAAGTTTTATTCCTAATTTATCAATTTTTTGTATTTTTAATATTATTTTTACTAATCTGAGTGCTCTAAACTACATTTTCAGTTTATTTAACATAATAAATTAAATTTATCCTTGTTCTTTTCATATTGTAGTTGACTTTTCAGTTATATTTTTTTAACAGTTTTAATTTTGTGGATCTCTCATGTTGCTTGCACGGTTAAAAAATCAAATAACATTTGAATAACAAAAAACGAGTATTTTTGAATTAAATATAATCAATTAACAATAAAACTTATACACTAAAATACAGATTAGAGCTAAATATAAATGCAATGAAAAATATTTTACTCCTTAAGTTAATTTAAGATACTCACAGCCATGGAAGGTCATGGACAAAAATTCACAGCCATCTTTGAGCATATGTTAATGCACATTAAATATTTACACCCTATAACTAACGACATATTGACAAAATAACAAGTGTGACATTTTAAAATTTTCCCTGAGTGTGTCGGTCATTTTAGAAAACTCTCAGACATAAATATTATTTTCATGAATTGATTAATCATTTTTAGTGTGATTTTCGATCCTGTTTTTTTCAATCCCCTCTCCCTTTAGTGGAAAATTGTTAAAAAAAAAAAAAAAAAAAAAAAAAAAATAGAGAAATAACACAGATCTAGATTATTTGATATTTTGGTTGATTTACATTTTTTATTTATTTAACTTTTTTAAAGTTTTTTAAATTAATAATCCTAATAATCTTGTCATAATCGTCCCAACAGGGAGGAAAGCCCGCATATAATGTAACCCCAAAGAATTAATCCGGAAGTACTAGCAAGAAATGTTGACGGTTGTACAAATATTTACATAAATAAATTGTTGCAAATTCTTCGGAGGATTTGGTTCGGTAAATCATTACTTCAATTATTGAGATGTATGTACTTTTAATGGAGGTAACCATAAAACTTGTTCAATTGAGATTACCTGGTGACAAAATGGCGAGAAGGCGCCGTAATGCAGAAATTTAAAAATTAGGGCGTACATAATTAGTTGATAGGAAAGTGTTACTTCTTTACCGACACGTAGCCTCCAAATAATTGAAAACAATATTTTTGCTCATACTCATGAATAAATAATATATATACTTATATAACTTTACTGCCTACAAAAGTAGTGAAATTTGGATGTAAATTGCTGAAACAATAGTTCGCTGGAAGCGAAAAATCATGACCGTTAACCGTTGAAACAAAAGGGTTTGCAGCAAAATCCGGGGTTAAAAAATTGTACCGCGCACAGTGTTTGCATTAAGTATGCTGAAAACATATTATAATTTATGCAATAGCCATTAATTTGATAAATCATTTTGAAAAATTGACGTCTTGTAACGATGCTTACTTAGGAGCCGGTTTTCTTTATTTTAAAATTTCCAAAAACCCTATCTTAATTTGTCTATTGTATGTTTTCAATTAAATTTTGTTTATATTATCAACGAGTGTTTTGAGCAAATTTTCAAATTTTACCAGGAAGTGTTTATATTTTTTGAGAAATGCAATGGAAAATAGGCTGTTTCCGGTGCAGTCTGTAGGATCAATGTCTGCCCATTCTTGAGGAACATCGACGTTCAATGTTGGGTAATCCATAGTAGGATACACTCCGAAGACTCTCATTGCTTCATCAGTCTCACAAACCAACTGGAAAAAAAATTATTAATTAGAGAACGGATGATCATCTATTACATAAAAATGAATCGCTAAATGTGTTGGTAAGTGCAAATCTCGAGAACAACTGAACCGATTTCGCTAATTCTTTTTTTATAATATTCCTTGAAGTACGAGGATGGTTCTTAAGAAGACAAAAATTTAAAAAATTGCCTGAAAAAGTCTAAAAACAACACTTTTCGGGTCATTTTCACTTCCTTAACGCAAATTCGTTTTTAAATAAAAACATATGTTCTTAATTATAATATTTTCAAGAGTTAACGTATTAGGTTATTTGTGTATAAGCAAAAAAAAAAATTAAATAAATAAGAACAAGTAATCACTAGGTGACAATAGAATAATAATTCAATTTAAATTAATTTATATTTGCGTGAAGTAAAAAAGACCCCACTTTTCTATTTTCCCATACAAAAGATTCGCAATAATACTTAAAGGTCAATTTGAACTTTAATACCATACCATAAAGTTTAAGTGTTAGTGGAGGGGTTCTGGGAAGGCAAAACAATTGAGTGACATTAGTATCGTATAAATATTAATGTCAATATTTGTCAAATTTTATACGATGGTAACACTACTCAAAAACAAATTGTCTTTGGTAAAATGTAAACTGTCAGTGGTAAAATGTCACTTGAAATTTAAACATCTCTTTGCTGTGTATCTATAATATTACTAAATCTAAAAACCACAAATTTCTATAAAATTACTAATGTGTTGTGTGTTTGTGACTTACTAAATATGCCTCCTATAAGACGGCGGACAAATGTAGGCAGAACAACCCGAAATGCAACGAATCAAATTAATTTTAAGTGTTTTATAAGTTTTATTTTTTGGCATAATGTAATTGTTGACTTATTAACTTTCTTTTTTTTATCTTACTAGCTGACCCGGTGTCCCATATAGCAGAATAAGTATTAAAAGAAAAAAAAAATAATTAAAGAATCGACTGTTAGGCGGTACGAAGTGCGCCGGGTCAGCTAGTTTAAAATAAAATTCAAAACTTGTACATATATATTTAACTATTTGTAATGAAATATGTAATACAAAATTGAAATTTTGTAGTAAAAAATACCAAAAACACTATAAAATAATCTTAAGAAAAGCATAGATAACTAGTAAGAACTCTGTTATTATACTTGGAAAGAACAAATCTTGAAAATAAATGGAACAAAATGACTAAAACTCTATAACATATTATTTTTTATTTATTTATTTGGAGGGCTTCGCTTCTAAAGCTATGAGCCCTAATAAACATTTCATTATTATTAAATATATCTGATCCGCAGCTATGGGGATTGGCAGGTAACGAAGTGTTATTAAAAAAAAGGCATAATTAAAAAATTTGAACTCATTTTAAAAGGGGGAAAACTTTTGTCTGATGATTGTGAGTCGAAAAGTAGTCGACATTTGTCCGAGCGTTTCGTCCAATTCTCCTCAGGAGATAAGAAATAAAATAAAATAAAGCATTCTTTCTCGGTTTTCCCTTTATTTTTTCAATTAAAAAATAAAAATAATATCAAAATATTTTGCAAAAATATGTATTTATGGCAAAATATGTAAAAATTTGGATTTTTAACCAAATATGTAAAATATCTACTATATACTATTTTCTTCCATCAAAATTTTCGATTTAAGAATCAGAAAAAGATATGTAAATGCAATAACATCCGTTCCCTAGTCATAATCTATTAGGGATGTGCCGGTAGATATGGAGCCGTGACTTGTCACTGAGGCCGGGCATGTCCCCGTTCCACACAGCTTACGTTCATACAAAGTATTGTTTCAAAATAATGTATAAATTATCGGATGATGACACGAGATATACCATATATATAGGTATATATCTATGGTATATATATATATATATATTTATAAATCATTATTTTGTCTTTATCCAGATTGGCAGTAAAATCTACTTCCGTTTGTTACAGCAAGTAAACGCACAAGTTTTGACTGGTGTCAAATTTCATTGGTTTATTTAATGACCGATTTCAGAATGAAAATAAATTAGCGTTTAAATAGTACCATGGTATGATTCGCGTAGAGCAACTGGAAGTTTTCAACAGATGCGTTACAAGTGTGCGATATCCTTCCGCTGTAATGGGGTTCCAGGATTTCGAAAGCAATAGAAAAATACTTTAAGCTCCTGTTAATGGTTGGAAGGCCGGTAGCAACCTACAAAAAAAAAAAAAAAGAAGTTAAATAAATAAAATTAATAGAACGATCAAAACAACCTTTTTGTAAAACTATGCAAAGTATGTCAAGCTTTATATTAAGGTTTAAATGAACATTAAAATAAAAAATAAAAAAAAATCAATGAACATTCCATTTAAGAATTAAATAATTCTATTGTTAATTTTTACGGAAATGTTTCAAAAATTATTTTGGGTTGTTCCTTATTTATTTTTTACTCATTACTTTTTTTATTAAATATTCTATTAGTGTCATTATTTATTTAATTTTTATTTCTTATTATATTTGTTTTATTTATAATCATTAATTTTCTTTCCCTTATGTAGACATTGTATTACACTTTCGTGTGGATCACTGTATGTGGTTTCATGACACTTGGACACACCGGACCTCCACTTTCTTTCCCTTATTGACGTAGGGTAGTTGTTTACATATGAACAGCACGTAATCTCAAGGAGTTTCGATGCAATTCACTCTGAAGTGAATATCATTATGTACCTAGTAGAATAACCCCCCCTAGTAGAATAGTAGTATGTACCTAGTAGAATTGCATCCCCGCTTTAAGAGTACCAGTAAATCGCACAACCTACACTTCAGGTACGCTATACTCTTGCACTGCCAGAAGGTTACTAAGAGGACTTACCCCTGGTTCGCCTTCCCCGGGTGATACAGGTGGCAAAAGGTATAATATGCACTACCAACACAAAGTGGTCAAACGAATATCGAATCTTTTCAATAACATGAATTTTGAATGAGGTCTACGTCAGAAAAAAGTAGTTGGCATTAGATGAGCCGGCGGTCCTCAATAATAAACTAGGTCGTAAAATCTCGGATATATTATAATTATACAACTAAGCAATGACTTGCGCTTGAAGGAGAGCTGTTGTATGAGGGTGACCAAGAAATATTCAAAAACGTATGGATTCGCTTTGGAAAATCATGCAAAATGAAACAAAACATGAGTAGATGTGGACATGCACGATGACCGGTTGGTAAAAGTGAGAATCGTGCAAAACTTAGATATCCGTTACATGTGTTTATTATATATGTATATATATATATATATATATATATATATATACTAGCTGTTACCCGGCGTGCCATGCTACACCTACTTTCTGGCTATAGAAGAGCCCCAAAAAAATTAGAAACCAAAAGAGTATTATTAAAATCTAATAACACAAACCTGTAGCTGTTTTGAACCCGTGACCTCCCAACTTTGAGTCCTAGACGACTTTGACCTAACCTATATCACCCCCGTATCAAGAAAATCGGTCTAATGGAGTGGATTTTTTTTTTACTTAGCCTAGGAGATTTCCCGTATCAAGACCTACCTGTCTGCCAAGTTTGGTCCAAATCGGTCAAACGGTGTGGATTTGTATAAGGAACAAACAAACAGAAAAACAGACAGACACGTGATTTATATATATATATATATATATACGTACATGAAAATAATATCGTCGCTAGTTGCCTTCATAGTCATTACATTATTGACAACCAATCAATTTAAAAGGTTTTAAGAGGTTGCCTCTTGTGCGCACAACTTCCTCTGCTGCTTAGATTAGACCATGAGACGGTAAGGTTTGTTTGTATGCATTCAATCAAATGAATTCACTTCCTCCCACGTAATAAAGGACTAACCGACGCAACTGTCTACAAATCTATTGATTTTGGGAGATTTCAATGCTCAATGTACAGAAGGCAATCGATTTAACGGACCATTGAGGTTCACCTTTATCGGATCTTTCACTGACTAATTATTTG
The DNA here is from genome assembly GCA_946811695.1 of Gonocerus acuteangulatus. Classification (NCBI taxonomy): domain Eukaryota; kingdom Metazoa; phylum Arthropoda; class Insecta; order Hemiptera; family Coreidae; genus Gonocerus; species Gonocerus acuteangulatus. The sequence continues at coordinate 35,145,264 of OX328128.1, read as the reverse complement.
CACACTTAAATAAAACATAGAAGAACTGATCCGTTTTATAATATTGGTCAACAGGAAGAACAGAAGAAAATCGTCGACGAACGTACTGCACTAGTCATTATACATTTATTTATATGTTTAAGGTTCATTTGTAAGTAACTGACATTTTTATGACGCGTTGTCTTCAGGTTTTTACCATTTTCTAGGCAGGATACGGCTGATGCCTTTTTTATATTTTTTTCTTAGTGGGTATCGATCCCACAGCCTTAGGAACGGAATGAAGGCATTTTGACTTCGTATCATCACCCATTTAATTTCTTCCAGAAATCCTTATTACTCTGTGAGATTCCATTGTGGATTTTCTTTCATTTTTTATTTGTTTTAGATTCTTTAAATAATTTAATGTCACTATTTGTTTTTAAATGTATAAAAACATTTCATACTTACATCAGCAATATTTTGGAAACTGGATTCGTCTGGAATCCAAGAGTGTCCGTCCAATCTGAATTCCTTGAATTCCTATGAAAATAATAATGATTAAGGCTTGACTTGGTGATAAAATATGCTTAAAGTAATTGGTAAGAGACAATCTCAATATGTGAAAGAAATAGTGACAGGTGACGAAACTTGGCTGTACTATAATACAGTATAGCCAAGTTTTGTTTTGCCCTGTGCTGACTATCATAAAAGAAAAAAAAAAAAGAAAGTTTGAGCCTTTTTTGACGAGGAGTACCAGGAACTGTCAGAAAAACTGGCTGAAAACGTATGATGCAAAATTAAACTGTTTCATGCAAAATAAGTAGCATGATGTAAAATAAAGGGTTGTGATGGAAATAAATTGGTAAGATGCAAAATAAATAGTTATAATGGAAGGTTTTGCGCAAAATAGTCGGTTTTAATAAATAAAAAAAACATAATTTGGTATTATACAAAATAGAAGGTTGTGATGCAAAATAAAGGGTTGTCATGGAAAATAATTTGCTACGATGAAAGGGAAATAGGTATGAATCCAAAATAATTTGTGTTATGCAATATAAGTAGGTACCATGCAAAATAAAGTGTTGCGATGGAAAATAAATGTGTATGTTACAAAATGAATTGTTACATTGCAAATGAAATAGTTGTTACGCAAAATAGACTGTTGTGCTGAAAAATAAATTGGTATGATGCAAAATAAATATTTATCACGAAAAAAGGGTTTGTCATGGAAAAAATTGGTATGATGCAAAGTAAATCGTTATGATGCAAAATAAGTAGGTGTGATGCAAAATAAATGTTTCTGATGGAAATAAATTCCTATGATACAAAATAAATTGATATGATTCAAAAGAAATAATTTTTATGCGAGATAAATACGTATCAAATAAATTGGCGTGGTATAAACTAAAGAGATATGATGCATAATAACTAAGCATGATAGAAACAAATGGATATGTTGTATAATAACGAGTTGGTATTTAAAATAAATAAGATTGATTAAAAATAAAGAAATAAAATACCCTTTTAAATTTAATGAGATGTATAAGGGATGAAATCCTCCAGCTGAGAGTCCTCACGGGCTGATACCTCCACATCCTCCTTGAACCAACACCTTTGAGGGCGTACGGAAAGCCGCAAGGATTGACTGCAACTTGGGTGGGGTAGCTATAGGGGTGTGCAACACCCAAGGAGATGGCGTTCCATTGCAACAACAAGTGGATCAACATGTTTGCAACTTGCTAGCAACAAGGCGACTGGCCGTCTGCTCTAAGCCTGCCCGCTTATATACTCCCATCTCGAGAAACTGGACTCCGGGAAGAATAGCAATTGCGGATTATCTCATCAGATCTCGCGTTTCGCGCGAGAGTGTAAATCGGATGCAAATTATGCTGTTTGAACCTGAAGCAAAACAAATACTTATGACGTCGGTTTAATTCACCCACGGCATATTCTAGTAAACTGTCGACACTTTATTGTGAAGGAATGCAGACCAGATATTTCGAGAACTTGTGAATGTGGATGGAATATGAATTATGGATCTCATAATTAATTTTAGTCCATGACAAGCTGCTTTCAACAGGTTACCACACTTTTAGTATCTAGAAATCCTGAAGTCCCAACTAAAAATTTCATAATTCAGAATCCGTAGATCACAAAAATAACGGTTTACAAGTTTTAGTCGGTTTGCAAGTTTTAGTCGGACACTCCTCACCGGGGCGGGCCGTTGAGGTTCGCTTGATTTTATTTATTCAATAATTTATTTATTTGCATGTTATTTTATTTTATATATGTTTTTGTGTTAATTTCTTGAATATGATATCTGGATACGCTTATTTTAGGTGCACGAATTTGACACCTCTACTGAGATTTTTTTTAGCTCTGATCTAGTGAGTGAATTATATCTAGAAGAAGTCATTGTGGTCCAGTTCGCTCGCAACATTTTATGAGCATACGAATGCAAGTTCACACGGGAAGGGATATTTAATAGTCGCAGTGCTCATACTTGGTCGCAAACCTCGTGGGAATACTGCTGGAAAAATGTTGCACCCGAACTGGGCCATGTTCAACTAGTCAAAACATGAGGTATTAGCAAGTAACAAAATTCCATCCCGAATTTTTTGTCCAAACAGATTATATTATTCTTTTAGTGTTCTGCGCTCTGTTAGCCCCAAAAATGGCCCGATCTTGACAAAATGTTATTCAATAATATTTTATTTAAAATAAAACCTCGCAGCAAAATCTGCCTACCAGAACACCAATTGTTCCGCAATATTAAAGTAAATGAAATCTTATATTCTACGGATTAGGCTTCCTAGTACACCTTTTTTTCTTTTTTTTTATTTTATTTGCTATACAGGAGTTCTCCTTAGCAAAGGAGTTGGCTTACATATTTATTTAGTTAGTCCTATTTTTAGTAATTTTAACTTTTATAACTGCTTAGCTGTTATAGTATATATTTGCACTATTTTACTAATATGAACAAACTATAATGAGCAAATGAGTTGCAAAATAACAATATCTGTATATGAGAAATAAATAATATAACTAATATAACATAAATAAAATCCTTCCGCTTATGATTAAAATAAATATAGTCATAATATTATAACATAAATCAAATTTAAATTAACTGAAAAGTGAATTATTAAAAGAACAAAAAAATAAATAAATAAATAAGAAAGTAAAGAATAAAAAATAATTAACTTATATTCATTTAAAATAAATGATCGGCACTTTAGAATTTCCTTAATATATCTAGATATTCCTATGAGTTTATATTTATTATTGCTATTGAGTGCGTTGAGGAAATTAATTTCTGGATCATCATGAGTAAGAAAGGTAAGATGTTTAGCTCTTATCGGCTCATAAGCAGGGCAATGAAGAATTAAATGATTAATGTTCTCTAGAACATTTAAACAACAAACAGAACATTTCTTCTGCGGGTCTATTGTATATGTTAAATTGTTTATGTTGAATTTTAATGCGTAGTTACTGCAGGTTCTTAATTGGATAATTGTTTTATATATGGAAAATGGTAGATTAATTGTGAGAAATTCCTGGGCAGTAGCTGGTTTTATGGGCATTATATTATAAAAAGGGCTATAATTGGACTGATTTTTTTTTATTTATATCCTGGTCTAACAACATTTCCTTGTAATCTTCTAAGATACCTGCCATATTTGCTTTAATTACGTGGGGGTCCTAGTACACTTCATGTAGGTTTTATGTGAAGGTCAATTAAATAAAACTACGTTCAAGGCCATATCTATAACTATTTTTGAGGAAAAACTAGACATTACTTGAGATTTTCTTATATATATATATATATATATATATATATATATATATATATATATATATATTTTTTTTTTTCTCGAAACAAGTTGAGAAACCGTAATAAAAATAATTCATCATGACAGAAGTTTATAATATTTCCTACAAAAACGGTTGTTAGGAAATTTCTGATTGAGGGATCTCATTCGGAGAAAACTGTGCTTGAAATCTGAGTTTCGTTATTTTAAACGAGTTTTTGTCGCTGTATGCCTCAGTTTTTGTTGTTGTTGTTGTTTTTTTCGTATTTTAAAAAAATACATTAATAAGACTGCCATCCAGCAGAAGATGAAACCGGAGAGAAGAGGTAGTTTTAACTCGACTCCGTATTGTCCATTCTCTCCTAACTCACGGACACCAAATGACTAAACAAGACGCACCAACATGTAGACAATGTAACCGTCTGCTAACTATAAGACATATACTAACAGAATGTCGAAAAAGAGAACAATTGCATATACCCACTGACCTTACAAAACTCTTGATCGATTATTATTTGAATCAGATATTTTAACACTTACAAACTACACATATATATCACAAAATTTAAAGAACTCATTAAAACTTTTAATCTTTCATTTTTTGTAACTTTCTTATTTTTATTTATTTATTTTTTATTTTATTATTAATAATTTTTTTTTCTATTTTTGGTTTAAACGTATTTGTTACTTTTTCCCAAATTATAGCTATTTCTTTATATTATGATTATCTATTATAATTTATTTATTAAATGACTATTTTGTTCAAAGGTGACGTTTCTATATAGACTTATTTTTTTTTATTTATTTTTATTTTTTTACGGCGCATCTACAACTTGGCCATTAGTGCCGGTCTATCTATAGGTTGCCACCCTTTTATAATGCCAACAGCACGTGGTCGGTCACCCATTCAGGTACTGGCCACGCCCGACGTTGCTTAACTTCGGTGATCTACGGGAACCGGTGTATTCAACGTGGATATAGACTTAATAATTTTCTAATCGCCTCCGTTGCGGCAATAAATAAATTTATGTTATTCAGTAGTCGCTAATAGCCTAGTTGCCGAAGTGCCATAAAAAAAATAATCGTATTCAAGAAGTAAATGAGAACCCAGTTTGCATTACTTTGCTAATGTGCACTGTGGCGCTTTTCATCGCAATATTTTTGTAGGGAAAGTTTATATTTTTCGTGTAATATTAAAAAAAAAAAATTATCTACTCTTTCTATTTAAAGTTTGCCAAATGACACTAGAGATATATGAACGGAAAGGCGCTAAAATTAAAATTCTGGACCTCCTAAACGCGCGATTCGAACCCACATCTCCTAGGAGGCTAAACCTTCAATGGCGTAATATTTATTACTGGCGACAAACACATAATCACATTTACTGATAAGCTATCTCATGACAGACATAACGATAATAATGACGGTATTAGGGCGACAACATCCTGTATAATTTGTTTACACGTCATAGCGATGCTGATAAAATAAAAATGCCGTACAGGAAGCCCCTAAATGTCATTTTTTTTTTTAATAAATGTTTATTTAAAATCTGTACAATTTATATAGTACAATAATTTATTGTGCTCTTCAAATGTCATATAGTAATTTAAAGAACAATTTGACAAAGCGGGGTCTCCCGTGGTCTAATGGCTAGCGCCTTGGATTCATAAGCGGGAGATGGTGGGTTCGATTCCCAACCTCCGGCAGGAATTTTATCATCCCATGGCTCGCTGGTGAAATTCCTCGCTACACCCTGGATGTCGGCGCTAATGACCTAGATGTAGATGTGCCGTAAAAAAAAAAAAAAAAAAAAAAAAAAAAGGAAAAAAAAAAAAAAAAAAAAAAAAAAAAAAAAAAAAAAAATTTGACAAAGCATCATTGATTACAAGTCCAACCGAGGAATCTTGAAAATTTTTCGTGTTTAAGAATGTTGGTTGTCCTAAACATAGGGCACAAATTGATTAATACATATTAAACAGACTTTCAAGAAACCAAACATTTTCTACCTCGTTTTTTTTAGAAAACTGTGACTTCATGAGAATCATAATTGAAGGGGTCGGGGGAAAAAGTGTCATGCAACATTTTTAACAAAACTTAACTTTAGCTGCTATATGTTGGATATTATGTGGAACTATCAGTCTATGATGCAAATGCTACTAAAATATGACTACAAGCTCTGTATGCTACTTAATCTTGTTGCCCCTAACCATTTCAAATGATAATCCCACATTATATCCAATATTTAGCAGGTACAGTTAAGTTTTATTAAAAATGTTTTGCGCCGACCCCATCAATTTATATAAATTTGCCCGGGGGGGGGGTCAGTACTATGCTCCGCCTGCCTGATTTTGATTTTCCCCTTTACAGTTACATATTAAATTAATTAAATTATGGGCGCGAGGGTAGTGCTTGGCCCCCGTTTCCAACCCTCGAACGACTAAACTAGAAGATGAAATCGTTTTGGAATCCAAAATTTGGACTAGAACCTCTAGAATATAGTAGAATAATCTTCGGACACTTTCGCATTATATTTTTGTTCCCCCGCGAAACTCCATTCAATCCTGTGTATCGAATTATTCACTTATGCGAATTCCAATAAATCATTTTTAATAAATAACAATTTTCATTCAATAAATCATTGTTATTCAATAATTAATAAAAAGAAAAAGTTAGGTTATTCATTAAATTGACTGAATAATGAATAAAAAATATTAATTTTTCATTTTTCTGAATGATTTTTGCCCAACACTGCGCTTTAACTACAACAGGGAAAATCAGGCGGCCGCGGTATAGTAGTTAATCCAACCTCCCCAGTCTCCCCAGAATGCCTTGAGGGCAAGAATCAGATACACTTACTGTATCTGTATCGTACCTGTTACGGGACAATTTTTTTAAAAAAATTATTCCTAATAATATATTTATTTTTTATTACCACTTATAAAAGTCTTAAATATTATTCTAATGTATTTAAATAATACTCATCGCAACAAATAATATCTGGGCGCACGGAAGTTCCAGCACTAACAAAAATGACCGGTTTTTAACACCCCTATATCACTGATTCTCGGAGTCATAAAAATTTCACCATACATCGTTGATATGGTATATGAAAATCAATCAGTCCCGTAACAGAGCCCTGAAGGGCAGATACTATAGAGGCATCTGATTCATGACAAAAAGGCACTATAGGGAGATAATGCGGTCAGTACTATGCTCCGACCGCCTGATTTTTCCCTTTGCTGCATAATTAAAAAATTAATTAAAGGCTGGTATGGCCAAGGGACTGTCAGGGAGGCCGAATCCAACCCATGAACAAAGACACTAGAAGATTAAATATAAACTCTAAAAGAAAAAAAAACTTATATATATATATATATATATATATATATATATGTTTATTTATTTATTTGTTTGTTTGTTCCTTATACAAATCTATACCGTTTAACCGATATTGACCAAACTTCGAACCCAGGTAGGTCTTGATACGAGAAATCTCCTAGGCTAGGTCAAAATAGTCAAATTTCAATATTTGGTCAAAAGGTCAAAAGTTTTGTTCAAGAAAAATTGGCTACACTGAACCATTCAGATTGTGACGGCCATTTTGAATCGACTACTACTGGCCTCTGTCGGAAGTTAGATGAAGTGCTTTTGTGCTGGCCTCTGACGGGTATCGTTATGAACTAAAACAAATTCACATCGTTTGGCCGATTTTCGGAACTGGACATAGACAAGTAGATCTTGATACAGGGAGAGTCATAGACAGAATATAGGTGTAGCATGGGTAACAGCTAGTAGTATATAAAAATTTTAATTTTACAAAACATCTTCTCTTTACATTAGCACGATTTTCACCGAATTTAGTAGCAGGCGATTAATAGTAGTTCTTGAATGTCTGGCATTATAATAAATAAAGACATTTAAAAATGATGAAATACTCAACCTGGTTCGTGCAGGACTCGACATGGGCGTATATAAGGGGGGGGGCTGAGGGGGCTGCAGCCCCCCCGAAATTTTGATTCGATGGTAAACATTTGTCGTAAAACCCTTAAAAATAAATTAAATAAGATCACTTAGTTCATAACAAATATTTTATTTTACGTGTAATAGCGTTTTAGTTGCCTAAAACTATTCCAAGCTCTACAATTTTAGTATTCCATAACGCGGAAATGGTCTCAGCCCCCCCCTCCGAAATTTTCCCAGCCCCTCCCGAAATTATTTTCTATATACGCCCATGGGACTCGAGCCTGCATCTACATGGTTAAGGTTATTTTTTTTTCGTACGACGCATCTGTATTTAGGTCATAAGCGCTAGGCTATCTATAATTGCCACCGTACCTAAACATCCATGGTGAAGCAGAGCACTCTTTGAATGGGCCCATAGATGTGAGAATCTTATTTGTCTCAGGCGGGGCTTGAACCCTTATCTCCTACATGATAATCTAAGGAGTTAACCACTGGACCACGGAGAGTGTTGGACGCGTGATGCCCAGCATATATGAAAATAAAATCGGTGGCGTTATGCAAAAGTAATCATACGGAAAACCCGGAAGTATCATCTAAATATGCGACAAATTAAATGAAAATGCTGGAACAAAAAATGTCGCACCAATGGTAATACTATTGAGGCCGTCGGAAGTGTGACTAAGTGCAGAAAGAACGCAGAGGTTTGTTTGTTTTAATCAGCTGTGTTTGGTATGGACCAGAAAACTGGTTGCCTGATAGAAAGTTGTTTACGTCCGCGATATCAGCTGATGCAGGCGGGCCTACCCGCTGTCCTCTATTCCACCACAAGGCGGTTGGGTTTGTGTCTGGGTTTCCCGTCTGATTCCAATGCAATTCTCAGAAATTTTGTACAACCCACTTCAGAATAATGTTTAAATAATTACAAATTTTGGTAGGAATGTCAATGAATTCGTGTGCTTTAAAATATGCGTCACTACTAGACCAATAAGATTCGTAACCTTTGGACACTTAGTTTCGCTGGACTAAGTTGTGTGTCCACTGGAATCGGCGCAAAGTGGGGCCAAATGGCCAAAAAAAAGGGGGGGAAACTGAATATTTCTGAACGACTGACCCCATCGAATCGTAGTTGGTTTCATTCGATCTAGAATAAATAAATACGCTGGAAAACATATGTAGTTTAGCTCAGTAAAAAGAATTTGGAAATTTGGTCCGAAAATACCTGGTTCAAATTCCGCTAGATTGATTTCGTTGCGTTGTTTCGAAACCTCTCCCATTTCGACCACGATACCACTTGTGGTAATTGGAGCTACAGACCTAAGAAAAAAACGACCTATTATTATTATTTCATATATTTCAAATGCTTGGCAACTCGCCAAATAAACAAGAACTGAATTTTGTCACATGCAATTTCGCAATTGCCATAAAAAACGTGAATTAAGGCATTTTATTATAAAAATATGAAGAAAAAAATATGGTAATAAATCCGAACGATCAACAAGTGATAATACATAAATTTATTAAATACTAGCTGAATACCCGTGCTTCGTCACGGCAGATAAGTAGTTATTTTATTGCGTTAAATATTTTTCATTAAAATTACGTTACTATACAATTCTGTGTAGTTTATTACAGCACGGTTCCCGTCATACTATATTTTATTCAATGGGCGTTAAAATTTAAAAGTTTATGTTTCCAAGAAGTCATATGGTAACACCCAATATATTTACGAGTATTACCAAGGTTATAGGCGAGGAGGCTGTGCAAGGGTTCCGGATATTATTACCTCGCCTGGAAAACCTAAGGATATACCATACATCACGGTTTGACCGGGACTGTCCCGGTATTTTGCAATTGTTTCGGTGTCCCGCCCAGTTTTATCAATGTCCCGGAAAAGGGTGTAAGATGTAAAAAGTAATGAATTCATGTTTATAAGAATCTTTTTTAAATCGGTTACTTTTCTACAATCAACATTTTTACTACTGCTCACGGTGTCAAAGATATGAGAAGTAATCTAACTGTAAAACGCTGGAACTACCTGCACAGCGCTGCCAGCTGCCAGACACTACTATTTGGCTGAGAGATTGTTTTAAGAAAATCAAGTAGCAAAAAAGTTCCGTTCTTATTTTTAAGGTTTGGGTAGACTAACAGTTAAGGATTCCCCCTTCCCGTTAGTTGCTAGGCTTAAAACTCACCAACCATTTTGCTTATAATTTGTACTCTTTTTATCCCCCCCCCCCCTGGTATGCCCATCCCATATTAATGTGTCTCGGTTTAACTCTCCAAAAATATGGCAAGCCTATCCGACGGGGACAGGCAGAAAAGAAACGCAATTAAAACTCTATGAGGGACAGTTAATTTCTAGTAATTCAAGGTTTGCCATCATAGTTGAAATTAACCTCAATTAGAAATAAAACTATGAGATAGATAATGTAAGGTAAGAGCTGTTCTTTATCGTCCTAGCAACGCAGGCTGCCTAGGCTTGCCTTCTCTAACCAACTCAAACTTTAAACCCCCCTAAAAATGCTTAAAAATACGAATATCAAAAAATCCTTTCTTAGCGAGCGCCTACGTTATATAGGGAGTGTCCATGCAAAATTTCAAAATAGATGAGTGAGTGAGTGAGTGGTATTTGACAAATATATAGTAGATTATTCAAATACATTATAACAATATTTAAAGCTCTTACAACTTGCAATCAAAAATAAATATAGTAGGGTAACTACTTTGCCCAGCCGCTTGACTTTACCCATTGCAGACACCTAGTTAAGGCGCGCACAACCAGTAAGTCTGGGGGGGGGGTCTGAAAACCCGTTCTCGGTCCATCAATGACGACCCTAGAAGATTCAATTTTTCGGGTTTTCTTATTTTCACAAACTATCCCTCGGGTTACCCTCGGAATAAAATAAAATAAAAAAATAATTGAGGCATCTGTTTAGATATAAAAGAGCAAAACTGTTAATTTTCTTTCAAGCAAATTATTGAGAATTGTAGTGTACCTATATTATTAACTTTCGGAAGAATATGCTTAGTTATGCAGCTCCTGCGCGACGGGCTTTTAAATCTAGGCTTTAAGCGTGATAATGTATTCCATTTAAGTAATTCCAAACACAACATTGTCTTATACACAACATGTGAGGCACCATTTAACCGAACATTATACTGTTTTAATATAGTCATTGAGCGGTGAAGACATAGCAGTTTTTTGCTCGTAAACCCCGTTTTCTCTTTCCCCTGGCTGCTGAATTCGCTTCGAGTACGGAACTCCTGCGTTACGGCCCCCTAACGTTAAACGCTATGTTTCTGTATTCCCTGTTGATAATAGCATTGTATGGAGTTCTAAAGCAAATATCAAAATTGTTGGATTTATGAGGTTGTACAAGGCAATCCAGTGGGGAAGTAATAGCAGACAGCTAACATCATGACGGGGCAGCTTTACTTCGGGAAGTGCAAATCATTGCTGGTAATCGTCTAGTTTCTTTATTTATACTTACTGGTCATTCATGATTTCTTAAAAGTTACTTTTCATTCATACCTCGTAGAGAGAAAAAACTTTATTATTGTTTAGTTGCCCAACTAAATTTGGTTGTTGTACACACAACTTAGTTATCAACAGTTAAATATATAACAAAAAATAAAATGCATATTGATCAAACAACAAACTATACCTATATAAACAGTTTTGTTTACACAGTCGTAATTTATATTTGTCTTAACATCTAAATGTAATTATGCATATTCCGATATATATGTTTCATTACTCTTCTTATAAATAATAGCTTTCGCCTCTAAGGTAGTGATGGGTTGCTATTAGTAGATCTGTTATTTTTTAACCTGTTACTGCTAACATCTAGAAATTACAGATACTGTGGTTAGCAGTTTAGAAGCCTCTGACGGGTACTACACTAACGTAAAACCTAGTCATCTGCTATATATGAACATCGAAACTCTTGAAATCGTAGAAGTTAGCAGTTAGCTCTAACGAAAATTGATATATACCGTTTTTATTACAAATGACTGGACGATATCGCATAACGAGGTCGTAAAGGCGGGTTACTGTAGACTCAAATTCTTCTTATGCACAATATGTGTTTTTTTTTTTTTTTTTGTTTTTTTTTCATTTATTTATATATTAAGAAAAATATAACACTCTGTTCCTGATACCAGATACACTTTTTAGCACTTTCCTCCGAAGGAAAGTAGCTATTGAGGTTGGACTCATGACGGAATTTTTGAAAAATTTCTTCAAATCTTTATCGATCCTACCTAGTAGACACCGAAAATGAACCCCGTTAAAATTTATATATATATATATATATATATATATATATATATATATATATATATGCATATATATATATATATATGTGTCTGTTAACACGATAGCGGCCAGAGTTTTTGTTTTTTCGTCACGAAACTTGGTATATAGCATTCAATTAGCAAACGATTGAACGAGTTCGTTAACCACCAAAGTCGGTCCGCCGGAAGGGGGGGTTTACCCCGAACCCAAAACACTAATTTGACTATGTTAGCCGTAATATTGGTTATATTTCAACGAAACTTGGTATTCGTAGTGGTAATATAGAGAGAAAAGTGAGATATAAAAATGAACTAAATCGGTTCATTAGAAGGGGGGGTTTACTCCGGGCCCACAATACCAATTCGTCACTACCAGCCGTGATTTTTGGTATATTTCGACGAAACTCGGTATTTATAGTGGAAATCCACAGGTAAATATGTGTTGTAAAAATAAAATAAATCGGTTCATTAGGAGGGGGGTTTACTCCCGACCCACAATACCAATTCGCCACTACCAGCCGTGATTTTTGGTATATTTCGACGAAACTCGGTATTCGTAGTGGTAATCTACAGGTAAATATGTGTTGTAAACATAAACTAAATCGGTTTATTAGAAGGGGGGGTTTACTCCGGACTCAAATTCCTAATATACTCATACCGGTCGTAATTTCTGCTGTATTGTAAGAAACACGGTATAAGTCGTGGGTGACTCATGAGAAAGAAGTGTTGTAAAAATGAGCTGAATCGGTCAATCGGAAAGCGGGGGTATAATTTGTAATATATTTCAATAGAAAAACCGCCGGACGTAGGTTCACAAAGCCGGCGCAAGGAGCGGTTTCTACCACTAGAGTGACTGTATCCTGTTCCTGCGTTAGATCAAAATACGATAATATGAGGTTTTTTGTATTTATTACGTAGTGTAATAGGTACCATGTGTAAACATAACTCTGGAAGCAAATTAATAATTGATCAGTTACTCATTACAAATTTAAAAGAGAACTATTCATGTTTTTATTTTATTTATGTAGGATATTTTAAGCAAATTGTTCTGGAAAGCAGTCTACACTACCCAAATTCTGAGGAAAGTGCTTAGTTATGCAGCTCCTGCGTGACGGACTTTTTAAAAATCATTATTCTATGTGGAAACTTAAATTTTAGCACAAATTTTACAATATGGGAAATGAATGTGAAATAAAACCTATGCATACATAACAGATAATATAACACCATTAAATGTGTTAATTGCATAGTAGAATGCCTTTTATGGACATGCCTTTTTAATGTATTCTTATTATAATTGCCTAAACCCTTAATTGAAGGGCTCAGTACCAAAGGCGACTAACCCACAATTAGAACAAACTGAGAAAATTAAGGTTAAAGTTTGGAATAATTTGGAAAAAATTAGTGTCGGTGGCAGAAGTGTTTTTAATCGGTCTATATTCATTAGATACACATAAAATTCGTATGAATACTCAATATTAATTAATTAATGACAATTTTATAGTTACACGTAATAATAAAAAGAAAAAAGTATAGTCATGTTTGGCTCTCATAAAAATAAGAAATAACACACTTGAAGGATAGTGGTCACATATCCGGAGATTAATAATTACCTAATGAAAAATTATTTTTCCGAACACCTTTTGTTTTCCTTGATGTTTTCTGGTCACATCAAGTGTCATAAATTACACATTTTCTGGATGTGTGTATTTGATTTTGAGCTGCCTTGGAATACTCTTTTCTAGCCATAACTTTGGCCCCATCAGTGCTCACTTTGCGGTTGATATATCTTTCTCCAAACTTAAAGTAATGAAAAAGTGTTTCCCCCCATTTTTGTCACATCAAAAAGAGGTTTTCTCTTTTTTGATTTTTTTTATTATTTTGATCCATACATCTGGCACAAAGATGACAGGTTTATATTGCTTGAATTTCTCAATAACTGCAAAATCCTGATTGCAGGATGAGAAACTGTGTCCTGATATGAAGAATTTCTGGTCAACGATTTCCAGATTAGGTGAGTTCTGTACTATATGGAAAAGGAACTGTGCAATCTTAATATTGCGGTTTTGTCATCCACTAGCTTGATTCATGAACATTCCTTGGTGGTTCATAGACAGGATCTGCCAGAGAGTCATCAGAAGCTTCAAATATATCACTCATGTTTCTGCAAAGCCATACCTAGCGTGGGTTGGTCAAGTCTGCCTCCAAAAAAACTAACAAATGTCAGTACTAATTAATTAGGTGTCAAGGCTGGGAATTTCTATCAATTATAAAACTTAAAATTCTCTATCAGGAGAAGTTAAAAACACCAATTTGTTCAAATTGTGGGTTATTCACCTCTGGCAGTGAGCCCTTCAATTTACATATGTGACGGGGTCGTGGAAAAACAGTGCCAAGCAACATTTTTAACAATACTTAAATGTAGCTGGTATATGTTGGATATTATGTGGGACTATCAGTCTATGATGCAAATGCTACTAAAATATGACTACAAGTTCTTTATGCTACTTAATCTTGTTGCCCATGACCATTTGAACTGATAGTCCCACGTTATATTCAACATAAAGCAGCTACAGTTAAGTGTTGTTAAAAACGTTGCTTGGCACTATTTTGCCCCGAGTCCTTTATATGTGTTATATCGCAACGAAACTCGGAATTCATCGTCCAAATCTAAAGAAAAAGATAGCGACTTTGGTTGTTCAATTTCTAATGAGAACTTAATAAAACTCCATAAAACTGCTCGACTTAAATGAATAAAAAACGTGATTGAAGACGTCTAAGCGAATGAGTGAACGCGTAATATTCAAATCAGTAGAAAAGCAAAAACGTGACTCTTCAGAAAATGGGAGTTATTTTTTATATCAAATTCATCGTCCCAGAATCATCACCAAGACCAATAAAAGGAATACAACATCTCTTGGGAGTAATGTTGGCCTGCGGCTTGAAACTCGGACGTAGCTAACTACGTGATGTTCCATAAGACGCGGGGCAATGCTAGTCACTTCCTGAGACCTAGGCAAAGGAGCCGACACCTATCTATGCCTGCCTATCTGGTGTTAGTCACTTTGTAAATCTCTGAATGTCAATACTATGCCAACCAAGGGAATACTTTGTGTATGACGTCTTTCTGACGCTTCTTTTGGTCATAAGTCAAATATCAGGACCTTAGGGTGCGTTTACACTTGATATTTCTGGCAGGAAATATATGCCTGATATATGTCGCGATATAAGTGTCGGATAGATATTCTCTTGCAAATTTACATACGGACAGAAATAGCTAGACATTTATGTCATGGATATGTATAGGACAGTTCTCGCTTTGCAATAAATGTCCGGCCTGTTTACACTCAGACATACATGTCCTGTCTAGTCCATTCTGCTTGGTATAGAAGTTTCGGCAATATAGCTAGAAACCAAGATATTTCTGTCTGACATTTATTTCTCTCTTTATAATCAGCGTATTCACCTGACGGTATAGAAGTGTCGACACTTATTGCTCGGGATAGAAATATATATCTCAGACATAAATTGCTCATGGTTTACACTAGTCGCAATTTCTGTCTGACATAAATTTCCTGAAATAACTATCAGGTGTAAACGCACCCTTAGAAGAGTGAGGGCGAATCACGAATTCCGGATGTTGGGAAATCGAAGTTAAAGTTCTAGAAGCGCTTCAGGATAGCAAGGGTGAATGTTTACTCTATGGAATGTTGATTCAACAATCTGATAGAAAAAGCATGCAATTGAAAATCAATGTTTTAATTACAATTTTTACAAGTTATTCGTGGGTATCAAAATGCTAGGAGGGACGTTTCAGGCCCGGAATTCGCCCTTGAAATAAAACATTGACTTTTTCTTGATGATGCTGCTATTCACCTTAGCTCGACACTGTGAGAGAACTAAAGGCAAATCAGAGAAACAAGGCGAAGATTCATGATACCTACATCTTTCTGAATCAGAAAATAAATTTTAAAAAAGTCGATTTTTTTGATACACCAAGGTCGAATTTTTTCAGGAACTCTTCCATTTTCTTCCATACTGCAGCATACTGAGAACCTTCGGACAGGATAAATATTTGAGTATACAACTACTATAAACTCTGTTTTGGTGTTCCTTATGTATTAGTTATTAGCCTCCGTCAATAGGGAGAAAACCCGTTTATGACCTTGATCTTATGAAGTAATCCGGTAGTGCCGGCAAGAGAATTTTACGTTTCAAAAGCCATAGATCAAGAAAATAACGGTGGTTACAATTTCTGTATCTAAATATTTGGCAGTTTGCTCTCTCGGAATCTGTGGAATGGTCCGATTTTGAAGCAATTTGGTAAAGAAATTTCGTTCGTTAACCAGCCGAATTCGCCCACCGGAACATGGCTATTCGAGTGAAATTCGCGCAAAGAATCGTATTGGTTGCTTTAGAGTTCATATGCTTGCAAGTTATATACTCGTTATATAGGCCCCTTAACGTATAAAAACGAATGAAACCCTTTTTAAAAAGATTTATGAAACTGTACACAAGGACAATTGATACAACTACTTTACCAAGCCAATTTTTAGTTTGGGTATCCAAAAACGATAGTTTCAGTTGAAACTTGTTCCAGGTGTTTGCCTTTTATCTAATCAAAGGTAGTTAAATTTTGGTTCAGTTTGGAGTTAAGGGAGTACTAGAAATAAAATATTTCATTAATATGAATGCAAAGTTCTAGGACTTTGGTATATTTTCTAAAATATCTCGATAACGGTTAGAAAACGTGGTAAGTAACCATTTGAAAGCTTACTAAATTCTGTACAAAAAAGGTGCTGATGTAATTTTCGACGGGGCGATGTCGATCGGAAAAATAATTGCATGAACATTGTTAGTTGCATCAAAATTGTTAGTTTTGCTCGTTTGCACGGGTTTTTGTATCTATTAACAACGAAACGTGTTAATTGCATTTTACAGTGAAATGAGTATATCGGTAAAGCGAGGCTACAAAAATGTGAAACAATGTTTCCAAGAGCGAACAATTTGACTGTCAGTTTCCTTATATCTTCCTTCTCTTTGAGATTTGACTTTTTATGTTTGACTTTCATCTAGTCTGAGTTATTTAAATTATGGTTGCGTTTGAAGGTAAGGAAGTATTAGAAAAAAAATAATATATTAATAGGCGTGCAAAATTTCAGATCTTGGTATATATTTGTAAATATCTCGAAAAAAGAGATTATCGATCAATGTTAACGTAATCATTCGAAAGAGCAATAAATTTTCTACAAAAAAGGTTCTTATATAATTTTCGATGTCGGTCGGAGAAATAAGTACTTAAAACTTAATAATAGTTATCCTATAATCTATGTATCTATATTTAATATGTTTATTACTCGCAATACATAATACGACAAAAAAGTAATCATTGCTTTGGAATTTGATGAATTAACTTGTCCTACATACAACTCATATATATAAATTATGAGTTGCATATGGGACAATTTATGTAGAAGTGTAATAGATCTTCTGGCTGATTTTTGTTGCTTAGAGGAAAATCATGTAGTCTTGTTAATGTTGTGGTAGATTTTTTCAAGGATAATTTGAACTTTTTATTGAGCGTGGACTTCTTTTAACGTACGCAGAAATGCCCGCGTGTAACCACCGTTCCAAACGGATGTATGAGTTGCAGATATGTTACAACGATGCTAGATTTGAATAATAATAAGGGAATTGGTTTATAATCTGATTCCGCGTTTAAGGAATACTAACAAATTCTTTTGTATTCAACATGCGGATCGCTCTTTAGTCGGAACTACCAGACAAACAGGAGCCAAGCTTTAGCAAAACAGCTTAGGAATTCATGTCAATGTTGGGAATTACGTTGTAGTTGTTTGTGTTTATTGTATTTAGTGGGTTAGGCTCGCTAAGTATGCACGGCTTGATAAGGATTTGAATCATAATCAATGGATGTAGCTCCGGTGTTGTTTTTCTTTTTTTGCTGGGGAAATTTCGGAGAATGTGTACGGTTTCGCTTGATATGTTAATCCGTCAGTGTGAGCAAGCCAGCTTAGGTATTTGGCCGAGATAAGCTCGCGCAGTGCTGACGTATCCTGGGATGGTTCATACGTCATACCCAGCAGTATCTATTACTCTGTACACACTCCTGGAGACAGGCTCTGTGTACTCATGAACAATATTGGTACTCGCTGGATAGGATGTACGTGCCTCTATGTACATGACGTCAGAAGTGTAACGTCGTTTTTACCTGACGGGACCCGACCATGGGAAGCTGTGAATTTCCCCCAGGAAGTGTAATATGGCGCTTTATTTATGCCCCAGTAAACATACAGAATATAACATAAGCAATCAGGGAATAGTTTCAATTAGTCAATCAATAAGACTTTTGTAAAAATCTATATTAAGGCGTTTCGGCTACTCTTTGGTAGCCTTCGTCAGCTAAAAGACAAAATTTTCCAAGTGACCAGTTTCCAGTCTATTTTCACGATGGTCACTTAACTCTTAACTCTGGTCTTTCTCTGCCCCCGGCAATTCATTGGAATGTAGTACCTTACCTATTTTTAAAGATTATAAATATTATTATTATTATTGTCTATTCATTTGTACTTTTGTCATTTAAAATTGTTTATGTTTTTGTGATTTTCTAGAACTAATTTCTAGAAAATAACTATTTTTCACTTATCTGTCTATTATCAACATTATTGTCCTCATAATTTAACAAAAAAATGTTCCGATAAGTGATTTGTGTGTATAGATCTATCATTTATCTTGATTGGTTAACTTTTTTTCTCTTTATTAATTCTGTATTTTCTTGCTTTCGTCTTAAAATAATACAGATTTTTACAAAAAACTTATTGAGGTTTTCTTAGCCGAATCCCAACTTCTTCCCGAATTCCCTTCTTCTTGCTTATCAACTCGACGGCTAACTATCTACACTTCATAAAGAATATAACATGTTGCAAATAAAATTAATTTTACAGCAAAACTCAATTTAAAATATGACTAATAATAATAACTGCTAATTAAAATCATTTAACTGCTAATTTTAATTATTTCATTTTCAAATTTGTTAACAATTGTTTTACTATTGTTTATTCTTATTTATGTATTTTACGTGATGAATTGCCCTTGTCGCGGTCTCACTAATAAACAAATAAACAAATAAACAAATAAAAAATAATTAAAATTAATAAAACAAATAAGAATTTAAAACTGAGATAAAAATCCGTATATAGGAGCTAAAAGGACACGTTTAAATTTTATATACCGATTTCTCCGAATGAGATCGCTCTAGTAAAAATTGCATAAGAACAATTTTTTCATAGAAAATTTAGCGAACTATTAGATTGTTGTCGATCCATCTACGATTTCCTAATTGTTTCGGAAGTATTAAAAAAAATAAATTCTATGGATATGATCATAAATGAAGGAACTCTAGAAACAGGATGGAAACCAAAATAAAAGTCTACTAATATAATTTTGAACTAATATTCTAGCCGCTTTCTAGGAACGTATAAAAAAAGACTTCCATCAGTTCTCAGCTTACCAGGCTTATTGAACTCCATCTTCAGTTGGTTCTATACCCGCAGCTCCATGTTATATTAAGGGGATATATTCTTGAAAAACAAACACAACTTTCTTCATTCTATTGTATATAACATCTGTTTTTAAATTTAATAATAAAAACAAGAGCCTGAACTCTGTTCTGGCGGTACAGTCTGCATCCAGGCATACAGGCTCTTGTTTTTATTATTAAATTTAAAAACAGATGTTATATACAATAGAATGAAGAAAGTTGTGTTTGTTTTTCAAGAATATATTCCCTTAATATAACATGAATATTAAGAATATATTCCCTTAATATAACATAAATTACTAGAAGTGTCTTGCTTATGTCTGTTAATATTTTTTTTTTTAATTTATATCGTTGAATGGATGTTGTTAACGTCATGAAACATTATAAACAGAATGTCGCCTTTTTGGAATAATATAAACGAATGTTTCTTTCAAAAATGGAAAAGAGATGTGACTTTAAAAATACATTCTGCTGTTTAACGAAGTTACCCTTTTTTTTTAGATTAAGTAATTTACTACCAAATTTCAAGACGTAAAACGGAAGGATCTGTGTTCAAAATTCAGATCATATTACTATTTGAAATAAATGCATGCAACATTAATACTTTTAATACAAAACTTCGCTATTCTTCTAGAAGTGTCTCTTTATAGGACACCCCCCAACTAATTCAAGGATAAAAAAATAATAATAATTGATTAATCAATAAATAATATTTTAATAAATAGATTAATTAATAAATATTTAAACAAAAAATAATAATAGATAATTTGTAAGTTTTAAGATATGTATAATAATTTGTAAGTTTTAAGATATATCAATTACCCAAGTTTAAGTAAACATTATAATTTTATTTTAATTTTAAGGCAATAAATATAATAATTTGTAATAATCAATTAGTATATAAAGTACCTAGTTTTAGTTATTAGTTATATAATTGATAGAGAATAGTATCATTTAATGAAGAACATCACTATACAAAACTCGAAAAACTGCACTCATCCTCCAAACTCATCAAAATAAGTCTAAATATCTAATCAAAATAGTAAGTCGAAATTGCATAAACCAGTAAATTTGTAAAACAGAACGTAACCTCTTTAACCATATACTGGAAGGCGCAAATAACCTAGTATTTGAGCGCCAAACTTCATATCCTACCCCCGTATCAACTGTCTTAAAGTAATTTCCAAAATTGACCCTTAACGCCATCATGGCCAATGATGTTTTTTTAATTTGCAGAATGTCAGTCAACAGCAATCGGGTTTAAGTACTAGTCATTTAATTAAAAATGTCCTAACGGTTTAACATAATAATTACATAATATATGAAAACAGCTAAACCTAATCCACAAGTTAGTTCATCAAATACCAAACGATTAATAATAGTTTCAGTTCATAAATTGTCTTATTATGTCTTGCCAGTAATAAACATTGATTCAGCTAAAACACGGATCTTGCTATAGAAACGTTGACAAATTATTTTGTTTGTCCTACTGGAGAGATTAAGTACAACCTAGTTTTAATGACCACTTAAACATAGGACCGATTTTTATATGCGAAACCGATGCGGGTTTTATATAGGTTACCACCCCTTTCTAGCACGTGGTTTTCCAACACCCCTACCGGGAAACGAACCCTCGACCTAAGTCAAGGAGTGCAAACAACAACCGGCCCTCCCAATACAACGCAATGTAGTAATCAGTAGTTCTCATATCATCTTCTTGATGAATAAAATGTAAACATTTATTCTAAATGCTGAATTTGATAAAATCTTATATAATCCATCTGATTGGAAGGAAATCCGTGACCTGACTTCACAAATACTTATCAGAATGCACGCGAATTTCATTCAACAAACATTAACCTTTTCTCTGCGAGTTTTAGTTATGTTATAGTTGAATATTATATATATAAATGGAATATTGGGTTTTAAGGCTTTATTGTTATTATGATTTGAACGTCCAATTGTAGATAAAAAAACATTTTTAGAACGGTTGCTCTACAGATTACCAACCTTTTCTAACTAGGCTGAGACTGATATATTTTCTTTTTGGAAAGGTTGGGTTGGGTTGGTACTTTAAGGGCAGAAAACTGCTTGGTCATCTCCGCCCTAAGAGTATAATTAAATTGTGCGAGTTTAACGTTACGATGGAGAGTGTTTTCAGTATTGTCTGTTTGAGACAGAGTTGTGTTTCTAAAATTGCATTTGTTAAAATCTTGCTTTGAAAAAAATTATTCTTGCATAGATGTAAGGACCAGATTCAGTCGTCCGTAAAAAATAAAGAATAACACACATAAGAAATGTGTGTTTCCAAAAATGTGTGTTCCAAAAATCTTTTTTTGAAGAAAATGGTATCACCCATCGTGGGATTCGAACCTACGAACTTTGTAATAATCTGTACAAGTGCTATCCTTAAATGATAAAATATAAACGTTAATTCTATATGCTTATAATGTAATATCAATAACCCAATAAAAAAATTTTATTATAAAATTGTGACCCCATTTTTTCTATATGTGGAAAAATGTCAAATTTTAAACAAAACATTCAGAACTATCGATTTTAAAGTGCTGATACGTAGTGGACATGATTGATCTAATCAGTCTAGACTTGTGAACAGTTCTTGGAGGTGTAGGACGTCATTAAATATGATTTTAAGTGCTCCTGAAGAGGCGTCATAAGGGCAACAAACATGTAGAGCATAATAAAGAAGTAGCGATGAAAGTCAGTTTTTTTTTAATTGACCTTCCGCCAAATATAAATATATAAAAAAAAAATTACTGCTACTGTTGAGTTCTAAAGCAACTTTCTCGAAATTGTGCCGAGAAATATTTCAGTTATGATAGCTTTTGTGTCTCACATCTGCAAAACACCTGTTCCCGTACACAAGACTTATCAACTTATCCTCATCCATTGAAATCACTTGAAATTCAACGAATGAAAACTGTCTGAGATCGCACGAAAAAAATCAAACATCTCCGAACGTTCCATTGGTTCTGAAGACGTCGCGCCTGATCTCACGCGATAATCACAAATAGTCTCATTGAAAAACATTTCGTTCGGACGAATTTGTCAGGAGTCGTCAGGAGACATTTTCGCCAAAACAAGCATCGAATCTAACCACTAAAAACAGCCAAACGTAATCCAAAAGATAGTTCATCAAATACCAAACGAATTTTCAGTTCATATATTGTCTTAATATGCCTAGTAGGGTGGGCCGAAGAAACTCATTTTTATATTTCGAAGTTGTAATAGTGCGGGAAAGTTGCGAATTATATAGAGAAATAAAAGGAAACAAAAATAATCAAAATCGGTTGACATCTTCCGTTCGCGCATACGCTTTGAAATTTTACCATATATGAAAAATCTTCCTTTATGTGACTTATTTTTAAAAATTTTGAATTTGATGTTTTCGTAATATAATAGTTTTTTACCGTCTTCGAATAGAGCCTAAAAACATTGTGTTTTAATTTGGTTTAGATGAGTTGATATCTTTCAGTCGTGCATAGGGCTCAAAATTTGCCAAAATATTGAAAAATTTCACATTTTTAAGAGTTATTTTATGTATCTTTAGTATACTTTTTTTTAAACGTAATAGTTAGTGTTTCTATTTTTTAACATAAAAACAGTGTGTGTTACTATGGTGTAAATAAATTAACAAATGTCGGCCGCAGAATGACGCCAATGATACAGAAAAACTGGACCTCAAAAAAGATAGTTGGGCCTATGACATGATGAGCAATAACAGTACATGTCCACTTGCTGTATATTTAGTGATTCAACTAAAACATGAAATCCAGAAATCAATATCAACATACTTCAGGTCACTATTTTTTTTTTTTTTTTTAATCAGAAATTCATTTATGTTTTCTAGACTATAAACAGACTAATGTATTTAATTATTACAACTGGTTTTACTTATTTTATTTATTTATACTTTCTGCATCTAGAAAAGGAAAAATAAATTACAAACCAAATAAGTAATATTGATATATAATAAGGCAAATCTGTAACTGTTCGGGTACACAGCTTCGAACCCGTGACCTCCGAACTGTGAGTCCTAGACGACTTTGACCTAGCCTATGACACTCCCCGGATCCTACCAATGTACTACACAGTGTGTACTATGTTTAATGAACAACGCTCAAACAGTGTGGATTTGTATAAGGAACAAACAGCTGATTTTTATATTTTATATATATATATATATATATATATATATATATATATATATATATATAGAGGTCGAGCACTGGACTCACATGCTGGAGAACGGGAGTTCAAATCCCGAGGAAGCACTAAAGATTTTTTCTTCTAGTGTCTTCGTTCATGGGTTGAATTCGGACTCTCTGGCCGTCCCTAGGCCAACCTAGCCTTTAATTTTTTTTTAGCGCGGTCCCTCCCTCCCCCATAGGGAGGAACCCCGCTTATAGGGTTGATACAATGAAACAATCCGGAAGTGCCGACTAGAAAATTTCGCGTTTCAGAACCCCTAGAGACCGAAAATAACGGTGGTTCAAATTTATATATATATATATATATATATATATATATATATATATATATATATATATATATATATTTGTCTGTTCGCTCATTTCTGGCTTTCCTAATGGTCCGATTGTGATGAAATTTGGTACAAAAATCCGTCGTCCAATTTGAAAGGTCAAGTTCGTTAACCAGCAGAATCCGCCTGCTGGAAGATGGCGTTTGGGGCGAAATTCGCGCAAAAAAATTCGTAACGCTTACGTTTTTGAGTTCATAAGCTTGTAAGTACTCGTTTTATAGGGTTCTTGGGCTAGGAAAACGAATGAAACCATTTTCAAGGCGATAGCTTTAACCGTTTTCAATAAAATTGGAAAAATAGTTTTTGAATACCGTTTTTGGTTTGGGTACTTAGAATCATGGGATTCAGTTGAAACATTTTCTGCATGTTCTACTTTCATTAAAACTAATATGTTGAAATTTTTGTTACGTTTGGAGTTTAGGAAGGGTTAGAAAAAAATATTTTATCAACAGACATAAAAAGTTTTGGTAACTTTGTATACTTTCCTTAATATCTCAAAAAAGGTTGAGAATCTTGGGGAACGGAAGATGACCATTAGAAAGCTCACTAAATGTTCTACAAAAATGGTTCTCATGAAAGTTTTGATTAGGCGATGTGAATCGGAGAAATAAGTGCTTAAAACATTAAAGTAATTGATTTCGCTTATTCGAACTGTTCTTTTTGTCTTTGATTTTGGTACTTAGAATTATGGGATTCAGTTGAAACATTTTCTACATTCATTAAAACTAATATGTTGAAATTTTTGTTACGTTTGGAGTTTAGGAAGGGTTAGAATAAAATATTTTATTAACAGACATAAAAAGTTTTGGTAACTTTGTATACTTTCCTTATTATCTCGAAAAAGGTTGAGAATCTTGGGAAACGGAAGATGACCATTAGAAAGCTCACTAAATGCTCTACAAAAATGGTTCTGATGAAAGTTTTGATTAGGCGATGTCAATTGGAGAAATAAGTGCTTGAAACTTTAAAGTAATTGATTTCGCTTATTCGAACTGTTCTTTTTGTCTGTTTTATTCCTTGTTATTTTTAAATTGCTTAGAGTCAGATAATGTATTTGACAATAAAACACTTTAAGTAAAATAAGAAGATCAATTTATTGTTAGAAATGTGGCGTTCAAAGAGAGAGATCCCAAGGCTTTCCAAATGCCTCTGAGCGGAGGCCTTTCTGCCCGACTTATGGGATAGCTGACCCATACAGGTAAGATTGTAAATCAAGAACTTTCAAGACTGGTTTGTTTGAGATTTCATTTGGATAGCTGTTTCGCTATTGATCTAAACAAAGTAATAACTGTTTCTATTCTTTGCCTTCATAAACACTAGAGATAAGAACGGAACCGCGCTAAGATGACGCAGTTCATGCGAATCGGACTTTTTTTATTAATGGGAACCTTTTTGCTAATGACACTAGCTGTCGAAGCAGCAAAGGGGAAACTGGGGCGGCTGGAGCATAGTACTGACCACACTATCTCCCTAGAGTGCCGTATGGTCCTGAATCAGATACCTTCGTGTATTCTTTATGTACATTGCTCATCACATTTTAATTAATCTTGTTTAAGGGCGTTTCCTCTCTCCGATAAGCAGAAATATTTTTATCATCTGGAATACCTTTCATCGTCTGCAAGAGCTTTCATCAGCTGAAATATTTTGGCTACTACTGTTTTGGATCTAGTTTGGGCTCACATTTATTTTCCACTCCCTCGTAACCTTTTTGAGAACTCAGGTCAAGTTTGAGGGATGTTTTAAATGAAGAGAGAAAGATAATAAATAAAATTCTAGGGGTAAAACACCAAGACTATTACAGGGTGTAACCAATCCGAAACAACGGATAATACATGGAAATTGACATTAGAAATAGGTGAATGAAATTCTTTGACCGCCTTAACATACTACCAGATAATAGACTGTTAAAAATTATAATAAAGTCTATAAACTCATTTAAGTTCTCAAGGCCTTGGCTGGAGGAAATAACCTATTAAGCGCAAACATAATATGAACCGACATTTTAGGAAGAGTCATCTTTTAACACAAAAAGTACAGACAGAACGTTTCACCAGAGTAACCAAACGAGAAACAGTACAAACAAAGTGGACGGGACAACGTAAACACTAAACACCTAAGTGAACGGAAGAACGTAAATACTATTTACCTAAGTGGACGGAAGAACGTACACAGTACAGACCAAAGTAGACGGAAGAACGTAAACAGTGGAGACCAAAAGAGACGGAAGAACTAAAACAGTACAGACAAAAAATGTACGGAAGAACCTAAACAGTACAGAAACAAATATACGGGAAAACGTAAACAGTACAGACAAAAGTGGATGGAAGATCATAAACAGTACAAAAAAAAAAATTCTTCAATTCAACAAATTGCTTAAAGTCTTCCATTTCTTTGGGTAATTTGCTAATAATTATAAATTTGTTAATGCCATTTGATTTTAATTGTTATTGAATGTATAATGAACTATTAGTATGGAAATTTAAGCAAAGTGCAGTCGATTAGTTATTCTTTTCCTCTTTTATTGGAAACGGATAAAATCGTATATTGGCATCCATCCGATTAGGAGGAAGTCCGTGATCTGACTTCACAAATACTTATCAGAATGCACGCCAATTTCATTCAACAAACATTAACCTTTTATCTGCGAGTTTTAGGTACGAAATATTTGTTTGATAAACACGGGGTGTGTCAAAATGAATAACGGGGTTTTGACGCTTTATTTTTATTTTTTAGTTTAAATTACACTTTTACAAACCATGTAGTTTTGGGACGGATTTTGTAAAGGTTATTAACCTTTTTTTACCATGATAGGGTCGATGTCCTTTAATTTTCTTTGAAAAAATTGGCCTACCGCCTTGTGGGAATTCCCTCGAACTTAGTGACGGAAATCCAAAAGCATTAAACATTTAAAAAAATTACAAATAGACGATGAAACGGGACTAACATTTATTTGATAGTAGAGACAGTAGAGTAGTAAAGAAAAAAAAATATATATGTCTTAA
The DNA here is from genome assembly GCA_946811695.1 of Gonocerus acuteangulatus. Classification (NCBI taxonomy): domain Eukaryota; kingdom Metazoa; phylum Arthropoda; class Insecta; order Hemiptera; family Coreidae; genus Gonocerus; species Gonocerus acuteangulatus. Next base: position 35,118,111 of record OX328128.1, on the reverse strand, counting down.
GTTTGTTTTCTGTATTTAGGATTGTAAAAATAAATATATAATTTCGTAAATGACATGTTAAATTCCTTGAAATATTTGTTTATATCTGTACCCAGGAGGTAAAGGACACCATGTCACATATTTGTAACTCTTCAGGAGAGCCAATTTTCCATAACTTTGAACTATTAAAATGTTTTTCTTTATTACTTATAGAAACAGTTAAAAAAAAAATGTTCCACATTTTATTGGCGTTTATAGGTAATTGGAAGTATTGATCATAGGCAAAAAAAAAACAAGTCCTTTTATTTTGCTCTGTCTTATGTTCGTTATTTATAGGAACAGGACACAGTGCCATATACTATTTTATGGATCGAAAAATCCACAATAAGAACATGTTGTTCAGTCAATAAATACTGGACAAGTACAATAAAAAAATGGACATGGGGCTGTTCTTTATTCCTAGGGTACCAATATATATTATATATCATGATGATTAGATAGTTAGCCGTCGAGGTGATAAGTAAAGATGGAATGGTTGGGATTCGGCTAAATAAACCTCAATATGATTTTGTTTTAAAAAAATCTATATTTCGGACGTTTCGGCTACTCATTGGTAGCCTTCGTCAGCTAAAATGACAAAAAAAAAAGAAATTAATAGAAAAACAAAAAAAATTTATAATTGTGATAGGTAACAGAACTATAGATACAATTAACTTATAAAAGAACATATCGTCTTAAATTCTTAGAATGAGTAGAATGAAAAAGTAAATAGGTACAATAATTGATTTTAATAGTAATTAGTAACATTAATTGATTTTACAAAGAAATAAGAAACTACATGCCAATGACAAATATAGTAGCTAATAGTAACATTGATAAATTTTACAAAGAAAATAAGATACTACATACCAATGGAAATGCCGAGCGGCAGAGGACACTTTCACAATGGTTACTTAATTGCCAACCTTGGTCTTCCTCTGCCGCTCGGCATTTCTATTGGTATGTAGTATCTTATTTTCTTTGTAAAATTTATCAATGTTACTATTAGCTACTATATTTGTCATTGGTATGTAGTTTCTTATTTCTTTGTAAAATCAATTAATGTTCTAATTACTATTAAAATCAATTATTGTACCTATTTACTTTTTCATTCTACTCATTCTAAGAATTTAAGACGATATGTTCTTTTATAAGTTAATTGTATCTATAGTTCTGTTACCTATCACAATTATAATTTTTTTTTTGTTTTTGTCTTAATTTCTTTTTTTTTTTTTGTCATTTTAGCTGACGAAGGCTACCAATGAGTAGCCGAAACGTCCAAAATATAGATTTTTTAAAAACAAAATCATATTGAGGTTTATTTAGCCGAATCCCAACCATACCATCTTTACTTATATTGTATATGTTACCGGCAAAGTATATAATCAGGCAATGTATAGAATGCCTAAATCCAGCCGGCAATGTATGAAATAAAGCGTATTTCATACTTTCCCTAGGCATTATATAGAATGCCTACTGCGCTTTAGGCAAAGTATGAAAGACGGAATATATAGGCTTCTAGGAGTGAATAAGTGTCAAGAGTACAGAGTGTAAACGTGTAAAAGAGCAAAGAAAATGGAATTCTAAGTGTCACAATACTCAGCCCTGCTGCAACAAGTAGCTCTAAATATGTAAATAACAATCTCACTTAATACTTAATATTGTTTTAAATAAATTGTTTGCCTTACGAAAACAGCTTGTTTTTAACCAATTTTTAAAGTTATTCAAATTATCTAGGTTAAAGTGTATAGAGTAAACTCAAAACCTTTTTAATTTTATACAATGCCAAATAAGCAACAGGCATTCTATAGAATACCTAGGCATTTTATACAATGCCTAGGCAATGTGTGTAATATGTTGTAAAAACTAATACTTTCTATACTTTGCCTAAACTGCCTAGGCATTCTATATAATGCCTGGTTTCTATACATTGCCGGTAACGTATATAAGTACTACAAATGTCCTTCTAGTGCGCATTAGGCAGTTCCATTTAAAAAATAAAGCGAGAAAAAGAAAAATACAATAATTCATTTATTTTGGCAAGGCTGTCGCATTTCTTTATAAGGTGGTGATATCTGGTGACAGCTTCAAGAACTACGTGAAAACATCCTGAAAAGATTAGGCGGCTTAATGAGTTCGATTGGTAGATAACTCTTTCAAAAACTCATACTTAATTGTAATTGTCTTACATTTTTTAAGAACTTCACATCACAAATTTATCAAACTTTTTTAAATTAAACATCATCCACCTCTGAAGTTTTCGTCCTCTCTAAAACGAAGACGGTCATAAAAAAACGTCTTTTAGAATGAGCAAAACAAATCTAGGTGCAATGAACATGAAATTTGTCAAAAATCAAGTTAATTGTACTTTTTGTAGTCTTACCGGGCCCATACGCGAATAATAACACAAAGGTACCATGTGTAAACATAGCTCTGGAAGCAAATTAATAATTGATTAGTTACTCATTACAAAATTAAAAGAGAACTATTAATGTTTTTATTTTATTTAAGTATGATATTTTAAGCAAATTGTTCTGGAAACAAGTCTACACTACCCAAATTCTGAGGAAAGTGCTTAGTTATGCAGCTCCTGCGTGACGGACCTTTTTATAATTTGAAACTGTTACATGTATGTTATACCAGTTGATTATTATACGGGCATTTTATACCAGCTGATTTATTTAACCGAACGAAGTACGAGAAATAGGAAACCCTCAGTCAAGGCCTGACCTCATAAGAAGAATATCCTTTCAGCGAGAGAAGAAGTTGTCTTGACAAGGCTAAGGATAGGTCATTAGTTTCTTACTCACTCTAATTTAGAAGAGGGAAAAGAAAAACCAATATGTCTAGAGAATAACGCGCGGCTGACTAAATGAAAATTTACCAACAGACTGCTGGAAACTTGTTGATACGACTTGCTGAATGAGGTAGTCCATATATATATATATCATACTCCTCATGTCCCATTCATCCCATATGTATGTATATATATATATATATATATATATATATATATATATATATATATCATACTCCTCATGTCCCATTCATCCCATATGTATGTATATATATATATATATATATATATATATATATATATATATATATATACATATGGGATGAATGGGACATGAGGAGTATGATAGTAAAACATAACATGAGTGTGTATGTAAGTTAGGGTGTAAATATAAATTATATGTTCAGATACCGTAATTTATTGTAATGTATCGGATATTTAATTAATAGTGTTATATGGTGTAGTTATATTAAGATGTTGTGAATTTATAATAGATAACATTTATAATTTTAGCACTTTCCTCCGAAGGAAAGTATTAGCACTTTCCTCCGAAGGAAAGTAGCTATTGAGGTTGGACTCATGACGGAATTTTTGAAAAATTTCTTCGAATCTTTATCGATCCTACCTAGTAGACACCGAAAATGACCCCCGTTAAAATTTATATATATCTATATATATATATATATGCATATATATATATATATGTGTCTGTTAACACGATAGCGGCCAGAGTTTTTGTTTTTTCGTCACGAAACTTGGTATATAGCATTCAATTAGCAAACGATTGAACGAGTTCGTTAACCACCAAAATCGGTCCACCGGAAGGGGGGGTTTACCCCGAACCCAAAACACTAATTTGACCATTTCAGCCGTAATATTTGTTATATTTCAACGAAACTTGGTATTCGTAGTGGTAATATAGAGAGAAAAGTGAGATATAAAAATGAACTAAATCGGTTCATAAGGAGGGGGGGTTTACTCCGGACCGACAATACCAATTCGCCACTACCAGCCGTGATTTTAGGTATATTTCGACGAAACTCGGTATTCGTAGTGGTAATCTACAGGTAAATATGTGATGTAAAAATAAACTAAATAGGTTCATTAGGAGGGGGGGTTTACTCCGGACCCAAATTCCTAATATACTCATACTGGTCGTAATTTCTGCTGTATTCTAACGAAACGCGGTATACGTCGTGGGTAACTCATGAGAAAGAAGTGTTATAAAAATGAGCTGAATCGGTCAATCGGAAAGGGGGGTTTACTTTGTAATATATTTCAATAGAAAAGCCAGCCATAGGTCCACAAAGGCGCCGCAAGGAGCGCTAGAGGGACTGTATCCTGTTCCTGCGTTAGATCAAAATACGATAATATGAGGTTTTTTGTATTTATTACGTAGTGTAATAGGTAAAATGTGTAAACATAACTCTGGAAGCAAATTAATAATTGATCAGTTACTCATTACAAATTTAAAAGAGAACTATTCATGTTTTTATTTTATTTATGTAGGATATTTTAGGCAAATTGTTCTGGAAAGCAGTCTACACGACCCAAATTCTGAGGAAAGTGCTTAGTTATGCAGCTCCTGCGTGACGGACTTTTTTAGTTGTAAGCCAGTAGCTGAGATATAAGTCTGTAAAATTTACTCTTTATCTTGTTTTTTCCTGTTTTGATATTTGTTTTTATCATATATTCAGGCTATTATTATAGCCAGTGTTACCTTTGATGGCAGTCAGCCAAAGGATTATTCTTGAGAGGCCTAAGTGGTTTTTTTTTTTTTTTTTTTTTTTTTTTTTTTGCTGAACAAGTCTGTAAAAACCGCAAGCCGAAGCGTTCGAAATCCCAAATGTTCCTTGAACTCTTGGTAATATTTGTGCTAGTGATATCCGTATCGTGTCATTAGGCCTACACCAGAGGAGGGTTTTCTCTCAATACAGAAGGAGTAAACGCGCTAACAGGTCATAATTTAAGTAGAAACCTTTTTTCACAAACCGGGATCTCTTTAGTTAATATCTCCTAAAAATAATATTATAGACGATGAAAATAATTTCCCTTTTATAAAAATCAAGGTGAGGAATAACCCTTCAGAATTCTCGTATAACTTTATTAAAATAAAATGATTCCTATAAGGAATCAAGTCCATAACTAAATAGATATTAACAAAATTATGTCAAATATGTTGAGGTATTATCAACTATGTTGATAACGTTTTTGAAATAAGGAAATTAATGAGAATTTATTAATTTTTTGTTTATATAGATATATTTGGTTATGGACTTGATTCCTTATAGGAATAATTTTATTTTAATTATAACTTGTTAAATTTGACAGTATTTATTGATAGGACGCGCCTTTCTGAAGATGGACAAATAGTCCGAAACGTTGAATTGTAATAATAAAGTTATATGAGAATATAGACAGATTACAAATACCAAATAACTTACATGACTTATTATCACCAGGTAGTCCTCACATCAACACTATACTCCAACATTTAAAGACACTCTACATATACATTAAAATTTAATCAAATCTAAAAAATTTAAATATAGTTGAGCTTTACTTAAAATATAAACATATAGACTGAGAGCTCGCAACGCACTTTTCATGAAGTGTTTTATGCACCCTGAAATTTTGCTATAATGTACCTCTTAGGTAGATAAGAAGGTAAATATGTGTTTCCTGGACAAACCTTGGAACACCAGGTACTGCGCATAGGGGAAAGGTACAAAACAATATTGCCCAAAAGTAGAGTTTTATTCAGAAGCCAACTATTATTAATGAAAAAAAATGGTTAATTAAGGCAATTTTCAAATTAATAATAAATAAGGCAGGCACTTTTAAGGGGGTTAAAATGATAATAATAAAAAAAAAACTATGTACCTAGTTTTTATTTTTAATATTAAATGAAGTGCTTTATTCACGCTGCGATTTAAACAGCGTCTTCAGTAAACATATTTGAAAATAATTACAAAAGGGCAGACACTTTTGTGGGGTATAATTTTGAGAAAACATAAAAATAAAGGTTGAATATGATTGACTGCAATACACTGCGCGTAACTGTAAGAGTGAATGAGAGCACCGCGCAGTTGTGGTTATTCTCTGCGATCTCTTTGGTTCCTGCTCATATGATCTTGTACAGCTGTTCCGGTTTAAATGGCAACGCGAATAAAACTCTCATTTAATATGAGAATAAAAACAATTAAGTTTTTTTTTTTTTTTTTTTTTTTTTACGTGTTATACCCCTTAAAAGTGCCTGCCATATTTATTAAGCATTGTAAAATTGTCTTAATTTTACATTAAAGATAGCTGGCTTCTGATTAAAACTCTATTTTTCGGAAATATTGTTTTGTACCTTTCCCCTATGCGCAGTACCTGGTGTTCCAAGGTATGTCCAGGAAACACATATTGTTTTATTCTAGCCAACACATATGTATATACCTTCTTATCTACCTAAGAGGTATATTATAGCAAAATTTCAAGGTGCATTAAACACTTCATGAAAAGTGCGTTGCCAGCTCTCGGACTAATAGAATGAAATCTTAAATTAACACTCGTTCACAAGAAAAGTAACAAATTGTATACATATTATTTTAAATTAAATGTACTCATTTTTTTTTATTTTTGTATTTATTTATTTACTACAACTTTATTTATCTTTATTTTATATTTATTTATTTTATTTTTTTTTTTGGACTGAGATTGATTTCCAAAATCTCAACACTGTTTAAAGAGACCATCGCCAAAAAGTTGCGGGACTCTAAAAAAACAAATAAATAGAAATATGAGAATTCTGAAGGGTTATTCTTTATCTTGAGTTCTATTATTATTTAATACCCTTCACCATTTCATCAAAATATTTTTCCTTTATTAATTAAATTATAGTGATCTTTTTTTTTAATTGGATTTAAGGGTGTATTCAACCGCGGGAGGTCATGGGCACCCAACGAAAGGAAGGAAATTCCTAAATAAATATTAAAAACGTCGTTTTAATTAAAGGTGTAAATTAATTGTAAATGCCTCCCACCCACCCCGTAGAACGGGTACCAGTCGAGCCCAGAACCACCGCCACACTGCCGCACTGTTTTTAAAAATGCTTCAACAGGGGAAACTTATCCATACATGGCTCTACCGTGTGTAGTGTTCTTTAAATGTAACGAAACTGAATCTCTTGTACATAACTTGTAACAAAAACCTATCAGACCTCAAAGAGTAGGAATCAGCAAATAAATTCTATGTACCTTCTTGCGTACATCTAGGGAAAAAAATCACCATAAGTTGAAGACATCTCCATAAGCCAATACCATCTGAATTCTGGACTAACCCTATAAGAAGAGAAAGGAGATTGGTGAGTAAAGAGACCGGACATTCCAAAGAGCTACTATGAATGGGCAATATGATTCACTCAGAGGATATCACACACGGCCTTGCTTCTCAGGACGCTACAGGAGTATCTCTAGCTTCGTCCTTGGCAAGGCAGTTTGCAGGACAGGCTCTTGTATTGGTGCAGAAATATTATGGATTTTATCGCATTTCATCCGTTATATCGGGGAAGAAGAAAATCCTAATAAAGTTTACAAGATTATGCGAATTGTGGATATGAAATCTTGACGTTTCATAAGACGTAGCCAAGAAAACTCGTTCGAAAATACTTCGTCTAAAACAAAAGATTGGATGGGTCTATTTGAAAAGACCACTTGTGGAGTATCTGTTACTTGTGAAGTATCTGTTGTGATTATATCAGTGATACAAAACACGCGCATAACTCATTAGCTTTTTATAGCCTATACCTGTGGGCGATTCTATTGGTTGTTGCTAGTAGTAAAGTAACCTTTAACACTCAACACAATCCAACTCGCAAAAATTAATAAAATTCTATTAATTTCAGCGAGTTGGATTGACTGGAGTTTTGATATCTTATTGAGCGAGCGGAAGCGCATAGCACGTATGCCCATAATGCGAAATAGGTACTGTCTAGGAACAGTACCTAAACTTTACTTTGATGATATGCCTCAAAAGGTCTGATTTTACGATTATAATTCCTATTAGATGTATGCCTAAAATCATCTGATTTTACGACTGTATTTCCAATTGGATGATATGCCTCAAAACGTCTGATTTTACGGCTATATTTCCTATTGAATGATTTGCATCATAACTGTTGGACGCTATGCCTACATATTGGATGATATGCCTCCATAATGTTTGATAATGTGCCCCAAAACGTTTGATTTTACTACAATATATCTTTTTGGATGATGTGCCTCAATACGGTTGGATGAATTGCCACAAAACGTCTGATATGTCGGTTATATTTCCTATTGAATGATATGCATCATAACTGTTGGACGCTATGCCTACATATTGGATGATATGCCTCTATAATGCTTGATAATGTGCCCCAAAACGTTTGATTTTACTACAATATATCTTTTTGGATGATGTGCCTCAATACGGTTGGATGAATTGCCACAAAACGTCTGATATGTCGGTTATATTTCCTATTGAATGATATGCATCATAACTGTTGGACGCTATGCCTACATATTGGATGATATGCCTCTATAATGCTTGATAATGTGCCCCAAAACGTTTGATTTTACTACAATATATCTTTTTGGATGATGTGCCTCAATACGGTTGGATGAATTGCCACAAAACGTCTGATATGTCGGTTATATTTCCTATTGAATGATATGCATCATAACAGCTGGACACTATGCCTACATATTGGATGATATGCCTCAAAACCATAGGATGATAATCCTCAAACTTCTCATTTTACGGTTATGTTTTCTATTTGAAGATATGCCTCAAAACGTCTGATATTTTATATTGGCTGATATGCCTCAATACGGTAGAATAATACGCCTAAATATTGGACGATGTGCCCCAATACTGTTAGACGACTTCCCTCAAAACGTCTGATATTTCCTAATGCCTCAGAAGATTTGGATGATTTACCTGCAGAATAATATACCTCTAACCATAGGACGATATGCCTCAAAATATCCAATTTTTTACCTCAAAATCATTGGATAATTGCATGCACAGAAAATGTACAGTTAAAAAAATTTCTCAAATTTTATTTTCGACTTTGGAAGTTCTTCTACAAACAATAAAAAGCTGTTCCTCATTTTACCTATCTTGAGTTACAGAAAATATTTTACTGGTAAAAACAATTACTAAATCAACAAACAATAAAAAGTAAGGAATTCAGACTCATAGAACCGAGGGAGAGAGAGTGAGCGAGAGAAAATGAGAGACAGAGGGAGTGAGAGAGAAAATATTTATTTTGTTCGTCGTATTATCAAATTAACGACACTTTTCGATATAAGGAGGATATATTGACGTCAACACAGCGTTATCCTAACGGATCATCCATAACCTGTTTCCCCTCATTCCAGAACGAGATAATTAATTTCACTATCACACCCACCGATTATACATGCCGGACGAGTTCCGACATCAGGTTCCCGAGTGAAATGGAAACGATCAACATATGTTTTCTTAGTATGCACCAGGAATTCCAGCTGGATATTTTCCCTCCATTATCCCAGCTGATTCATCGACGCCCAGCCTAGTCTATATTACTATCCTAGACATTTTGAATACTTGCCCTAGAAAAAGTATAGAATTAGCATTTTTGTGGGATGAATGGGCAGATAATCGTTTCCGAACTATGCGAAGAAGTGGATCAAACTCCCTGTCATCACAACACTAAAAAAATATTAAACTCAAACGTTACGTCTTATACCTCATTTTTGCATCAATTACAGATATTGTAAACACAGTATAGAGTAGGAGAGGGCCTGCTGAAGGATAGTGACAGGCAGACCCAGTTTAGAGCCGTACACGCAAAATGAACACAGCTCAATAATTATTTTAAAAAGCGATTCCGGGCGAGTTATGTAAACGAACGTTAAAAAAAAGAAAAAGAAAAAAAAAACATACACTTTTACTTCAAAATATAACTTGTTGAGTTTTTTCTATAACTAAAATTTATAATTTTTCATTTTATTTCCTTAGTTTTGTCATGTATTACTTATCTTATCTCTCTTTATTTTTTATTTTAATTTATTTATTTGCTTAAATTTATTTATATTTATATTAATTCATTTTTATTTTATTGTCTTTTGTTACAGTTGTTAATTTCCTTATTATTTATTTATTTATTCATTTTGTATTTATTTATTTTTCACTTTTAAAAGAGTTTGTCACTTAAGTTGCGGAACTTTATAAATAAAAAAAATAAATACTACCTACATAGTAAAACATATTAATTTTTTGTTTAAAAAGTAAGTATTAAGTGAATCGCTTGATATCATTACATAACATATTTTTTAACGATACAGTGACTTCGACAACTTGTCCATTACGAATTAAAAGCTTCAAGGCATGGGCGTATTTAAGGGGGGGGGGTGCGCTAGGTATGTTATGTCATTTTACATTTTTCGTTTATATGATTTTTTTTGTTACGTTTTAATTACATGTGAATTTATGTTGCTTGCGTCTTGGATCTCCACATATAAAAAAAAATTCTTGATTTGTTATTTTATTGGCTCATTTAATATTTTAAAGGGGCGCGAATGGCACAGTGGTAGAGCACTGAAGTCCTGTTTTTGGTGGACCTGAGGTCTGAACACTGGGACGCACAAAATATTTAATCTTTTAGTGTTATCGGGGTCTCATGGGCATACCCAGCCTTTAATGGGTACCTCCGAGAGAGAATTCAGGCGGCTGGAGTATAGTACTGACCAAACTATTTATGGTCAAGAATGACTGCAGTATCTGGCCGTCTGGGGGCTTGTGTTCTGTTACGGAACTCTTTCCTTTTAATATTTCAAGATTCTTTTTTTTTTTATCTCATACCAAGAACTTCACTTTCTTTTCCGAATGCTTAGCCTTAATTCGTAGACTCGTTTAGCTCATTAGTAGCAGACATCATGAAAAGAAAGAACCTGTGACCCCGATATGAAGGATAGGTCACAAGAGCCGACTTTGCCTTTTCACCGTGTGATCGGGGAAGCGAAGGACCATCACGACTATCACAGGAAATGCCTATTGGCTAACTGGAAATACCTTCTTGTGTCTCTCCACTTTCCCATACATTCACTCTACTGGGTGGCCATATAGGGTTAGCTTAGGATCTGTCGGCAATCCGCACTTAGTGGATATCATTGCCGTTTGATGGCTGGATTTGGAAGGCCAGAGGAGATCCCCATGGTTCCTAGTTTCTGTGCAATATTATTTTGACAATTTGTTTTGAAAGTAATATAGTTGTGTAAGAAATATTGGTCAGGTGCAAATTTTGAATATTCATTTTGTTTACTCCAGGACTAGCCAAGTAACCAAAGATAATGTAAAGTCTAGTTAATGGATTACAAACAATGGTTTTTAATATTGTTTTTACTTAAAGGTTAGTTTAGTTTGTGTTGCATTCCCTACGCGTAAGGACCTCTGGATTTCACCATGTTAAAATGAGATTTTCTTCAAGGTTGAAGTACGGCTCAAACTCAATCAACGTTGTTTGGATTGAGAGTGCAATCACTAAAGCTAACCCTATTGTGAATCTGAACTCATTATAGTTCTACGGATGATAGCAAGAGCTACCGAAACCGCTCAGCGTGAAAAATAAACTGTTGTGAAGGAACTAGACGTTTTTTCATTTACCTGAAGATCTTCCTTCTCTGCCAGCAACCTCTAAGTTTTTGTTTTCAATCACTAAATGTACAGTGTAGCGAGGTTGACAAAAATTTTGTCTTAGAGATTTTGATCTCGAAGTTGGTGTTGACCACTCAACAATTGAAACGAATTGGTCATATAAAAACCTGTATTATTTTTGCACCAACCCAAAATTAAAGCACTGTATGCTACACTGTACGATCTACATTGGCAATGACTTATACAAATCTTCATTTTTGGGGTAAAATGAATTCTCCAAACTTTGATTATAACCAATGTGTTCCGTTTTACGCTTGGGTGCATTGACAACTAGGTTAGCATGTAAGAATCGATAGTTTTACGGTAAATGTCTCTGTCATTTTATGAAATAATGCATGAATTATCCTATAAAATGACAAAGATTTATTTTGGGAAATCGACATTTCCCCTTAAACTATCGATTTTTACAGCTGATTCGTAGTAGACATGATTGGTCTTAATAGTCTAGACGCAGAAGGTTCTCGGAGATGTAGGCTGTAATTATGTATTAATTTAAGGGCTACTGAAGGGGCGTCATAAAGACGAGAAACAAGCAGATCAGAATAAAGAAGAAGCGAAGAATGTTTTAAAATCGTTTTAAAATGAAACCTTCGGCCACATAGAAATATGTTGGAAAATAGGATTACCATCTTATAACAAAAATTCCTAATTGTTTCAGTAAATGTACGAAACATACCATCGACCGTCAAACGACGTTCTGAGGCAAAAGTATGCGAATGTTGTCAATCCTCTACTCCAAGTATCGCATTACGGTTAGGTTCGCCTGGATGAAAGTACATTGTGTCATGATTGCGGTGCCGAAAGACACGCAAGTAAAAGTCCAACAACAGTTAGGTGCGTGTACGAAGCTTCGTAGAACAATGGCCTAGCCATGATTGCCGACGCATTCGCCGTCCCTCCTATTGTTAATATAATAGGATCAAAAACGCCCTAACGACTCCTTCATTATCCTATAGGCGAAGATTTAGCGGCATTTAGAAAGTAAAACTTTGATCGACTCATTTTGCTTTTGGGGCTAAAGAAACGATTTTGGGCTTGGAAAACTTGGCATAGGACCAGCTAATATATTTTTTGTATAAGAAGTCAATTGATGGGGTCGGGGCAAAATAGTGCCAAGCAACATTTTTAACGAACAGCTGAACCTGCCATATTATGGATATTATGTGGGACTATCAGTCCCACATACTACTTGTTATTTGTATATTTCAACCATATGAGTTTTCAAATAATAAATAAATAACATATAATACAATGCAAGGTGAGGTATAACCCTCCAAAGTTCAACATATACATTTACTATATAATAAAAGTATACGTTGAACTTTAAAGGGTTATTCCTCACCTTGGATTTTATTATTAATTAATACCCTTCCCCTTTTTATCAACATATTTAAAAACATAACTTTTTCTTGGTAAATTTACTATTTTTTTATATAATAATCTCCTGTTAAGAGTTTTTGTTCATTCTTAATACAATAGGTAAGTTATTTATATAAGTTATTTGCGGTAAATAAGACTGAAACTCAGGCGTATCTCTCAGATACAAGGCGACCACAAATGGTAGTTTCAATGGCGCGACCATTGGTGTGTTAACTAACTTTCTATTTGGTTGTATTTTTTTAAAATGCATTTAACACTAAAATAAATAGTTCAGTAAAACGAGGTAATAAAATGAGAAACGTATAGGCAATAGTGTTTTCCTATGGCGAACGTTGAGAAAGAGGATAGAGTAATTTCCGCTTAGGATACAATGACTATCCTACTCTTGTGGCGCTAAAAATCTTATATTACATCTCTTTGAAATTTAATTGTATATTTTTTACGGAAGATCAAAACGTGTCAATAAATGCTTCTATTCCTTTCCTTATAGGACTAGGGATATGAATCAAAGCGTGGTAAGATGACGCAGTTCCTTCGAGTCGGGCTTTTTAACCTGGGGAATCTAATAATGCCATTTTGTAAATATCTGTAAGTATTTTCGAGAAAAGTGGTTACAACTACTTTTCCTTTGGTTACTAAGAATCGATAGGTTAGTTGAATAATATATATATATATATATATATATATATATATATATATATATATATATATAGTTAATGCTTTTATTGATGTATACATATGAGTTAACATATCGCATTAGTATTTCTAAAGTGACACTACACAAAATAAAACTCAACTGAGAATATGACACTCTTGCCTATGTAGGGGGCATAGCATTAAAACAGGAAGGGTTACACAAGTCCCCTCTGGTGTACATACAGTGTTGATGGTTGATAAAGAGATATTTACCAAGTCTTTCATAGTCATAACTGAAAAACACCGATTTTTGAGTTGTGTCACTTTAGAAATACTAGTGCAATATACACATTAGTCATTGCCTAAAAATATCTAATTACATATGTCGGGTCACTATACTTAATGACTAACAGGCATGACTTATGGATCCGTCTCCCATTGGGGAGCAGCCCAGAGGCTACGGCTTCCAAGAGGCAGTCCTTGATCGTGGGGGAGTTCATTAGTCCAATATTGACTCAGGGCGATTTCCCTAAGTAGATAATAGGCCCGGATGCATGTTAACACGGCCGCTAATAGCGGGCCTATGACGCGCGATTCGAACCCGGACCGGGCGGTGGCCGTCGCGAGGCGTGACAGGAGTACGTGTCATCGACCCTTTTAGACACAAAGTTTTTTATGACACCGGCCCGCGGGCCACGTCCGGCCTTTCTGTACTATGGGGCACCTTGACGAATACTCCACAATGCGACGAGTCTCAAGAGGTGCATACTCGTAGAACACTCGTCTAAGAACAAAATCTCACTTTGAACTACATGGTGCGCTTTTGTAGCAATTTGGAGTTAAACCCGTGGCAAAATCGTTAAAAAATTTCTTTAATTTGCATCGATTACTTCTATTACGCACACCAAACAATCTAGTGGTAATTCCGTTTGTAAGGATGCCGGTTACAACGTAATGCCGGATTTAACAATGAAAACAGAAATAAATGTCCACTGGGACATTTTTAATTATTATTGTTGGTTAAAACAAAAATTAGAAAAATAAGCTTATTTTAAATCTTCAACATTGTTATTATTGAAACGTGGCCCTATTAAATCGATTTAATCATTTATTTGGAGGAAGTTCAAAAAATAAAATCCGTGAATTAATAAAAATGATTTATTTTCATTTTTATTTTATTTGCTTGAAGATATCCACAACAAGTATGATCTGCTCAAAGGAAATTAATAATAAAAATAATAATAATTAAATACATAAATAACATTAATTGTACATCCAACCTAAAGAAAAATATAGTTGTAAAAAATAGATAAACTGCTCTAAAATTATTTTGAGATTAAAAATTTTTGGCTTGTGCGTTATGTGAAAAATTATTTGGTGCCTCGTCATAAAGTAAAATTTAGAATATTTTCAGGCACAGTGAATAAGAGAAGCTTCCACTATGTACTCGTTCAGTCGAAATTAAGACTAATTAAAATATAAAGAAACCAAATATAGTTCATACGGAGTTAAGTGTAGTTCGTGCAATAAAAATACATAATTACTCAAGTAAACCGTCACAATTACTCAAGAAGAGGATAAAGCACCATACAAAATATGCGGATGTAGGCGACAATACAACAGAATTGGCAAATCATGCAAGTAAATAAAAACACAAATCGTATTATGATAGAGAATGTATAACGTCAAGAAAATAAAATACAAATATAATTAAAAATAAGAAGAAAGTGAATAAAAAAAAATAAAAATAAGTAATTTATAAGAGCATATCTATATCGAAATATTTATTTTATTAGTTTCACTATAATTCTTCAGGGTATCGATGTCTGTTGAATGATGTTTGTTGATGATATTGTACTTAGCTTCATTTATGACGTGGCCCAGATATCGGAAGGTTTTCTTGGTCACTTGGCTGTGAATATTCTAAATTTTAGCTCCTGATGAGGAACGAAAGGTGCGAAACATGTTGAGCAGGAATTCAAGGATAATTTCATTAATTCACGGATATTATTTGTTGACCCCCTGCCTGATAAATAATTACTTTCAATTTACAATGTGTAAAATGTATAAACGAACCACATTAGTGAGGAATGTGCTTAGTTATGCTGCTCCTGCGTGGCGGACCTTATATTATTAAGGAAAATAATAAGAGGATTGATTTTAGTAGATTCTCTAAATTCTTTACAATCCATGGAAAACATTTGCCACAATCGTCTTATAATTTCACAAATATTTACGAAAAATTGCAATGTTTTGTTAACCGCGACACAAAGACATTGGACTAAGCAAATACGTTGGAAAACATGCTAAAGCAGCGAATCTAAATGATAACATTGACATAAAAACATTTCCTTCAGAGGGTTTAATGAAATGCAATTCAAACACATATTACATGGTAGAGTAATGTTTCGGTTAAGGTACGAAAACAGATTACGTTAGCCAAAATACAATATATCGCAGGCCTAATGGACAATCGATTAGCAGAGGTGAAATAGTCCTTAAGCAGTCCATCTAAATACTAACGACAAATAATAACCGTGCATAAGGTGGGTTCGATTCCCACTGTGAGTGGTGGCTTTTCAATGAATAAAAAATCAGTCCTATCCCGACTAGAAAAGAGTGATAACCTTTAGAGAATTCGTCCCAAATGTATGTGTTATGTACACAATACCGGCGAAATCCCGATTACTTACCTTTCACTCTAAACCATCTGCTCATCCCAACCCCAGAGCTCAATCCCTCTCCTCTCAATCCCACCCCAAAAACCCTCCTAGGAGGCTGAAGAGATCTTGGCCTCGTGATCAACTAAATAATTAAAGGAGAAATAAAAGCTCTCAACTAGGAAGTGTCAATGTTGATTGGCTTCTTCCAAAGTCCTTGTTTGACTTTGTTTTATTATCATTAGTAATTTATTTCTTAATTTTATTATTTTATTTTTTTATTTATATTACTTTTCACCTATGTTTTCACTTTTATTTATTTTATTTTTAATTAATTTAGGTATATATTATTTACTTACTTCTTAATTTCATTATTTTTGGTCATAACTAAGCTCATGTATAAATTCATCACACTTAACCATTGTACTTTACCATTGTACAGATGTTAAATAAACTTATTAAAAAAAAAATGTTTATTTTTTTATATTTTGCTTTTGATATCTTTCAAGATTGGAGTCATATCTTTAATACGTTTGAACAGAAAATTATACAACCGTGTCACGTTAATAATTTAAGCAAATATCTAAAAAGTCCAAAATGCAGGAACTGCGTCATCTTAATGCGATTCCGTTCTTATCCCTATCATAGGCGGCTCTAGACAAAAATTTCTGGGGGGCTAATTTAGTATGAGCGTACCGCCGTGCCTGGGAGTGTAGAATCAAATTTTTATAACCAGGCACCGCACATAGGAGTATTTCAGGTAAAAAGCCGGACAACATAGGAAATCGCAAAAGTAACGAAATTTTACCCAAACCGCATTTTTATTTATCTACGATAACCTGTTCATTAAAAGGTAGCTATCTGCCCCATCTCAGTCATCGTGCCTGTCCACAGTGACAGTCCGAATCTAGCCCCAGTATTAATCCTTTGATGCATGATGTTTTCTTTTCTCATAAAAAAAAAAAAAAAAAAATCTGAGAGGTAGAAATAGGCCTCAGGACAACAGGAAAAATACGGAAAAAAATTAATCGAGTTTTTTTTTCGATAAATTTATGAAAAACTGAAAGATGCCTGTAGGCATCATTGTGCATATGGGAGGAATGTTTTTGTGAATGAACATGTATAATTTACATTTATTGAAACATATAAAGAATTTATGAGTTAAATTTAAAAAGAACTCTCTTCTCTTTTCATCAAAATCACAAATGGTAATCCTTGAAACATGATTTGCCTTTAGTTAAACACAAATAATGTTCACATTTACCACAGTAACACACAAATTTGGTTATTGCAGTTTTCCATCCTGCATCACATCTTCTGAGATACATCAGGCAAATCCTCATTCAAATCTGAGAAGGGACCATTCAAAGTGTCGCCATTTACCTCTAAAACATTGGCTGAAAATACGCCGAGGTTCAGAAAGAACATTGTCGTCGACATCTTCATCATCCTCACTATCATCTGGTGCTGTGATTATATGAAAAATCTGTTTCTTCTCTCCCCATTATCGATCAGATAATGGGATCCATCGCTCGGACCTGAGTACCAGATGCATGATGGTGCCCACAGGAAACAAATGAACAACCACAAAAATTGACACAAAAAATAAAACTTCAATAAAACAAACATTCAATTCGTAAAATACACCACTAGTACTAAGGAGTACGATTTTTGTTAGGTCAGAATGGACGTTTTAAATAGTATTGTGGCCTTGCGAAACGGGTCCCCTTGGGGTCAGAAACGAGACTCCTGTTTTTGTCAACATTAACTTGTTTATTCCTTCTTGGGAACAAAGTACAAAGTTCAAAATATTTCAGTCCCTTTGACACTTGTTGATGCTTACAGGGACCGAAATATAACTTGAAAAACTCAATATAGTGCTCTGGGAGTGTAAAATAGAATATGATGCCTGCAGGCGTCACGATGCAACAAAGGGTTAATTACACGATTCTGTTCTCAGCAATCTCGTTTATGTTACTCAGTTTAAAAATCAAAACGTCCTTTTGTGGCAAAAAACTGAAGGAGCAACGACTTGAACCAGGAACTGGAAGGGTAGTACTACATATTAAAGCGAGTTTCGTTTATTTCACTCCCTATCTTCAGCTTTTACGGTCTTTAGTAGAAGACACTTATTACAAGCCAATTCTTTTATAAAATTTATAAAATCGAGGTGAGAGGTAGGTGACCATTAACAAAAGCTTACTAAATGTTCTAAAAAAAGGTTCTAATGTTAGATTAGGATATGACAATCAGAGAAATAGGGGCTTAAAACTTCAAATGTATTCGTTTTGTTCTTTTGAACGGGGTTTTCGTTTTTTTTGTTTGTTTTAAATTGCTTTTATCTGTAAAATTAGTATTATAGTAAAAGAAAACAGGAAAATGAAACACTTTTTTTAGTATGCTAGTTTGCCCCCCCCAAAAAAAAAACCTATAGATCTAAATACAGAGAGAGGGAGTTGGTTACATCCAGTATAGGTTGAAAATGTCCGTTTTGGCTCATGATCACTTTGGGAAAAGGTTTGTGCCAAAAATATCTTTGAATTTTTATTCTTCGATATATTTCAAATTGTTTAAACTTAATTTATTTTGATGAATTCTTTACTATACTGACATTTTCTCATAAAAAATCGAACGAAATTACCTCGCACAATAAATGTTAAGAGTGTTATTTTAAGCTTTTTAATTCACACCAGCTTTATATGGAAAAAGGTCACGATCACGCAAATATTGCGATCTTCATTACGAACAAACGCCCTCCACATTGCTAAAAGCGTACTCCAACAGAAAAAAATTGAAATTAAAAGGATAACATCCAATTAAAAATAGAGACAAAAAAATAGTGACAAAAACCCGTTCGAAATTACGAACTGTAGAATAGTTAGGATATAGTTAATAGTTAGAATTTATGAAGCAAACGGTAATAGTATACACATTTAGACACCTTAGTTTATGAATTTGTAATTATTTACTAAAAAACTGTAATCTATAACATTATGTTCCAATTTATACTATTACCGTTTGCTTCATAAATTCTAACTATTAATTAGACTACTTACTGACCAACAACAGTCAAACAATATTAATTGTTATTAAGGAGTCAAACAATATTAATGCATGTTTTTATTTGTTGTTAGCACCTGGTGATGGCACATTTGTGTTGAAAGGCCTAGTGCAAAATAAAGAAAATTTGTGGGAAGACTGAATCTTGTTTCACCCTCTGGAATTAAGCAACCCCACTACCGGAAAACATCAATGATATATATAAATATATATATATATATATATATATATATATATATATATATCATTATCTATGAGTTCTGAGAAATGCAATATTTGGCACATTCGAGTTACCGTAAGCTGATTTCCTCCCTATGCAGGAAGTGAGTAAAAACACGCTTAATAATTAATTGGCGGAGTCTCTTAGAACATAGTTCCTTTTTATAGATTAGGTCAGATAAAACGAATTGTGATATCTCATAAAAAGTCCCACAATTATGTTGTAACACAATTGACATCCTCTTGTTAATAAGTAAACTACAGAAGATTCTTGTGGTTACAATAAATCACGACCTTTGCCTACGAAAGTACCCGAGACTTCCCGGAGGAGGATGCGCGGACATACCCAGACCATAGTCATTAGTCATAGAAGTTGCTATTTCGTCTGAATCATATTTGACTCATGGGCTATCCGACATAAGGATCACTTCTATTTAATGAAGACGATTTTAAAAAAGAATCAAAAACTATTCACGATCTCTATGATGTCATGGATTGCTAATGTGGTCCAGCTGATTCTCTGAAGATTCAAGACGTCACAATGATGTCGTCAAGTATTCTAATTCGCAGGATACCTGAATTATTTAGCGAGACAATCATGAGAATGGGAAATACGGTTACGAACGTTTAAATAAAAACATAGCAGTCCGATGGGCGAGGAATGTGTAGACAAAACAGATGTGATAAGCAATCAGGGATTAGTTGGGATTCGGCTAAGAAAACATCAATACGATTTTTGTAAAAAAATCTGTATTCAGGACATTTTGGTTACTCTTTGGTAGCCCTCGTCAGCTAAAATGACAAAAAAAAAAAAAAAAAATCATAATTAATACACAGAAAAAATGTTTACAAGTAAGACCAGGTTTTTGTGTATTAATTCTGTTTTTTCTTTGTTTTTTGTCATTTTAGCTGACGAAGATTACCAAAGAGTAGCTGAAACGTCATTAATACAGATTTTTTACAAAAATCGTATAGATGGTTTCTTAGCCGAATCCCAACTGATCCCTGATTGCTTATTACCTCGACGGCTAACTATCTAATCTTCATGATGAAAACAGATGTGGTGTTCTCAGTTGCTTAAAAGACAAGAACAAACTAGGTGGCCAATGAAGTCACATAATTGAATTGATTAGGTATGTCTCTTTAAGTAGCCAAAAAATTGTGGGTGGTCCAGCAAAGGAGAGAGTGTTCAATGTTTACTCAGCCAAAGCTAAGGCTGAAAACAATTCAAACTTAAGGCTCTTCAAGCAATATTTGGTGGGAAAACGTTTCCACTCTTTTTATTACTACAGTATAAACTTATTTTTCACTAATCATTGATGTGAAGTGTCATTTATATTTTAGTAGTTGAATAAATGGTTTTTAATTTCGTCGGTATATGAAGTTAAATGTGAATCTTTAGGTAACTGGCAAAATTGTTTAAAATATTAACTATTATTTCCGACGTTTTGAACCTGTGGATCTCACCATCAGGCATCTTATATTACGTTATGTTAAGGTATATCATAATTATTAAATTTCATATTAAGGTCCAAAAATTTTGAATTTTGAGTGTGAACATTAAATCTGGGTAAGAATCTTCATAATTTTTTAGGCCTGCAGGTAAGTGTAAACAGATCGCACATATAAGTTAAGGTTTAAAGCAATTTTGGGGAGGAACTTCAATTTCAGATTGAATGAGGTAGGTTTGTGTATTGTTTACAGTTCATTCAGCGTCGCAAATGGCCGGAAAGAAAGCCATAGAAACAAGCTAAACAACTTTTCAGTAATCACATTTAATCGGTAGAAAATTATTAGGTTGGTGTAAAAATAATGTAGGTTTTTATATGGTCAATTCGTTTCATATTACGAAAATCTGTTGTGCAAACAGGGAATAGTTGGGATTCGGCTAAAAAAACCTCAATACGATTTTTGTAAAAAAATTCAATATGCAGGAAGTTTCGGCTACTATTTGGTAGCCTTTGTCAGCAATGAAAGTGCCGGGAGGCAGAGGAAGACCAAAGTTGACACTTAAGTAACCATAGTGAAAGTATACGAGTTTAAGTGTTAAGTTTGGTCTTCCTCAGCCTCCCGGCACTTTAATTGTTGACAAAGGCTACCAAATAGTAGCCGAAACTTCCTGCATATTGAATTTTTTTACAAAAATCGTATTGAGTTTTTTTTAATCCTCAATACGATCCCGACTATTCCCTGTTTGCTTATAACCTCGGCGGCTAACTATCTAATCTTCATAAAAATCTGTTGAGTGATCAACACCATGTTCTCTAGCAATGTTCCGAGTAGTTTTAGAATAATTTCCTTACATCAACAACAAAAGGCCTACCGCGGTCTTCCTTGTCTGCGAAATCAAAATCTCCACGACGAAATTGTTGGACCCCATCACTGCACTGTGCATTCACTGATACTTCCTTCACCTTGTTATGCGCGGTTTGAGCAACACTTAGACGGGGTGAATTTCAGAAGTCCATAGCCATAGAGAATGTAACACAAACTAGAGCTATCTTTAAGGAAAAATAACTTTAATAACCATTGTTTATTGTCCAGTAACTATACTTTAGACTATCTTTGTTGACTTGACTTAAAACAATGGATATCAAAAATCTTATGTTTTAATGTTTGCACCAAACCAATATTTGTAAATGGTGACCATTTTAGTCGTTGAAGATTTTGGTGACAGATGATTACATGGTTGTATCAATTTGATAGTTTGTTCCCATTGGCCGACAGCCCGAAGGTCTTGTTGCGTTGCTCTAAAGCGATTGGTCGGGGCGTGGCTACAACCCTGATCTATTGTCTTGCAAGTTGCTAGTTAATTAGATTCTCCTTGCCTCCCGTTCTACGACAATAGGAGTATTATCGATCATGAGGTATGCCAAAATAATCTACCAATGGAAGGCTGGTTGAGGAGAGCCTTTGTTTCGGAGATGTTCCGGCAATAGCGATGTACAGACCGGGGTAGCGCTTGGTGGATCTGATCTCAAACTCGGTACGGTCTTGTACGTATAGAAAGAATTTTGTCGGTGTCAATGAACTTTCTTGACCTTAACGAAATGCTTCATCTTAAGGTCTTGGCGCGTTTTCTCCCGCGAAACCTGCTAATTACACAACCCGCTGATGCCAATGAGAAATGTACAAGTTTTAACCCTGATGTTAAAAACAGTTTGGGTCGTCTAGACAATCAAAGGCAGTTTGAAATTCTTACAGCGTTGAAATATAAATAAGAAAATGAAGTGGTTGTTGTTGTCCCTACACGCCTATACGCATTTAATGATGTTTTTATTAGTTTGGTCTGGTGTTTGTTAATCTTTTTTTATAAATATTGTTTTTTAGAAAACTTATTATAGTGTTGTTCCTTAGAAACCTTATTATAGTGCGTTTTCTATCCATAATTGCGCCTAAAATTTCAATTTTCTTCTAGATTTCGTTAGAGTAGGTGTTTATATTTTTCATAAAATATAAACTACATTTGTTCCAAGATTTCCAAAAGAACCAATGGATAAGGAAGTTCTGGAAAAACGCTTAGATGACACAACTCTTTAATAATTATTGGCGTTATTTAAGAAGCAGATGCTATTTTTAGCAATAGACGTCGCTTGAAACTCACCTTGCTTTTGCAAACGAAGAGTTCCTCAGAAATACGAGATGTGTAATAGCGACTCGTCTTGCCTTTAGTAATTAGTCTGATGTTAGTCGTAATTTTACTATTTACGATTGGAGGACAAATCTTAACATATTCTAAGAAGATGAATCGATATGCGAGACTAGTAATGTGCAATTGTCTGTGAATGACTCGGTAATCGTCTGCATATAAATAGAAAAGTGTTTCAATTAACGATAGATTCCTTAATACTCGTCCTTTAACAAAACTGCTGGACTGTTAATGTTGATACATTTGTCCTAAGCTAATGTTGAGTGGTCCAGTGGCTCACCCCTTGGATTCTGATGCGGGGTTTGCGGGCTTGTGTTTTTTAACTTGCAGGTAAACATATCATATGTTTTCTAATATAGAAACATTAATTGAAACACCTGTTATCGTTTCCGTGATAAGTGAATACAACTTGATTTAATAACAAATTATTTGACTAATGGGACGTGGGGAACTGATGAACATATTTTCAATAGCACATCTTAAACCGTTTCCACAAAAAAAATAAAAAAACTAGATTTTTATTGTAATGTTTAGATATATACTTATATATCTCAAACCCGGTGGGGAAATCGTAGTAAATATAAAACATGAAAAATTTTCTACAAATATGGTTTAAATTCGATTTTCGATTATTGTCTGTTCACTCTGTAGCTGCCCCAAAAATGGGCCGATTTTAAGGAAATTCGGGTTGAACATTTAATTTGAAAGGACCAGCAGAATCTGTCAACCGGAACACGGTTTGTGGGGTGAAATTCACGCGAAACAATTTTTGTCCCTTACATTTTCACGTTAATATGCTTGCAGGTTCACTTTCTAACGTAGGAAATGAATTAAAACATTATTAAAGCGTTATCTATGATAATTTTATAGGATGGTGGATCCAATTAGATTGCCTGAATAATAATTATTCAGGCAATCTAATTGGATCAACCATCCTCAAAAATTATCATAGATAACGCTTTAATAATGTTTTAATTAAAATTATTTTCGAATTGAGTACTTGAAAACGAAATATTCCGTTGGCAATGAATCTGGGTGCTTGACATTGCTTCAAAATACCATACTTTATTTTGTAGTTATGAAACTATTCGAAAATGTGTTAACAAAACTATAGTATGCATGGAACGTGATGCAGAAAATAATCGCCCACAAACAAATTAAGTTACTGTAGCTACATATAAATTTATAAATATTAGAGTATATGCATAGACTTAAATTCTAACATACTGTTCTCACACATTTGTTTTTTCTTTTTCAGGAAAGCATCACGACCCCTTGAAATAAATCTTCTATTTCATAAGGTGAGTGTGTACTGATTAGCGTGTGGGATAGTAACATTAATGCACAGAAGATTATTGATATAATAAACGGTAATTTATTATATCCCTGTCCTGTATATTTTCCTATTCGAGTAATTAGTTGCCAATTTGAAATTTGTATTTATTTTTAAATAAATACACAGGACAGGGATAGAATAAACGGAAATTTATTATATCCCTGTCCTGTATATTTTCTTATTCGAGTAATTAGTTGCCAATTTGAAATTTGTATTTATTTTTAAATAAATACACAGGACAGGGATAGAATAAACGGTAATTTACTATATCCCTGTCCTGTATATTTTCTTATTCGAGTAATTAGTTGCCAATTTGAAATTTGTATTTATTTTTAAATAAATACACAGGACAGGGATATAATAAACGGTAATTTATTATATCCCTGTCCTGTATATTTTCCTATTCGAGTAATTAGTTGCCAATTTGAAATTTGTATTTATTTTGAATAAATACACAGGACAGGGATAGAATAAACGGTAATTTATTATATCCCTGTTCTGTATATTTTCTTATTCGAGTAATTAGTTGCCAATTTGAAATTTGTATTTATTTTTAAATAAATACACAGGACAGGGATAGAATAAACGGTAATTTATTATATCCCTGTCCTGTATATTTTCTTATTCCAGTAATTAGTTGCCAATTTGAAATTTGTATTTATTTTTAAATAAATTAATGTCAATAATCTTCACTCCACAGGAAGGAAACCCGTTGAGGTTGACCTCATGACGGAATCAGAAAGTGCCGACTAGAAAATTTCATGTTTCATGACCCATACATCACGAAAATAGGAGTGATATATATTTTTTTTATATATATATATATATATATATATATATATATATATATTTCTCTCTTCGCTCTCTGGCTAGAATTTTGTTTACATTTGAAGGCAAGGAAGTTTTCGAAAAGAGAAATGTATTAATAGCCAAGAAATGTTTTGGGAGCTTTTATTTTATTTTATACTCTCGACGGTTAAAAAAAAAAATGATATGTGGATGTGATCATTCGGAAGCTTACTACATTTCCTATAAAAATGCTTTTGATGCACTTTTCGATGAGGCGTTGTAGATCGGGGAAATAAGTGCGAAAAACTTCGAGAGTGTTTGTTTTACTAACGAGTTTTATTCCCTGTTTAGCTCAATTTTTAAGCGGTTGTTTTTTGTTTTAATGTTCATTTAACAGTAAAATGAGTATTTGAGTAAAACAAGGTAAGAAAATGACAAACATTTTGGTAATAGTGCTTTCCTAGAGCGAACGTTGAGAAGGCAGGTAGAGCCGTACCTTTGGATACTTTTTTTGATTTTTTTTTTTCACAATAGATACCTGCAGAATAAACGGAAATTTATTATATCCCTGTCCTGTATATTTTCTTATTCGAGTAATTAGTTGCCAATTTGAAATTTGTATTTATTTTTAAATAAATACACAGGACAGGGATAGAATAAACGGTAATTTACTATATCCCTGTCCTGTATATTTTCTTATTCGAGTAATTAGTTGCCGATTTGAAATTTGTATTTATTTTTAAATAAATACACAGGACAGGGATAGAATAAACGGAAATTTATTATATCCCTGTCCTGTATATTTTCTTATTCGAGTAATTAGTTGCCAATTTGAAATTTTTATTTATTTTTAAATAAATACACAGGACAGGGATAGAATAAACGGTAATTTATTATATCCCTGTCCTGTAAATTTTCCTATTCGAGTAATTAGTTGCCAATTTGAAATTTGTATTTATTTTTAAATAAATACACAGGACAGGGATATAATAAACGGTAATTTATTATATCCCTGTCCTGTATATTTTCCTATTCGAGTAATTAGTTGCCAATTTGAAATTTGTATTTATTTTTAAATAAATACACAGGACAGGGATAGAATAAACGGTAATTTATTATATCCCTGTTCTGTATATTTTCTTATTCGAGTAATTAGTTGACAATTTGAAATTTGTATTTATTTTTAAATAAATACACAGGACAGGGATAGAATAAACGGAAATTTATTATATCCCTGTCCTGTATATTTTCTTATTCGATTAATTAGTTGCCAATTTGAAATTTGTATTTATTTTTAAATAAATACACAGGACAGGGATAGAATAAACGGTAATTTACTATATCCCTGTCCTGTATATTTTCTTATTCGAGTAATTAGTTGCCAATTTGAAATTTGTATTTATTTTTAAATAAATACACAGGACAGGGATATAATAAACGGTAATTTATTATATCCCTGTCCTGTATATTTTCCTATTCGAGTAATTAGTTGCCAATTTGAAATTTGTATTTATTTTTAAATAAATACACAGGACAGGGATAGAATAAACGGTAATTTATTATATCCCTGTTCTGTATATTTTCTTATTCGAGTAATTAGTTGCCAATTTGAAATTTGTATTTATTTTTAAATAAATACACAGGACAGGGATAGAATAAACGGAAATTTATTATATCCCTGTCCTGTATATTTTCTTATTCGAGTAATTAGTTGCCAATTTGAAATTTGTATTTATTTTTAAATAAATTAATGTCAATAATCTTCACTCCACAGGAAGGAAACCCGTTGAGGTTGACCTCATGACGGAATCAGAAAGTGCCGACTAGAAAATTTCATGTTTCATGACCCATACATCACGAAAATAGGAGTGATATATATATATTTTTTATATATATATATATATATATATATATATATATATATATTTCTCTCTTCGCTCTCTGGCTAGAATTTTGTTTACATTTGAAGGCAAGGAAGTTTTCGAAAAGAGAAATGTATTAATAGCCAAGAAATGTTTTGGGAGCTTTTATTTTATTTTCTACTCTCGAAGGTTAAAAAAAAAATGATATGTGGATGTGATCATTCGGAAGCTTACTACATTTCCTATAAAAATGCTTTTGATGCACTTTTCGATGAGGCGTTGTAGATCGGGGAAATAAGTGCGAAAAACTTCGAGAGTGTTTGTTTTACTAACGAGTTTTATTCCCTGTTTAGCTCAATTTTTAAGCGGTTGTTTTTTGTTTTAATGTTCATTTAACAGTAAAATGAGTATTTGAGTAAAACAAGGTAAGAAAATGACAAACATTTTGGTAATAGTGCTTTCCTAGAGCGAACGTTGAGAAGGCAGGTAGAGCCGTACCTTTGGATACTTTTTTTGATTTTTTTTTTCACAATAGATACCTGCCAATAACTGCTTCTATTCCTTTGGAAATGGCAATGGTAATATGCACGCAAACGCGCTAAGTAGACGAAGATCCTGCAAGTCGGGATTTTTTTAAATTTAAACTTCATTATGGGCCTAAAAAAACGATATTTTACAAATATTGAGATAATTGTCTGTTGAACTAATATATTGTTTCTTACCCCTAGTGTCATTTTGAAATCTTGAAATAGAAACAGTTAATAATTTGATTGTCTTTATTTATTTATTGAAAGCTTTATTACTCCCTGTGTTTTGATATTTCGTGAAAAATTTGAACATACCCAGCAAAAATGTTAGTACCTTTTACAAAAACATCACGACGAAAAGCGAAATTGTTCTTAGCCGCTGGGCATTCTAAAAGATCCCATATTCCCATATTACTGCGGGATGAACGTTTCCATGACAAGTGATCATGAATTCTTAGATAGTTATGAATGAGTATCTTCCTACGATAAACTCATTCAGTGTTTTTCCTCAATGAAGGCAATGCAACAGCGAAATGTTTCCATTCATCAATGCATTGTTGGTCCCTAATTGCACCCTCTCTGCTTTCCATGACGTTCTGTTCTGCAATAAGACACCTTCCAGTTGAAGAATCCTTACTAGGAATGCATTTCTTCTTGACGTGTCATCGCATATATGACGTTACGCTGGAAAATCCTGCAACTTATACCATATTACAAGGGAATGTACCTTTTTTTATTTATTAACTAGCTGTTACCCAGCGTGCCATGCTACACCTACTTTCTGCATGTAGAAAAGCTTAAATAAATTAGAAACCAAATAGGTATTATTAAAATCTAATAACACGAATCTGTAACTGTTTCGAACCCGTGAACTCCCAACTGTGAGTCTTAGACGACTTTAACCTAGCCTATAACACCCCCCCCGTATCAAGACATAAATGTATGCCAAGTTTGGTAAAAATCGGTCTAATGGTGTGTATTTTTATTAAAAAAAAAAACAAGACAGCAGCTGATACAGACAGACAGATGGTAGCTGTTTTGACCTAGCCTATGCCAATCGCCATATCAAGATCTACCTGTATTCCAACTTAGGTCAAAATCGGTCGAACGGTGTGGATTTTTATGAGGAACAAACATACAGACAGACAGACAGCAGGTAGACGTTTTTTACTTAGCCTACGACACTCCCCAGATTAAGATTTACATGTGTACCGAGTTTAGTCAAAATCGAAAGAACGGTGTGGATTTTTATGAGGAACAAACATACAGACAGACAACTGGTAGACGTTTTTTACTTAGCCTACGACACTCCCCAGATTAAGATTTACATGTGTACAGAGTTTAGTCAAAATCGGACGAACGGTGTGGATTTGTATAGGGGGAAAACATACAGACAGAGAGCTGGCAGACGTTTTTGACTTAGTCTACGACACTCCCCAGATTATGATCTACATGTGTACCGAGTTTAGTCAAAATCGGACGAACGGTGTGAAGACGGTATCGAGTTTAGTCAAAATCGGACGAACGGTGTGGATTTGTATTAGGGACAAACATACAGACAGAGAGCCGGTAGACGTTTTTGACCTAGCCTACGAGACTTCCCGGATCAAGACCTACTAGTGTACCAAGTTTGGTCAAAATCGATCAAACGGTGTGGATTTGTATAAGGAACAAACAAAGAAACAGAAAAAGAGATACACATATATTTTTATATATATAGATTTATTTATAAAGAAAGAAAAAAAATAACAACAAAAAAACAAGGTGAAACTTCTAATACAGATATTACTACTTTATAGGTATTAGTTTTAACCGGTTCTAATGAGCCAATTCAGTTTATTTTTACAACAAATTTTTCTTTTTCGATGACCACAACGAACACTGGAATCAGTCGTCATCGGACTGATGTTCCTTAACCTAAAATTGCGAAGGCATCATTCTTGTTGAAAGTTTAGTACACTTTCGAATGATTACAGTTCATTTATTATGATTTCGAGATATTTAGGAACATATTCAAATGTCGAAACTGATCATTTGTATTTATACAAATAAATGTTTCCTTATATTTGCTCAACACCAAACGTAACGAAAATATGTATGTCAACTTCAGATATATGGCGAGCATCTTGGACAATTTTTAACATAATCTGTGATCCATCAATACGCTTTTTGTAGCAATAACAAAAATTACAGTTTGGAAACCTTGCACATGAATGGAAATCTCGCAGAAAAAACTGTATTCCGTTGAAGATAGATTAAAGAACAAATACAATCGCTAAACAATAATTTATATTTCGTCAAATAAATTTAAAAATATGCTTAAATTTGATAAGTACTTTTTAGCGCGGTTCCTCCCTCCCCCATAGGGAGGAACCCCGCTTATAAGGTTGATACAATGAAACAATCCGGAAGTGCCGACAAGAAAATTTCGCGTTTCAGAACCCCTAGAGACCGAAAATAACGGTGGTTCAAATTTGTATATATATATATATATATATATATATATGTATATATATATATATATATATATATATATATATATATATATTTATTTGTCTGTTCGCTCATTTCTGGCTTTCCTGATGGTCCGATTTTGATGAAATTTGGTACAAAAATCTGTCGTCCAATTTGAAAGGTCAAGTTCGTTAACCAGCAAAATCCGCCCACTGGAAGATGGCGTTTGGGGCGAAATTCGCGCAAAAAAAATCGTAACGCTTACGTTTTTGAGTTCATAAGCTTGTAAGTACTCTTTTTATAGGCTTCTAGGGCGAGGAAAACGAATGGAACCATTTTCAAGGCGATAGCTTTAACCGTTTTCGAGAAAACTGAAAACATAATTTTTGAATGCCGTTTTTGGTTTGGGTACTTAGAATCATGGGATTCAGTTGAAACATTTACTGCATCTTCTACTTTCATTAAAACTAATATGTTGAAATTTTGGTTGCGTTTGGAGTTAAGGAAGGGTTAGAATAAAATATTTTATTAACAGACATAAAAAAGTTTTGGTAACTTTGTATACTTTCCTTTATATCTCAAAAAAGGTTGAGAATTTGGGAAACGGAAGAATACCATTAGAAAGCTTACTAAATGCTCTACAAAAAAGGTTCTAATGAAAGTTTTGATTAGGCGGTGTCAATCGGAGAAATAAGTGCTTAAAACTTTAAAGTAATTGTTTTCGCTTATTCGAACTGTTCTTTTAGCGCGGTTCCTCCCTCCCCCATAGGGAGGAACCCCGCTTATAGGGTTGATACAATGAAACAATCCGGAAGTGCCGACTAGAAAATTTCGCGTTTCAGAACCCCTAGAGACCGAAAATAACGGTGGTTCTAATTTGTATATATATATATATATATATATATATATATATATATATATATATATATTTATATATATATATATATATATATATATATATATATATATTTGTCTGTTCGCTCTCTAGGTAGAAGACGAATGGTCCGATTTTGATGGTACAAAAATCCGTCGTCCAATTTGAAAGGTCAAATTCGTTAACCTGCAAAATCCGTCCACTGGAAGATGGCGTTTGGGGCGAAATTCGCGCAAAAAAAAATCGTAACGCTTACGTTTTTGAGTACATAAGCTTCTAAGTACTCGTTTTATATGATTTCTGGGCTAGGAAAACGAATGAAACCATTTTCAAGGCGATAGCTTTAACCGTTTTCGAGAAAATTGGAAAAATATTTTTTGAATACCGTTTTTGGTTTGGGTACTTAGAATCATGGGATTTAGTTGAAACATTTTCTGCATGTTCTACATTCATCAAAACTAATATGTTGAAATTTTGGTTACGTTTGGAGTTAAGGAAAGGTTAGAATAAAATATTTTATTAACAGACATAAAAAGTTTTAGTAACTTTGTTTACTTTCCTTAATATCTCGAAAAAGGTTGAAAATCTTGCTAAACGGAAGAATACCATTAGAAAGCTTATTAAATGCTCTAAAAAAAAAGGTTCTAATGAAAGTTTTGATTAGGCGATGTCAATCGGAGAAATAAGAGCTTAAAACTTTAAAGTAATTGATTTCGCTTATTCGAACTGTTCTTTTTGTCTGATTTTTATTCCTTGTTATTTTTTAATTGCTTATTGTTGGATAATGTATTTGAAAATAAAACAGGTTAAGAAAAATACGAAAAACAATTTAATGTTAGAGATATGGATTTCCAAGGTACATAGCTTTTCAACTGCCTAGCGTCCTTCCTAGGGAGGGTTCTTTGTCTTTGATTTTGGTACTTAGAATTATGGGATACAGTTGAAACATTATCTGCATGTTCGAGTTTCATCAACACTAATATGTTGACATTTTTGTTACGTTTAGAGTAAAGGAAGGGTTAGAATAAAATATTTTATTAACAGACAAAAAAAGTTTTGGTAACGTTGTATACATTCGTTAGTATCTCGAAAACCGTTGACAATCTTGTAATTCGGAAGATTATCATTCGAAAGCTTATTAAATGCTCTAAAAAAAAGGTTCTAATGAAAGTTTTGATTAGGTGATGTCAATCGGAGAAATAAGAGCTTAAATCTTTAATGTAATTGATTTAGCTTATTCGAACTGTTCTTTTTGTTTGTTTTTTATTCCTTGTTATTTTTTAATTGCTTATAGTTGGATAATGTATTTGACAATAAAACTTGTTAAGTAAAATAACAAAAACAATTTATTGTTAGAAATATAGATTTCCAAGACCTTGTCACTAGCGGGTCTGTTTCTAGTGTAGCGGACCCTTCCAGGTAAGATTGTAAATCATGACCTTTCAAGACTTTACTACTCACAGGAATGGCGTTAGTGACCTTAAGGGTTGACACGCCATTATAATAATTAATTTAAAAAAAAAGACTGGTGGAACCAAAATAATAACTGCTTTTAATCTTCCCAAATTAGACTAGGGATATGAACGGAACCGCGCTAAGATGATGCAGTCCTGCGAGACGGACTTTTTTTTATTCTCTGGAAGAGACAAGCAACTCTCCGTATTGGAGGAAAAAAGTATTATTTTTTGATTTCGATGATATTAACCTCATTAGAGCTTCTAGGGGTGCTGATTTTAAATCTACCATTATTTTCGGTGTAAAAAAATATATAATGCTAGTTTACTTGAAATGTAAGCATATTTTTGAATTTAGTTGCCGAAATTTAAATTATTGTTTAACGATTCTATTTGTTCTTTAATCTACTCTCTGAAACAATTGAATTGGTGAAAGAATCATGTCGATATCATTTTCTAAATTCGATATATAAAATAAAGCAATTTTACCCTATTTTATTTTATTTCTCGGCTCCTAAGGCGCATTGGACGGAACGGTCGGACAAGTGTCGACTATTTTTTGATGCAGAATCACCAGAAAAAAATGGAATAAATCGTTGACCCCACCATTGTTTACTCCCCTTGTTAGAATATTTGAGGAATACCTTGGAAGGGTGGTTTCAACCCTTAAACGTGCGATTGGGCCGATATAAAAAATATATATATAGATTATTTTTACGTGTTTAAAAGTTTCATTAAAATCTGCTCCGGATACTTTGGGTTGTTCCCTTGTTAGTACTGGCCACACTATCTCCCTGGTGTGCCGTATAGTCAAGAATCAGGTACATCTACAAAATTTCTCCCTTTGGGTCATTTTGGCCTGTTATTAACTACGTGCTATCTACAGTTTGCCACCCTTTTTAATCATCCATGATACTACTATCTTTGGCAAGGAAATATCAGGTCCGGTACTCCAGCTTATTAATGCCAAGACTTTAGTTATGAGCGATTTTAATAGTCCAGGACTACAGGATAGGAACCTGGATGCTAGTTTTCTGATTGTACCGTGACATGTCGGCCTGAACGTGTGTTGACATATAAGATATGTCATGCTTGCTAGCATAGTTTCAGTACTTCAATACAGAACTTATAATTTCCAGAACATCCTTGTCTGGAATGCCGTTTACCCTTGACATAGCAGAATCTTGGCCATCACATTCTGAATAGGCCGAGCTTAATCTAACATCGGAAAGAAATTATCAGGCGGGTCTAAAGCATCTCAGGAATCTTGGTTCCTTTTTTTTTGCTTTGTGGGGGAGTTCAAAATGTGTCCAGTTTTTCTTTCTTGAAGAAGATTTCATTGATTTACAACCGAAGTCAAGGGAGGCATCAATGATCTTGGAATGGGTCATTTCTTTCTTGCTCTGAATACTTTTGAAGCCATTGAATTTGATATTTTTTCTCCTCTTGAGAAGCAGACAAAAGCATTTGGTCTCCTATAGCCGCAGATCAAAAAAAGTACTCTCAGGAATTTTGTTACTCCTGTAAACGGTGTTTTTCGTTGTACTTTATGCTTAGGCATTTCAATCAAAGATGTCTGAATGTATTGGCCTATGTTTTGAATGTTCCTATTCTTATTTATTTACTTTATTTATTTAAATTTTAACGTCCATTATTATTATCTGAATTTTGGGACGGGTTATCTATAGGTTACCACCCTTTTCTAAACAGGATAATGCTGATGCCTTTTCTTTTTTCTAAAGAAAAGCCTCGACCCCATAGTGCGAATGGAATCGGTTCCTATGCTTGTGATTAATTTTAAGACTTTAAAAAGCAAACTCATTTTTACTTTCTACCCCTTAAACAATTAAACAAGTATATTGTGATGTAATTAGAAGCTGTAAGATATACTACATAATCAGCCTTCATTCTTTTAAGAATTAAAGAATGTTTTACATTACTGTTATTGTATGTATGAATATATATACATTGGCTTGCCATATTATTGGTGAGTGAAATCAGGACACATTAATATGAGATGGGCAAAGAAATTGTAAAAATTAACAGCAAACTGGTGCGTTTTAAGCCTTTTTTTAAGCGTAGCAAGTATCAGGAGTGGGAAATCTGGAACTCTAAATTGTTAGTCTACTCACTTTTTAAAAATAAAAAGGAAATTTTTGCTACTTAATTTTGCTAGTTCCTGCGTTTGCTTTCAGATTACAGTTAGTTAGTTCTTCTCATTTCTTTGACACTGCGTGCGGAAGTAAAAAAATTTTCATTGTAGAAAAGTAACCAATTCATAAATGATTCTTAAAAACATAAATTCATTACTTTATACTTCTTACAGCCTTTTCCGGGACATAAATAAAACCGGAAGGAACAACGGGACAAGAGTAGAATACCGGGACTGTCCCGGTCAAACCGGGACGTATGAGAAGCCTATATATACATATATTCACATTAATCCACATACATTCCATATTATATTATTTAAGTAAGGCACATCTTGATTCCTCTATGCGCCCACAGCTTATAATAGATTTTGGTGAGTGTTGTTAATGGAATTGAGCCTGCCCGTGCACGAAACTGCAGATGACATAGCTAGTGATGCTATGGTCTGTGCTATCACATCCATCCTCATTAATCATATTGAAGAATCAAAGTCCAAGAAATGATTCAGATGTCGCGGCAGAAATGACAATTGCGTCATAAATGAAACTGACAAAAATTATTCGTCCAGGTTCAAAAAATATAATAAAAAAATTTCGTATTATTACCAGTATTATATCTTATTTTTCTCATTGTATTATTATTATTATATTACATTATTGATCCCACGATTATTAATTTTTTTTAAAATAATAAGCACTTATTGATATGTTTAGTTTTTTTTTTTTTTTTTTTTTTTTTTTTTTTTACGACGCATAGACATAAATCTTGGCCATTAGCGCCGACGTCCAGGGTGCAGCCAGGAATTTTCTCAGCGAGCCCTGAGATGAGAAAATTTCTGGCGCCGGTGGGGATCGAACCCACCATCTCCCGCTTATGAATCCAGCGCGCTTGCCACTAGACCACGGGAGACCCCCGATATGTTTAGTTGTTGTTGTTTATACTTGACTATCAAAAATTAGTATCCAACTAAAAAAAAAAATTATAATTAATTATAGTTGTATTATTAGGCGTAATTGAATTAACGAACGTTGAAAAACTTAAGAGATTTACCTATATCTCACCCATATATTAATTTTACAATTATTATCAACAATTAATTAGCTAATTAAAACCAACTATTTTTTTATGATGCATGTAAACCCGGGCGCGCACTAAAGATTTTTATCTTCTAGTGTCGTCGATCAAGGGTTGGATTTGGGGTCGCCCAGCCTTTAATTAATTTATTGATCGGTACTTGAAAGGGGAAAAATCTGGCGGCCGGAGCATATTACTGACCACACTATCTCCCTAGTGATTTTGTGTATATATATATATATATATATATATATATATATATATATATATATATCTTATATTTTCATATTTTTGTATTTTTATTTGATTTTATTCATCTTTAAAAAAAATCAAAAGGATTTTTAATATTCAAAATATTAATCTTTAAAAGTAGGCCCGGTGCCCGTGAGTATTAAGGCACTTAAAACTCCGTGCCAAACTCTTCGTGGGTTCGATTCCCATTTGGGTTGGTGGCTTTTCTTTAGAAAAAAGAAAAGGCATGAGCCCTATCCTGGCTAGGAAAGGGTGATACAAGGGGAAATATTACAATTTTTGAATAAATATGTATCCTTTGACATTCTTAATCCTTTCGTGTTTGTAATTAATTTATTAACAATTCAGAATAAGTTATTTAAAACCAGTTTTTTTTTTATGTTGAAGCGCTATTTTATCTGCAAAAGTATTAATTAATTAATATATCCCCATTTTTTGTGTATTATTTTATTGTATTATTAGGCGTCATAGAATCACCGAACGGTAAGAACGTCCACAAATTACAGGAATCTATCCAGCATCGCGACCATGTACCCTATCAATGACCCAGCTTTTTTGTATATATATATATATATATATATATATATATATATATATATATGTGTGTGTGTGTGTGTGTGTTTGTGTTAATCACACATATATTTGTCTCGCACATTTCTCATGGAAATGTCTAAATCTTTCTAATATGTATTAAATTTTTGTAACAAATATTTATCGTTTGTTATTCTTAGTCCTTGGTATACAATATTTTGATTATCAAAAATTAATAACAAATTATTTTTTTAAAATAAATTGCTGTTTTCCGTGATAAATGTTATTACAATCCTATTAGTTGTGCTATGACTCCTCGCCAATATCTCGCCGAAACGAACGAACTCTGTGACCCTGAAACCTGCCCCTGACCTAGGTATTGTATCGGAATGAATCATGCAGAGATTCCTGCCTGTTGCTAGATTCTAGCTTCGATTCACCGGTTCTCGCCGATAGGCAAAACTATTCCATAGTCTGATGATTCATGGGGACAAACTAACCAATTCATTGTTCGTGTTATATCATTTGTAGAACTACCTATATAACTACTAGATTTTTTTGAATTTTTTAAATGATTCTAAGCGTCTTTAAATGATTTGTATTTATTAAATTCACTTTTAGAAAGCGACATTAAATAAATTGCTGTTAGTCGGAGAGCTGTGTTTTTGCACCTGGAAATTTTGCTATAATGTACCTCTTGGGTAGATAAGAAGGTAAATATATGTTGGCTAGACCTACAGTGGAACACCAGCGCAAAGCAGAAAGGTGGAAAAAAATATTGCCCGAAAATAGTGTTCTTTTCAAAAGCCAATTATCATTCATGTAAAAAAATTATAAATTAAGGCAATTTTACAATGTATAATAAATAAGGCAGGCACTTTTAAGAGGGTTAAAATATAAATAAAAAAATCCAAAGTACCTAGTTTTTCTTTTAATATTAAATAAAGTGCTTTATTCTCGCTGTAATTTAAACAGTGTCTTCAATAAACATATTTGAAAAGAATTACAAAAGAGGAGAAACTTTTGTGGTGCTTAATTATCAGGAAACATGAAAATAAATGTTGCCTATGATAGACTGCAATACACTACGTAAGAGTGAGTGAGAGCACCGATCATCTGGATAGTTCTGGTTGTTCTCTGCGCTCTCATTGGTCCTTGCTCACATATTCTTATAAATGGCAGCGTGAATAAAGCACTCATTTAATATTAGAATAAAAACAACTTAGGTTTTTTTTTGGGGGGGGGGGTATTTTTTACGTTATCTCCCTTAAAAGTGTCTACCTTCTTTATCATCCATTGGAAAATTGTCTTAATTAGCACGGTTCCTCCCTCCCCCATAGGGAGGAACCCCGCTTATAAGGTTGATCTCATGACGCAATCCAGAAGTGCCGACTAGAAAATTTTGCGTTTCAGAACCCCTAGAGACCGAAAATGATGGTGGTTCAAATTTGTATATATATATTCTATATATCAAAATATGTATATATATATATATATATATATATATATATATATATATATATATATATATATTTGTCTGTTCGCTCTCTAAGTAGAAGACGAATGGTCCGATTTTGATGGTACAAAAATCCGTCGTCCAATTTGAAAGGTCAAATTCGTTAACCTGCAAAATCCGTCCACTGGAAGATGGCGTTTGGGGCGAAATTCGCGCGAAAAAAATCGTAAAGCTTACGTTTTTGAGTTCATGAGCTTGTAAACACTCGTTTTATAGGCTTCTTGGGCTAGGAAAACGATTGAAACAATTTTCAAGGCGATAGCTTTAACCGTTTTCGAGAAAATTGGAAAAATAGTTTTTGAATACCGCTTTTGGTTTGGGTACTTAGAATCATGGGATTCAGTTGAAACATTTTCTGCATGTTCTACTTTCATTAAAACTAATATGTTGAAATTTTGGTTACGTTTGGAGTTAAGGAAGGGTTAAAATAAAATATCTTATTAACAGACATAAAAAGTTTTGGTAACTTTGTATACCTTCCTTAATATCTCGAAAAAGGTTGAGAATCTTGGTAAACGGAAGAATACCATTAAAATTAGTTGGCTTCTGAATAAAACTCGATTTTTGGGCAATCTTTTCCCAATTCGCAGTACCTGGTGTTCCATGATAAGTCTAGCCAACACATATGTATATATTATATATATATATATATATATATATATATATATATTATTGTATATATTATATACCTTCTTATCTACTGAAGAGGTATATTGTAAGGTGCATAACATAACACTTCAAGAAACGTGCGGTTACTAGTTCTTGGACTACATTGGTATGTGCATTGTCTTGTGGTAATCAAAGGCGGTAATTAAAAAGTTCGACCCATATAAAGGGCAAGAAGTGAGCGCCCTTATTTGACAGTAAATGAAAATTATTTTAGATTGAAAAAATGCAATAGATAGCTAAACATTGATAAGCATGAAACATGCTTTTTCCTTTGGTCTCTGTTTGCCTAGTCTCTGAGGGTATAACATAAAAAAGGACATTTCTATTATCTTAAGTTAAAAAGCGAATTAAAACCTAACTAATTTATAGTATTAATAATAAAAACTTTGGGGGGGGGGGGGTCTGCCGAGGTCTAGTAGCTAGTGCCTTAGACTCATAAGCGGGAGATGGTGGGTACGATTCCCACCGCCGCACAGTGTAACGTCCAATAGACAAAAACCTAAATTTTTGTTTTCTTATATTTAATTTTTAATACTCTAGCTAAATTTAGAAACTATTCAAGGAATTAAAATTGTATAAAACTAATAAATATTAGTTTAGCTTAAAGTTTACCTCAAGTATAATGTACTGAGGGTAATTTAGTTTGCCGAAATTTGCCGATTCCAAAGATTTTTATTTTTAGATCCATCATCATTTTTTCTTCCAATTTGGAAAAAAATGTGGATAAATCCAAGAAAACGGTATTAATCCTTGGGCAAATGATTCAATTTAATCTGAAGGATGATCCTAAAGAAATATTAAGCAATATTAAAAAGACTGCCAGTTTAGTCCTATATTATATGTAAAAAATGTGGGAACGTGTTCACCGCAGAGAAAAAACTCTTATATAAATACTGGTTGAAACAATATATCAACTTAGAAGAAATTGTTCTTAATTTTTATCAAGAAAAAGATATTCGCGCCTTGATGGCCCTTCCGGCTTCCTTAGAGGCAGACATAAAAAAGATTTTACAGCGTTGTGTGAGAGATCGAAAAAACGCCGGGTTCTTCTGATATCTGGCTTTCTTTACGGAGAAAAAAAAATATATATAAAAAGGCAAAGGAAAATCAGTCCAGACATTAATGTATGTATAATAGAGGATGATGGCGCTAATGGGCAAGTTGTAGATGCGCCGTAAAGAAGATGATATTAATAATCAAAATAGATATTGGTTTCGATATAAGTTTACATTCTCAAGAATCCAAAAACGATTCAGACTCGGAATTAAGAAATTTTGGCTTACAGTATCGTTTGGAGCAGAATGAGTTCATGAATCTATAGGCCCACTGAAAGAATTCCTTACCCTATCAATATCCCGAAACAGTTTGGAAAATCCTGGTAAATGTGAAGCATCTATTCGAAAGCTTATAAAATTTCCTGCAATTGCGGTTCTTATGCAATATGTCATAAAACGGTCTCATTCGGAGAATCGTGGTCTTAAATAGAGCAATTTTTCGCTTAGATACTGTAAGTATCCTGTTGTGGCGCTTAAGATCTTGCTTCGATTTGTAACTTCATTTTATATTTTTACGCGTGTTCACGAATGATTAAGGCAAAATATTGACTATTTACATTCTAAGCTTTACAAATGACATTAGGGATTAGAACTGATATGATCTAAGATGCTGCTGTTCTCGTAGGACTTTGAAGCTAATAATAAATGCTTAATGATAACACCTTAGTAAAAAATGTGATACAATACCTGCTATTTTCAAATTTAGTTTTAAACATATATGCGGAATGTTGTCTATCGTGTAGTTAGATGTATTTTAGCGTGGTTCCTCCCTCCCTCCATAGGAAAGAAACCCGCTTATGAGGTTGACCTCATAAGGCAAGCCGGAAGTGCCGACGCGAAAATTTCATGCTTCAGATCCCATAGATCAAAAATATAACGGTGGTTCAAATTTGTTTGTGTGTGGATATATATATATATATATATATATATGCTTGATGTTTATTTTTCGTCGCTGGGATGATATTTTTAGATGGAACGGCATTTTTCTCCAGCGGTGGTACTCCTCCTCACTTCTTCCTGGGATATTTCGATGGGTTCATCTCCATCTTCGTCAGCCAGATACTTGTTTCTTCCTCGGTGGTTGCCAAGGGAATGAAATTTTTCTCGATTTGGGCACCCAGATCGAGAAAATTTCATTCCCTTGGCAACCACCGAGGAAGAAACAACAAGTACCTGGCTGACGAAGATGGAGATGAACCCATCGAAATATCCCAGGAAGAAGTGAGGAGGAGTACCACAGCTGGAGAAAAATGCCGTTCCATCTAAAAATATATATATATATATATATATATGTATATATATATATATATATATATATATATATATATATATATTTGTCTGTTCGCTCTTTAGCTGGCTCAAAAATGGTTCAAATGGACGAAATTTGGTACAAAAATTATTCGTGTAATTCGAAAGATCATTTTCGTTAACTGGCAGAATCCGTCCACCGGAAGATGCTTTTTGGAGCGAAATAAACGCTTACGTTTTTCGAGTACATATGCTTGGAGGTACTCGTTTTATAGGTTTACTAACGTAGAAAAACGGATGAAACCTTTTTTTAAAACGATAACTGTAACCCTTTTCGAGAAACATTGAAGCACATTCTGCTCAAACTAATATTCAGTTTGGGTATTCAGAAACGATTAATTCAGTTGGAACTTGTTCCAGACGTTTGATATTCATCTAATCTATGATAGGTAAATTTTGGTTCCGTTTGGAGTTATGGAAGTACTAGAAATAAAACATTTAATTAACAGGCATGAAAAGTTTTGGGACGTTCGTATTATTTCTTATTTATTATTATAATATTTCGAAAACTTTTGGGAAATCGTGGTAAGTGGAGGGTTACCATTCGAAAGCTTACTAAATTCAACAAAAAGGGATATAATGTAATTTTTGATGGGGCGATGTCAATCGGAGAAACAAGGACTGGAAAATTCACAATGGTTAAATGGCTCTTTTGAACGGGTTTTGTATCTGTTTACCTAACGTTTTAACTGGTTGTAGCATATTTTAATTGCATTTAACAGTGAAACAAGTATTTGACTAAAACAAGGCAGGAAAATGTGAAACGTTGTTATAGTGTGTCCAAGAGCGAACGTTGAGAAGGTGGGGGAAGTCGTCACGATAATGTCAATTTCCTCTTCTGGCACCTTAAATCTATTTTCTTCTCGTGATTTTATTTTATAATTTCAGGAATGAATACATCCCACCAATAACTGCAACAATTCTTTT
Organism: Gonocerus acuteangulatus; assembly: GCA_946811695.1. Taxonomy (NCBI): domain Eukaryota; kingdom Metazoa; phylum Arthropoda; class Insecta; order Hemiptera; family Coreidae; genus Gonocerus; species Gonocerus acuteangulatus. The sequence continues at coordinate 35,076,189 of OX328128.1, read as the reverse complement.
ACTGATAGCACTAGAGATATGAACAGAAACGCGCTAAGATGACACAGTTCCTGCGAGTTTGACTTTTATTTTTATAGCATATCACAATACTTTCCTTTGATTATATGAATTACTTTCCTTATGGTCATAGGTAAAAGCCCAGACCTCCTGATGAGCCATGAAGATCAAATTTGCATTATGGAACAATAGGTTTTTCCGCCTGACCTGTTGAATGCTGATTGCTATTTGACAATTCATTCAGAACCGTTGCAGATCTAAGTATAAACTACCGCCTTATTTCTCAGATCGCATTATATTCACCACGTGGTTACTCTACGTCAGGAATGTGTTAATGTTCTCTTGCAATGAAACATACTATAAATAGTATTCTAGAAATTGTGGCTGACATTTTGTTAAATGGATGATCCAATCGATAGAAAAAATCTGCACCTGATTTCCTTCAATGAGACATCGGGGCGAGGTTGGCTCTGTGGTAGAGCACTGGACTCATATGCTGGAGGACCTGAGTTCAAGCCCCGAGCGATGGGTTGAATTCGGCCTCCCTGACCGTCCCTAGGCCAACCCAGCCTTTAATTAATTTAATAATGGGTACCTTGGGTACTAATGACTCTCGGAGTCGAAGCAGCCAAGGGGAAAATCAGGCGGCCGGAGCATAGTACTGACCAAACTATCTTCCTAGTGTGCCGTATGGTCATGAATCAGAAAACTCTATAGTATCTGCCCCTCAGGGCCCTCGTGGCCTGTTATGGGACTGATTTTTTTTTTCTTTTTCTTTTTTTTTTTTCTTTAATGAGACATCTACATTCATAATAAAGAAGATTGGACTATAAAAGATAGATAAATTAAAATGAATATTTAATGTTTTAAGGTTTCTGGATATAACCGTGTTATTGTGTTAATAACCGACGTTTCGTCGGCTTCCTCGGTGTTTATACTGAGTGAGAATTATTTTCAAAATAAATACAGCAAAAAATAAATGTGTGTTGTGTGGGTTTGCCTTTAATAGCCTTCCATGTAAATTGTATGTATTTTAGTGTGACAAATATAATGATGATTTAGGCAACTAAAACGCTATTACACGTAAAATAAAATATTTTTTATGAACTAAGTGATCTTATTTAATTTATTTTTAAGGGTTTTACGACAAGTTTTTACCATCAAATCAAAATTTCGGGGGGAGGGGGGGGGCTTCAGCCCCCCTCCTTATATACGCGCATGAAGTATTTTATGCTAATAAACCATTAATGCATTAATGTCGCTTGTTATTACGTCGGTTTACGTATTTTTGACGATCCTTGAATCTTCCTCCAACGCGGCTCGTCACCTGTGATTAAAGCAGGAATAAGGTTTTTTTTCCGCGTTCTTCAACAATTACGATGGCTATACATCTTATCTAAGAGATAACGTCACATTACGTATGATTATGTGCGGCTCTATTTTTAAGTCCCCTTATCCTCTTTCATAGAAAAAGCGCGCCAAGTGGTGCATACATTTGGTACGAATTCCTACCGACTCCTTCCTTCATCGCTGCATTTAATGACAAAATAATCTTCCTTATTCGCTGTTTAGTCCTAGCATACTCATATCGTGTTCCCTCCCTCCATACAGTGGAAAACAATCCACTGATGACGTCGAACACATGACTCAATCCGAAAGCTCTTACAAGAAATGTCAACGTGCCATAACTAAAAGGTCCTAAAGAAACGATTGTTCACATTTGAGTGTCTTCAATAGTTTGGCTTGTCTGTTGGCGCTCTAATGACTACATGTGTTTGGATTTTGAAAATATTTGAAACAAAATCGTCTAAATTGTCTGAACATGTTTGTACGAACAGAATAAGCCCAATGAAATCCCGTTTTATTGCCACAATTCGCGAGAAAAAATGTCAATTACCTTTTAGGGTTTTAGGCATCTAGGCATGATCGCTTGAAACATAAACCCGATGAATCAATCCGAAAGTACCGACGTGAATATTTCACGTTCATAATTATATATATATATATATATATATATATATATGTATATATATATATATATATATATATATATATATATATATATATATATATATATATATACACTATGCAGGACGCTTGGGACAGAGGTGGAATCTCCTGTATATATAATTTGTGATTGTAGAGTACTCGTAAGAAGGAGCCTTATGTACTTTGGATGTGCGAAAATAACGCATTAAATAATAATGTAAGGGATTCTGAGCTTACAACTCGCAAGATAAGAGGTTTTGTCAAGGATACAGGGCTGCTATAAGTGATCCAGCAGGTTCTCAGGGGGAAATAGATCTTTTAGGTCGAGTTGCTTAGGGGGCCCTGATTCAATGTAAATATATATGTATACACACACACACACACACATATATATATACATATATATACGTGGAATCAGTACCACCTCTACATATATATACATAGAATCAGGACCCCCTAAGGGGCTGTTTCATTTGTCAAACGTGGTTATTTTGGACCCTAGTTTCGTTTGTAGTTCTGCACCTTTAGTGTGTTTAATGTTCAGAAGTCGATTGAAATTGAATCTGTTTATCTAATATCTTGATTCGTTAGATTATGTTCTTGATACGAATCGTATTTTGGATATTTCAGTGTCACTGTACACTGTGACAGTATCATTGTTGCCAGAAGTTTGTTGAACAACTTGGTTCATTGAGTCTTTCTGTATTTCGTTCGTATCAAGTAAATCTTTTAGTTTCGTAGTGTCCAGGGTGGAATTTCAGTGAATGATAAGACCTCGTCACTGCGTTCATCGTCATCTTTTGACCAACAACTACAGCAAATCTTGCATAGGTTTGGTACACAATATCAAGCATTCGTTCCTTCAACGTCACACCTAATAATAATAACAACAACTTTTTCCTGAATGACGGTGTTTACTCACGTCGGTGTACGTATCGTATTACGAATCTTTAAGGAAACCTGTAGCATTCGATTATTGGTATCTATTTTTCCTTGACAAGTTCTTTCAGTGACTCCATGTGACTCCATAAGTGAAAGAATTTTCGTTTGTAGTTGCCCAGAAAAAAAGTTACAGCCGTTTTTCGAATTTTCAAAATCGCAACTTTTTCAGTTTTAGGAGTGCGTGTTTTTTTATGGTCCCGATTCATTCGAAATAATTTGTAGTTGATAGTAGTGAAGAAATACATTGGGACCATTAAAAAACACGCCCCCCTAAATCTGAAAAAGTTGCTATTTTGAAAATTCAAAAAGCGGCTGTAACTTTTTTTCTAGGCAACTACAAACGAAAATTCTTTCACTACTATCAACTTCAAACGATTTCGAATAAATTGGGACCATTAAAAAACACGCACCCCTAAATCTGAAAAAGTTGCCATTTTGAACTGTTCTCGTCTAACTGACAGGCCTGCCTGACCGTGTATTAGTATGTGTTGACCTTTTTCTTTTTTATGAACTTAAATACTACCATACCTAATCAAAAATGATATCCAATAGTGTTTATGTGCCAGAACAGTTTTTAAATGTGCCCTAAATTTTTCTAATAAAGTCTTGATACATTTTAAAATTAAAAATCATTTTTTCGGTTAGAAAAAATGACACCCAAGAGTGTTTATGTGAAGAAAAAAATTGTAAATGGGAAAAAATACGATTTTCCAAGTGACGTTCCGATGCTAAGTGAACGCGATGCTGATTTGAAAATAATTATTTGAGCCAGCTTCGATTGGTCCCTTTTTACTAGTTAATTGATTTTTATTGAAATTGTAGATAATGGAATGTGTTTTTCTTCTAGTTTCATGAGGATGGCCTTGAGGCCGGAACGTTAATATTGTAAAAAAGAAAAATAAATAAAGATGATTGAGGTGAAGATCGTATGCAATGAAGAATGTGTTATATAGTTAAATTGTTCTTGATCCTCCTTCAATACATTTCAAAATTAAAACCCATTTTTTTGCCGGATCAACTTCAAATTTTAACTGCAGCTTTTCAATGATATTTGCTTGTAAAGTACGTAGGCTTTTTTTTCGATTCATTGAATTTTAAGGATTCTATAGCCAATTTCAAAATTAAAACCCATTTTTTCAGTTTCCATTACAAGAAAGTATGAAAAGAAATTAAGTAGGAAAAAAATGAACATTTCAGAACGTTAAACTTTAAAGTCTTCATTTTTTGCCGGATCAACTTCAAATTTTAACTGCATCTTTTCAATGATATTTGCTTGTAAAGTACGTAGGCTTTTTTTTCGATTCATTGAATTTTAAGGATTCTATAGCCAATTTCAAAATTAAAACCCATTTTTTCAGTTTCCATTACAAGAAAGTATGAAAAGAAATTAAGTAGGAAAAAAATGAACATTTCAGAACGTTAAACTTTAAAGTCTTCATTTTTTGCCGGATCAACTTCAAATTTTAACTGCATCTTTTCAATGATATTTGCTTGTAAAGTACGTAGGCTTTTTTTTCGATTCATTGAATTTTAAGGATTCTATAGCCAATTTCAAAATTAAAACCCATTTTTTCAGTTTCCATTACAAGAAAGTATGAAAAGAAATTAAGTAGGAAAAAAATGAACATTTCAGAACGTTAAACTTTAAAGTCTTCATTTTTTGCCGGATCAACTTCAAATTTTAACTGCATCTTTTCAATGATATTTGCTTGTAAAGTACGTAGGCTTTTTTTTCGATTCATTGAATTTTAAGGATTCTATAGCCAATTTCAAAATTAAAACCCATTTTTTCAGTTTCCATTACAAGAAAGTATGAAAAGAAATTAAGTAGGAAAAAAATGAACATTTCAGAACGTTAAACTTTAAAGTCTTCATTTTTTGCCGGATCAACTTCAAATTTTAACTGCAGCTTTTCAATGATATTTGCTTGTAAAGTACGTAGGCTTTTTTTTCGATTCATTGAATTTTAAGGATTCTATAGCCAATTTCAAAATTAAAACCCATTTTTTCAGTTTCCATTACAAGAAAGTATGAAAAGAAATTAAGTAGGAAAAAAATGAACATTTCAGAACGTTAAACTTTAAAGTCTTCATTTTTTGCCGGATCAACTTCAAATTTTAACTGCATCTTTTCAATGATATTTGCTTGTAAAGTACGTAGGCTTTTTTTTCGATTCATTGAATTTTAAGGATTCTATAGCCAATTTCAAAATTAAAACCCATTTTTTCAGTTTCCATTACAAGAAAGTATGAAAAGAAATTAAGTAGGAAAAAAATGAACATTTCAGAACGTTAAACTTTAAAGTCTTCATTTTTTGCCGGATCAACTTCAAATTTTAACTGCATCTTTTCAATGATATTTGCTTGTAAAGTACGTAGGCTTTTTTTTCGATTCATTGAATTTTAAGGATTCTATAGCCAATTTCAAAATTAAAACCCATTTTTTCAGTTTCCATTACAAGAAAGTATGAAAAGAAATTAAGTAGGAAAAAAATGAACATTTCAGAACGTTAAACTTTAAAGTCTTCATTTTTTGCCGGATCAACTTCAAATTTTAACTGCATCTTTTCAATGATATTTGCTTGTAAAGTACGTAGGCTTTTTTTTCGATTCATTGAATTTTAAGGATTCTATAGCCAATTTCAAAATTAAAACCCATTTTTTCAGTTTCCATTACAAGAAAGTATGAAAAGAAATTAAGTAGGAAAAAAATGAACATTTCAGAACGTTAAACTTTAAAGTCTTCATTTTTTGCCGGATCAACTTCAAATTTTAACTGCATCTTTTCAATGATATTTGCTTGTAAAGTACGTAGGCTTTTTTTTCGATTCATTGAATTTTAAGGATTCTATAGCCAATTTCAAAATTAAAACCCATTTTTTCAGTTTCCATTACAAGAAAGTATGAAAAGAAATTAAGTAGGAAAAAAATGAACATTTCAGAACGTTAAACTTTAAAGTCTTCATTTTTTGCCGGATCAACTTCAAATTTTAACTGCATCTTTTCAATGATATTTGCTTGTAAAGTACGTAGGCTTTTTTTTCGATTCATTGAATTTTAAGGATTCTATAGCCAATTTCAAAATTAAAACCCATTTTTTCAGTTTCCATTACAAGAAAGTATGAAAAGAAATTAAGTAGGAAAAAAATGAACATTTCAGAACGTTAAACTTTAAAGTCTTCATTTTTTGCCGGATCAACTTCAAATTTTAACTGCATCTTTTCAATGATATTTGCTTGTAAAGTACGTAGGCTTTTTTTTCGATTCATTGAATTTTAAGGATTCTATAGCCAATTTCAAAATTAAAACCCATTTTTTCAGTTTCCATTACAAGAAAGTATGAAAAGAAATTAAGTAGGAAAAAAATGAACATTTCAGAACGTTAAACTTTAAAGTCTTCATTTTTTGCCGGATCAACTTCAAATTTTAACTGCATCTTTTCAATGATATTTGCTTGTAAAGTACGTAGGCTTTTTTTTCGATTCATTGAATTTTAAGGATTCTATAGCCAATTTCAAAATTAAAACCCATTTTTTCAGTTTCCATTACAAGAAAGTATGAAAAGAAATTAAGTAGGAAAAAAATGAACATTTCAGAACGTTAAACTTTAAAGTCTTCATTTTTTGCCGGATCAACTTCAAATTTTAACTGCATCTTTTCAATGATATTTGCTTGTAAAGTACGTAGGCTTTTTTTTCGATTCATTGAATTTTAAGGATTCTATAGCCAATTTCAAAATTAAAACCCATTTTTTCAGTTTCCATTACAAGAAAGTATGAAAAGAAATTAAGTAGGAAAAAAATGAACATTTCAGAACGTTAAACTTTAAAGTCTTCATTTTTTGCCGGATCAACTTCAAATTTTAACTGCATCTTTTCAATGATATTTGCTTGTAAAGTACGTAGGCTTTTTTTCGATTCATTGAATTTTAAGGATTCTATAGCCAATTTTCGACAAATTTTTTAAATAGAAAATGAATAATTGTTCACCATTACGGAAAAATTAATATTTCTTATAACTCATACGTATTTTACTATATTTAATCTCCTTCTTTCGAAATAATTTAGATTAAAAATTTCCGCCTCCAGACTATCGCCCGAGAAAAAAAGAGGGTTTCCGTTCGTCAAACAAAGCGCCGCCATTTTTTTTTTTAATTATTGATTTTTTTTTTTTTTTTTGGATACTTTAACATCCCATATAAAACGTTTGATATAAAGAATTCATAAACATTGATTTTTTTATTATTTATAAATACAAGAAAATGAGTTTGATTTTGATCACACAAAATAGAATTACCCCTTAATTCGAACAATTTTTCAAGGGCCCTTGAAGATGGACTTATTGAGTGTTTACCTTCAGTTATAAATATATTATTTTAACAATGGGAGAATAACAAGGCAAATGATAGAATGTCTTGTTCTAAAAATATTTAAAACTCCCGACAATAACAGGTGGATATCTTCAATTAGGAGAATATAGACTCTGTTCCAATTACTCCGGATCTTTCCAAGACACTGCTTTTCCAGCTCCACCTCTTCCAAGCCCAATTTGGCTCTTGGACAATTTTATCTCAGATCCTTAGCTCTTATCTCTTATCAATCTCTTCATTCAACTTTAGCTTTGTCAGTGTATCAGCTGTATTTATTTACTTCGCTTTGTTTTAATACTAGGATGACCGAGGGGGGAGGTGAAACCGTTTGTGTTTGGTCATCGAGGAACCGATCGAACAGAAGGGAAGAGGTTGTCGTTACTCGATTGCGGATCGGGCATTCGTTCCTGGCATTTATTTGTAATTTAATGATGAGACCGGACGGACCATTTTGTGCTATCTGCAACACAAACTTGACTATTAAACACATACTAACCGACTGTAAAGAACGAGACACATTAAACCTGCCAAGCGACATGGACGAACTCTCGACGGACAGTCCGCAAATAAACACAATTCTCACTCACCTCAAAGATACGAACATTTACAATTACATTTAAAATACACACACATTGCAGAATCTATAACATGTATGACTTAAAAAGAAGTAAAATAATGGACACCGTATTTTAAAACCTAAGATTTGCAAAATATTTCCTAGGACAATTTGTCTAATATATATGTTTATGAGTGTATATAAATACATATATGCGTGGGACTTACCAACTCTCCATTTTAAAATAATTTTCAATAACTAAAATATTTATGATTTATTATAACTTTTTATAACTAAAATATATGAGGGCTTTCTACCGCCAACTTTTGGAAAAGAGCGAACCGCCAGTTTTGCGAGCTCTGTAATAAACAAGAATAAAATAAACTAAAATAATGATTTTCTTCATTAAATTGCTGATAAATTAAATTTGTACAGTTTTTATTTGTTATTTTTTTTACGGAGATCGACATCTAGGCCATTAATACCGTAAATTGTTAAATATTCTGTTTATTATAAGTATATGATACATTTAACAAAGTATTTTGGAAAAATAAATTCAAAAAATATTGGAATAATTTTTCCCATTAATTTGTCTTAAAAAAAAAAAATAATAATAAAAACAGTGCTTTTGACAATGTACCAACTTTTAAATTAATTTTTAATTGAAAGATGCATACATTTTAGAAATTTAACAAGATATTTTTTTGTGTTAAGTTTGAGTGAGGCTGGTTATGTTGAGCGAAGCTATGTGTGTTGATGAAGGCTATATGTGTTGATAATGGCTATATGTGTTGATAAAGGCTATATGTATTGATAATGGCTATATGTGTTGATAAAGGCTATATGTGTTGATAATGGCTATACGTGTTGATAATGGCTATATGTGTTGATGAAGGCTATATGTGTTGATGAAGGCTATATGTGTTGATAAAGGCTATATGTGTTGATAATGGCTATATGTGTTGATGAAGGCTATATGTGTTGATAATGGCTACATGTGTTGATGAAGGCTATATGTGTTGATAATGGTTATATGTGTTGATAAAGGCTTTATGTATTGATAATGGCTAGAGCCCAGATTTTTGTATTTTGGTTAAAAAAGGGAGGCAAAAAGGCACTTGAAATACTGAAAATAGGCAGTACTGTAATTAAAATAGGCATTTACTAGGAGTGAAGGCAAAGAGGAATCTCACTCATTATTAATGAAAATATGTATTTTAAATACTCATTCATTTCTTTATTACCAATTTATCACAGAATTAGTGTACTTACTCTTACTTTACCTTGTTACAAGCAACAACAAAATGCTTTTTCAAGGTATCAAATGTCATAGACCTTCTCAGAAATTTTTTTTTTCATCATGGTAAAACTTCCTGTGCATTATCTTATCATTTCTAAATCCGGAATACCAGGCAATTACACCGTTGTCACAGCAAAAGGGGTGTGAGGAAGGAGACGTACTTCTCTCATCCTCTCTCTTTCCTGTTATTCATTTATGCTTGTGCATTTCTTCTACTAAGGAAGGTTCTGTTATTTACAGAGGTTAAATCTATGGTTTGGGGAAATATGCTTTCGAATAGATATTTGTGACGGCAATATGTAATTTAATTTGTGAAACCTTTTTTGTCTTCGATGAACGGAAATTCATTATGTGTTTTTTAAAATGTTTAAATCGCAGAGATAAATTCCATAACGCCCAAAAAAAGGGGAAAAAAGGATTTAAATCTTAAAATAGGCAACGGAAGCCAAAATAGGCAAAAAAGGCCAAATAAGAATTGTCTCTACACTTCCTAAATGCACAAAAACATATTTATCTCTATCTGATTCTTCAATATATCCAGTCAGATAAAAAAGGCATTTTGCCTAAATCCCGGGCTCTAATAATGGCTATATGTGTTGATGAAGGCTATATGTGTTGTGTAGGTCAAGTGCATAGGAAGGTTTCAGGCTAACCCCAAGTTTATACTGTAGTATAGTATTGTACGCCCCATGTGAAGCACCGAATTCTACCTCTGGGAATCCCGTAGACGTCCATTCAATCCCCTCCAAACTTCGGAAGTGTCGTTTTTGTCCTATTGAAGGCGAAATATGGAGAATTTCAAATTTTAATAATTTTATAAGCAGTAAACACGCTAATATATGAAATTAATAAAGACGTTGTTAAATATCGCTTGCATTTAAACCTATAAAATAAAAATAAGCAATAAAAACATTATGCTAAATATCTACAACAATACAATAGAGCGAGTCAGCTGATTTCGCCAAGTCGAGCTGAATTGATTGAGGGCTGACAGGTGACAATTGATCAGGTGCTTCTGGAGCGTACTAACTCATTCATAAAACGGCTATGAATGGATGACGTAAAGCGAGTGGGCGATCCCATTGTACTGTCCTCCCTCTACCTCCACAACCAAGGCCCGTCTTCCGACAATATAGTTAGCTGACAAAAAGTGGACACTTAAGAAACCATCACTCAATTACAGAAAATATTATTTATATATATATATATATATATATATATATATATATATATATATATATATATACATATGTATATATATAGTAAAAAAAACACCATTTTCTTTTGTAGTACTTTATTATCAGATCTCCCTACATGTTTTGTGGCCTTCATGCCGCCTCCTAAGGGGCCATTAAATCCAAACCATTTTTTAAAAATGATGATTTTAGTTAATCCAATAAATGTATTTATCATTAATACAGTATCCAAAGATTAGCTTTAAAATTCCCATCTAAAATCCTAATCTTAAAATTATTGTCAAAATATTATAAAAATGTTTCCATCGTACGTACCCTATGTATAGTCCGCTCACAATATATTGAGACTAAAGCTAGCAAATCACCTGTGTCGAGAGGCTTAGAAATCAGGTGATTACCATGTTCTATAAATGTTTGTATTATTATTTTCAATCCATTCGTTACTATTTTTTGATGTGATTATCAAATATTTGATTTAAAACTTTAATTTCTGTTTTATTATTTACCGAGTTTTTGTATTTTATAATGTGAATATTTTATTTTCATTTTCGCTTAATGTAATATCTGTCCTTGTCAACTATTGCTATATCGTCAAAGACAAATTGTATGTCTGATCTTAAATGCATGGTCCGTAAAAGCTGCTTTATTTGATTTTTCGTCAATATTACTAATGTTAAGTACTTTTATTGGAATAACTAAAATCATAATTAATTTAGGAAGTGGCATGAAGGCCACGAAACATGTTAGGTGAGCAGATAATAAAGTAGTACAAAAGAGGGAGAATTTTAGTACAAAGGAGTACTATTTTTGACCTACGTCATAAAAGACAAATTCGACTAGATGAACAAGAGTTCCCAGGCTAAATACTTAATGTTTTTCATGACCATAGTATGTAAAATGCCTAATAGAATTAAGAGAGGGTTTCCCCGTGGTCTAGTGGCTAACGCCTTAGTTTTTCATGCGGGAGATGATGGGTTCGAGTCCCGCCGGTGCACAGTGTAACGTCCAATGGACAAAAATCTAAAGTTTTGTTTTCTTATATTTAATTTTTAATCCTCTAACTAAGTTTAGAAACTATTCAAGGATCTAAAATCGTATAAAACTAATAGATATTAGTTTTATTTTGATCAACAAACACATTAGCAGTATTATAAACAAGGAAAAGTCTTTAAAACCTGTTTCATACCAACAATCAGTTTGAGCCTCTCTCGTTGAAGATAGGACAGTGTTTTTATTGGGTGATCCGATGGAAATTACGTCAATACTATTACTTTCTTATCTGATATAATTGATTATGGATAATTACTCGCTTATTATTTATCCTTAATTATTCTACAATGATCTTTGACATTATTCTTAAGTATAAAATTTTAATAGAACATAGCAAAAAATCTTCATCTGAACACATCTCAAGTTTTTTAGAGCTTAAAGTTTACCTCAAGTATAATGTACTGAGGGCAATTTAGTTTGCCGAAACTTGCCGATTCCAAAGATTATTATTTTTAGATCCATCTCATAATACAATTTATTTTTTCTTCCAAATTTAAAAAAACGTGGATAAATCCAAGAAAACGGTATTAATCCTTGGGCAAATGATTCAATTTAATCTGCAGGATGCTCCTAAAAAAATATTTAGCAATATTAAAAAGACTGCCAGTTTAGTCCTATATTATATGCAAAAAATGTGGGAACGTGTTCACCACAGAGAAAAAACTCTACTGAAAATAGTGGTTGAAACAATATTTTAACTTAGAAGAAATTGTTATTAATTTTTATCAATAAAAAATATATTCACGCCATGATGGCCCTTCCGGCTTCCTTAGAGGCAGACATAAAAAAGAGTTTACAGCGTTGCGTGAGAGATAGAAAAAGCCCCGGGTTCTTCTGATATCTGGCCCAGAGCTTTCTTTGCGGAGAAAAAATATAAAAAGGCAAAGGAAAATCAGTCCAGACATTAATGAATGTATAATAGAAGATGACATTAATAATCAAATAGATATTGGTTTCGATATAAGTTTACATTCTCTAGAATCCAAAAACGATTCAGATTCGGAATTAAGAAATTATTTAATAATTTCATAGAAAATGGTAAAATATTATTATTCTGTGGCAATATTACTATAGGTATAATTTACTACGATACTATTACTACATTATATGTTACAGTTATAATATATTTTATAATATTTTTATTAATAATATTATTACCTGCTATATTTTTTCTATTAATATTACAAATATTACAATTAATATTACTATAGCCGTATAGTATGCATTATTATACTATTGTTACCTTGTTTTGAGTTGATTTCAATTAATAAAAATGTTTATTTGAAAATAACATTTGCCCATAATCCTCACTACTAAGGCCATCCAGCCTATAATTTTATTTATTTATTATTGGGTACACGCAAAGAGGAAATTCAGGCGACCGGAGCATAGTACCAGAGATGGGCATAATTTTATTTATAAATAAAAATACGAATTTATTCGTACTTTATACATTTGTGAATACGAATATAAATAAATTCGTACTTCATATATTTGTGAATAAGAATATAAATAAATTCGTATTCATAAGTGTGAATACGAATTTATTTTTATTCACGTATATTAAATATAAAAATACAAATAAAATTTTATTTGCAAATTTTTCTGCGAATAAAAATAAATTCACAGAAAAAATTGTAAATAATCACAAAAAATGTGAATATTTACAAAAAGTCAAGCGATTACATAAAAAATCACATTAAAATATACGAATAAAAATTTATTCACATTATAATTTGTGAATAAAAATTTATTCACAATAAAATTCGCAAATAAATTATGAATTTCCTCGTATTAAGATGATATTACAAAAGTTATTGAAGGTGATTTTTTTTTTTTTTTTTTTTTTTTTTTTTTTTATGGAGGTACAGATGACAAACTGTGTCCCTGCAGCATGGCTGGTGGTCCCGCGGCGGCGCGGCGGACTCGGGGTAAACAAAAAATCTAGGCGCTAATAACCTACACGTTAAATGCCTTAAAAAAAAAAAAAAAAATCACCTTCAATAACTTTCGTAATATCATCTTAATACGAATAAATTCATGATTTATTTGCGAATTTTATTGTGAATAAATTTTTATTCACAAATTATAATGTGAATAAATTTTTATTCGTATATTTTAATGTGATTTTTGTTTGTAATCGCTTGATTTTTTGTAAATATTCACATTTTTTGTGATTATTTACAATTTTTTCTGTGAATTTATTTTTATTCGCAGAAAAATTTGCGAATAAAATTTTATTTGTATTTTTATATTTAATATATGTGAATAAAAATAAATTCGTATTCACACTTATGAATACGAATTTATTTATATTCTTATTCACAAATATATGAAGTACGAATTTATTTATATTCGTATTCACAAATGTATAAAGTACGAATAAATTCGTATTTTTATTTATAAATAAAATTATGCCCATCTCTGCATAGTACTGATCACACTAACTCCTTAGTGTGCCGTATGGTCAAGGATCAGATACCACTTCAGTACTCTAACTCCGGGCCTTTTTGGCCTGTTGGCTAAATGCTGAAAAGAATTTAATATGAGTAATGAATGTATTTATTTAATTTTTAGTAATTATGATATAATTAATGCATGATAAAAGTTAAAAAAATAACACAAAAGTAGATAAATCGTATAAATAAAAATAAAATAGAGGAAATATGAGAGCTATTTTGTCTACGGTTATATTATATTTTGTTAATTTTTTTTTTGTCTAGATATTCTCAGCGGTTCTTCCTGTTAAATGATAATCAGCGTTTAATTAAGAGTCTTATATTTCCTAATTTATTGTAACTTGCGTCTGTTCGTGCCACTTTTCAATTTATTTTTTTTTAATGTGTTATCAACCTCTATGCGTTCACACTGAAATAAAGAAGTAAATAAATTCGTTATCTTATTTCTTTCGGCTTAGCGTGAAGTTGGCCAGAAAACGTGGGAAAGGAAGAACCCAATCGAGCCACCGAGAAGCTAGGGATGGGCGATAGTCGATAGTTCAGCACTATCGATAGGCCGATACTATCGGTTAAACTATATCGATACTATCGAAAGTTATTCGATAGTGGCTTTCCATATTCCTTACATACCTGTGCTATAAAGAATTTAATGTTATTGAATTGAATTGAAAACGGTCGAAAATCATAATAAGCGAGGCCTCGAAAGTCTCAAAAATCAAACAAGAGAGAGATAAAGTGTGTGTTTATGAGTGTTTGTGGGTGTGTGTGTCTGTGTGTGTGTGTGTGAGAGAGAGAGAGAGAGAGAGAGAGAGAGAGAGAGAGAGAGAGAGAGAGAGAGAGAGAGAGAGAGAGAGAGAGAGAGAGAGAGAGAGAGAGAGAGAGAGAGAGAAAGTTCCAACCCATGCATGGTATAGTTGTGAATGGGTACCGTATATTGTGTGGGTGTTCCCATTGTGCCCTAGATGCTGGCTTGGATTTGAATGGGTGCTGACACCCTGCTACGGGACGGGGGTGGTAGAGACCCCCCCCCCCGCCCCAGGTAACGAGCTGCCCCCAATTACCGGGCCACCCCCGACATAACGATCCCGGGGGATAATTAAAGACGTCCGTTGTTAGCACGCTCCAGTCCATTTTCCCTCCAACTTTCCTTCTTTTGACCTCATTGTCTGTCTAACATGTGCGTCAAGAGTTTGACCCTCTTATTGGACTACATACACGAGCTCGATGCTTGTTCTAGTTGTAAGCCAAGGGATGTACCTTCTGATTCGAATGTGACCCAACCTAAGGTGAGGATCCCTTAATTAGATTCCCAAGTGACATCGTTTGTCCAACGTGTATATAAATGAGAGATCCTTTAGTTTGATTCAGTCACCAATCACGTTATTTGTACAACAAGTAGTTCAGGGTTGGACCCTTTTATTATATTTAGTATCGAGATTTCTTTGTTTGTCGAATATGTACATTGGTGTAATATCTAGCATACAGGATTCTGAGCGTGAGATGAGAGTTTGAGTCCCGCCTGTTGGAAATTAACTTTTTCTTGCAACGGCCTTTCTGGAAACATTACAGGTGGTAATGACCTAGAAACAGATGTTCGGATTAGACCCCACTTGTGAGATGTTGTGTGCTCAAAATGTTCTGTATGGATGGCTCTGATTTGACTTCATCAACATTTGCACATCTTGCACATCAAGTAATGATAGCACCATATCCTTCATGTTTGTTCAGGATTTACGTGAAGGAAATTACCATAGGAATCATGCACGACTTTTATAATTGATCAAAGCGATTTCAGACCAGAAATATTTGTAAAAATAATTTGGGGGCTTCGGGATTTGTGGGTATAGAATACTTACAATCTAGAACACCGAATAAAACGCTATTACGCCAAAAAGAAATAGTTATATCTGAAATGCTCTTATTTAATTTATTTTTGAAGTTTTTATGATACATTTTTAACGATTAAATCAAAATTTAGGTAGAGGGGCTGTTGCCACTTCAGCCCCCCCTTATATACGTCATGTTTCAGACCCGTGATATCACAATGCTTCGAAACATTTCTTTTCGTTCAATAACTATGTTTCCACAGGCTGATTGTCATATTAGTTATTTTGCTGAGGTGAAGGTTTTGGGACTTAAGTCAATTCCAAGCCTTAAACCAAAAAAATATTAATAAAAATATGTATATCTGTTTATTTTTGTTTATAGCCATGATTATATAATTATTATTTATATAAAAATGTATTTTTTTATCTATTGCGACCGAACCCCGACAATGTCAACCTCGGTCAGTTTTTTATTTTAAATGTATACATTTTTTCGTACCGATGTGATCATTTTTCGAACGCACCGGCCAATTACGGCGTTTCCTGCCAGGGCCGCCACATGGGGGGGGGGGGGGACTGCCGGGTACAGTTGTCCCGGGCCGGGCTCTCCATGGGCCCGGGCCAGGCCTCGCTAATTGGAAAAAATGTATAAGTTATGAGCTTGTAAAAAGAATGGGGTTTAGAAATATAGACAGGCGTAGCCTATATTTATTGGAATGGGATCTATTTATTTTTTTTAATGTTCATAAACGACAAAACAAGTGCAGACCCAGGATAGTATATTTCATTAGGGGTCGTAATAAAACTACAAGTACCGAAAGTGAACTTTGCTGCACCGATTGTCGGCTTTTATTCTCGTTTAGCTCAACACTCACGATGAAAATAATTTTTAAATGTCCAAAGTCCTATAGCTAAGTAACAGAATTTTCATTCTGGCTCTGAGAAGTAGGGGCCCGGTTCTGAGATGTGGGTGCCCGTGATCTGGTCCTGGGCCCGGCTCTGAGATGTGGCGGCCCTGTTTCCTGCATACAAGGAATGAGAAAACACTAAAAAGAGTCTCTAAACACCATTCAGCATGGGATCAATGTACCGTAAAAACGAAATAAACACACGAAGCGGAAAATAAAACAAAAATATTATCAAAAACGAATAAACTAGCGGTCCGCGCACGGAAAGGTGTCAGCCAATGACCACGTGAGTATGACGTATCCCCGTTCGGAGTAAGGTTATAACACGTGGTGGAACCCCAGTGCCGCTTCCTATGAGTCATTCCGCGCCAACTTTCTCCCGCCTTTCACAACTTGCCGCCAAAACCTCCTCGTAATCTACTTGGAATTTCTTCCTCGCTGTCTTTAGCCCGAATCGGCCTTGAGGGTTTTTGCGCAGCCTTGATCGCAGGATTGCAAGAATATGTAGTAATTTATAATTCATATTACATAGTTAAATTAAATATTATGAATTATTGCATTTAGTATTAATATTTGTCGTTAACACTCGCGATGTTGGTACTTATTTCATTGCGAAAGAAATAAACAAAAATTAAAAAAATATTGAATAAAAAGTGCTGAATGAATTAATTTATTTATTATAAACAGTTATTGGTATATATGTAAGGGGGGCCTGACGGGGCTGCAGCCCCTCGCTACGAAATTTTGATTTTATCGGTAAAAAAGTGTCATAAAACCTCAACAAATAATTAAATAACATCACTTAGTTCAGTTTTTTTTTGGGTGTAATAGCGTTTTAGTTGGCTATTCTAAGTTCTAGATTGTTAGTATTCCAATCCCCACTTTCCTCCCCAAAGTTTCCTTCATACGCCCCAAATGTTAAACATACTATAGTAAAAGATAAATTAATAGCAACAAAATATTGAAAATTAAATTCAATTAATTGATTGTTTATAGTTTTAAGTGCATTTTATGTTTTTAAATTTTGTCTGTAGTGTATTTATTGTGATTTAATATATTTCAGTAGAATGATGTGGTTTACTTCCTAAAGTAACATCTCAAGACACTCCGACTCCCAGGAACTGCGTCATCTTAGCACTTTTCCGTTCTTATCCCAAGTGTTTATCTTTCTTGAATAATTTAAATATCTATTCCATGAACGTCAGGAAGAAAATCGACATTTTAGACGCCACAATTCCAAGGAAACGTGCGTTTTCATCTGTATCCGTAAAAAATATGTTTTCAGGGTTTGGCTAATAGAAAAGACAATGTTAAGCACAAAAATCGAAAAATACTCACATAATAATAAAAAAAAAGAGAAGATTTTGGGAGCAATGAATTAACAAAATGAAATAAAACGTCAGAATAAGATAATTAATAACGGCGTATAATGTACATGATTTTCTTCTATTCTTGAGACTGTTCTGTACAGCATCGATTTTAGTCAATGGTGTTTGTCCACTGGAGTCCGCTGACTGGTTGTCGCCATTGTTCCTATTTTGAGTCATGACGTGGGCCTTATAGTGCAAGGTTTACTTTCCAAATGTGACTGTGAATCGTTTTAAGTTAAGGTCGTGATAAGAATCTAAATTTTTTAAAGTAGTTGAGTAGTAAACAATAAATCATATTAATTTCTTCACGTCTATTATATTTGTTGTTTGTTGTTCTTCTAATTTGCTAAAAAAAACGCCAACGGCTATAGCCGCGTTAAATGCACCCGTTCCCGTAGCCAGTACCTCAATGGGTAACCGACCTCGTGCTATGGGTGGCAACCTGTAGACAGCCCGCCGTCAATAGCCTAATAGATGATACGCCGGTTAACACGAAAACAAAATGGCTGAAAAATGATATTTCTTTAATTATCCTTACAATTTTACACCTTTCTTCAGTACCATTAAAGGATTCCATGCGTATAAATCATTTTTTTAAAAAATGACAAAACTCATAAATTGCAGACATGTTGGAGCCTCAAAACGAGAGCAAGAAGTGGTTTCTATTCCTGCCCTAAAAATAGCCCTTCAACCCTTGAACAAGGGACACCGGTACCGTTTATTGTCGGAACGCTTCTTGAACCCATTGATGGAACCCCTACAATACCTCTGGTGTAGGATTAGGGCGTGGACTACCTGTACAGGATCAAAGAGAGCAACAGGTGGTGGTATTTTACACCTCAAAGAAGGTTTAGCAGGTCCTGGTTATTTAGGTACTAGAGCATTAGAGCCACGTAATTAGGTATTACCTCAGGTAACTTAAAAACTAAT
The DNA here is from genome assembly GCA_946811695.1 of Gonocerus acuteangulatus. Taxonomy (NCBI): domain Eukaryota; kingdom Metazoa; phylum Arthropoda; class Insecta; order Hemiptera; family Coreidae; genus Gonocerus; species Gonocerus acuteangulatus. The sequence continues at coordinate 35,057,298 of OX328128.1, read as the reverse complement.
AAGGTTAAGTACCTTATTACTAGGAGGACTTTACTACTTGACAAATTGTTGTAGGCCAGTTGTTCCGACACCGTTGCTTAAGAACTTCAGGCGTGGTTTGTGTTCAGATGGGTGATCTCCTGACAAAATTTTGTGCAGTTGAGATTGCTGAAAAAAAAAATTGTTATTTTGACCTGAAAGTGACATATTGCTGACGGTCTAATGATGTCTCATGGGTGACACAAAAATGTAACGAAAGTGACTTTATCGTTCTCTTGATTGGAAACTCATTTTGGCTGTAAATTTAGAGAGGTCTTTGCCGAGTACATTTGTTATTAGTGCCGAGTAACAACTGTACACTTTATTACAGAAAATGAATAAATGGTTTTTATTTAATTCCCAAATGACATTTCTATGATAATAGTATTTTATCTTTAGAGGAAAATCACTCTATAGTCCTTGCAAAACATAAAAACCTTATAGCTTGTTTTAAAGAAAGATAGTAATAACTAATTTGAATGTTTTAACTAGGCGTTTGACCTCAGAAAACCACGGAGAAACACACACAAAAAAACGAATGATATAAAAATAAACGACAAAAAGTGAAGCTAGAGGTCGGTAGATGTTAAAGAGTTAACACTTCATTCTTAGGGTTCTTTTTAAAAAAAAAATAAAGGCAGCGTCTCTGCCCTGGCTAGGAAAAGACCGTTACCTGTAGATGACCCGTCCTAAAAAAACTGTCGTCTGTCAGTTTTTAGCATCCAAAACCAAAAATCCATTATTTTGTGTTAAAGTTCGCCGAAAATGGACAATTATTTTTTAAGCTAGATCGCGATCAGGACATACCTTTCCGAGAACATTATGAAATCTACGTCCTAGGCGGTTATGCTTTTAAAACATATTACACTCATACTTTACAAACGCTTTACTTGAGGAATGGTTCATTGGGTCAAATTTAAATCAATTGGTTGTACTGACTAAAAAATGAGGATTTTCTTTGATTTAAAGCAGAATGAAACGTTTGTGCTTCCGTAACGCGTGAGAAGAATGTGTTAACGCACAGGTAAAGCTGAAGATCCCTTAAGTGTAGGTATCAAAGAGAACAACCACAAACACGTCGACACATCCGAAAAGAGACAATACAAAAAGCCGCCATTGACCCAGTATATCCTCTTGAAAAGACAGTTTTGTTATTACCTCATTTTTGGTAAGTATTTCCCATAGCTTTTTGTGCCGGTGGCGGTTTCGGTATAATTAAAAAGCAATATAGCTCTTTGAGAAAATAAGATATTGAGTTAAGATATGGTCGAAAAAAACTAAGCGCCGAACAAGTTATGATTGAAGTCTACCGCCCTGGATGGTTAGACTACTTCGGCCGAGGGTTCGGGAAAAAAAATTAGAACCGCAGCCGACAGCTTGTTAATATTTTTTTTTACCGCTGTAGACGCCACGACTGTTTATTTTATAGAGGTCTCACCCTCGACGCCGCCTCACACGAGCCTTTGCTCCTTACCTGTAACAAGTTAGGGCGCATTTAGGGTGTGAGGATAGACCTTTCAGTTAATCTTATTTCTCGTGACATCATCTTAATCTTAACAAAAAAAGATATCTTCGTTTGAAGATCCTCTCAAACCGTTTTATTGAAACAAATTGGCCTATAATTATTATCAACGGATACATTAATTTTGGTGTTTATGCCCTTCACCTGCTTTGTCATTTTTAGGGTCATTCTTCACTGCGTCAAGAAGTAAGAAAACATGCTGACAATCCACTGACATAATCCCGAAGCGTTAATAAAAAATGTTAATATTTCATTACCCTTAGGTCTGAAAAAAAGCGTTGTTTTATTAAACCGTCTGCTACTTGCGCCATGTCCATATTTTGGCTCCCCTTCCTAAAGGTAGTCTGTATAATAACGAACTTTAGTGCCACCGAAGAGGCTTCAAAATTGATGTGTGTATATATATATATATACATATATATATATATATATATATATATATATATATATATATATAAATTATAGCGCATCTGCTTCTAGGGCATTAGTGCCGCCTACTTAATATAACAAATTATTAAAAAGGTTATGATCATTTTTTCAGGTATAACTAATCTCAGTAAAAAAATCATGGGGTCTTTTTTCGAAAACCACATATAGTTACTTTGAAGTACCTGTCGTGATTTAACACAGTGATTTTGGTACTTACGGATTAGCTTACAGGTTCTTTGAAGGTTATCTATTTCTTCTTAACAGGTTACCTAAGGCTGGAAACCATATCATATAAATATAGTAATCAAAAGGTTATATAGTAATGAAAAATATTTAAAAACACTACTAAAAGTAACTTTTTTTTACTACTATATTTATATAATATGGTTTGTAACTAACCCTTAGATAACTTTTATTTGTAGGTAATACTTTTAAGCTTGTAAAATATAAATGAAAATAAGCAGAATATATTTCACCATGCAATATTTATTAATAAAAAGGTTAATACATATTATAAAAATAAATGGTAAAAATCCGGTGGCTCTATAACGTATTTGTATTTATTTCGCATTATGAGCATAAGTGCTATGCATTTTAGCTCGCTAGGCTCGCTTAAGAAGATATCAGAACTCTAGTCAATCCAACTCGCTAAAATTAATAGAATTTTATTAATTTTTGTTGGATTGACTTGAGTGTTGAAGGTTACCTTACTACCAGCAACAACCAATAGAATTGCCCATGGGAATAGCCAATAGAAAAGCTAATGAGTTATACTCTTACGCTGAATCACTACAGATACTTCACAAGTAACTGGATGCGGTCTTGGCAAAAAGACCCAAATCATGTACCATTGAGGATTAGGTTTACACTTGTCTTGCAAGAAGGTCCGATCCATGCCACCAAACCTAAAGCTACCCCTTCGTCACCTCCTCTGGTATGTACCCGAATCACGATTCGGTGACTAATAGCTGAGAGAGACGCCATCCTGGCAGACGAGTGCCGACCTATAAAGACAGCTCAGGACGGAAACTTGTAGAGCGTCCTTGCTTAGAATGTAGTCCAGGTATTTCCTCTGCGCCCACGCCTCCTTTCACTTGGGCAATAAGCACTCAATGTCGGAGCTGTCTTAGGTTCGGTAAGTCATTTGTGGTAGTTCTCCCTCCATCTTTCTATGAGCGCGTTTCTTCCCTTGCTTCATAGAAATCATTTGATGACGTCAACAACATGTCGCAATCTGGAATTACCGCGATGAAATGTAGAAATATTGGATTTGGTAGTATATGTTTGAGGCTACCAGAGAGCAACACACAAATATATATATATATATATATATATATATATATATATATATATATATATATATATATATTTTCAGTGGCTTCAGATTTATGAAATTTAGTATATACATACTTTGACTGCTTCTAAACGTCAAATTTTGGTACTTACATATTAACTTCAACGCAGGTTAAAGATGTGGGTGTCGTTCAGAGATCTGGATCATGGATTTCTATTGGGTTATTCCTATGAGCAATTCTATTGGCCATTGCGTTTATAGTAACCGACTTGTTCCATTTCTATTTGAACGCAATTCATTTGTACATTGGTAATTTTTACGCAATTAGTGTTTCTTCGTTTGTTGTTACGTGATTTCCTTGTTTACTTTACCAAAACAAAGGACGAATTGTTAAATTGTTAAATATCGGGCCATTATCCGCCGAAAAAACATCCTTGATCTATATTAGCAACGAGCTGGATTGACTAGAGTTTCGATATAACCTCGGGCGAGCGTAATGAGCAGAAACGCATAGCAATTGTGCCATTAACATAAGTGCCACGCGTTTTCGCTCACTCAATGTAATATTGGAACTCTAGTCAACTCAAATCGTTGATAATCCCGTCGCCATATTGGCAAAAAATTCAATTGACCCCGTGATCCAGATCTCTGAGACCCGGTTATTTTACCTGCGTTGAAGCTCATACGTAAGAACCCAAATTTCTAATCCAGCAGAATCAACCAACAAGAACTATGTTTATATGCGAAAAAACATAGCGCTTACGGTTTATAGTAAACAGGCTTCCAGGTGTACGTTATATAGATATTTGGCTGTGGGGATTCGATTGAGATCTCTTCTCTTAGAGTCTGTTTGCCATATAGCAATATGAAGACTGCCTTCATATTTGGAGATAAACGCTTCATCAATTAATACGCACTATAAATAAAAATTTACACCTCATGTTAATATTGTTCAATAAATAATACAAAAGTTTTGGAATTTTGTCAAATTAAATATTAAAAAAATACGCAACACAGATATAGTATTAAAATGTTCATACAGCCAACAAATATCAGCTAAATTCTCCCTCACTCCGATTCAATAATCGTAAAATGGTCAACTGTCATTTTATCATTTTTTCCAGTCAAATATTATTAGTGGAATTGATTCAGCCTGCCAATGAATGGCTAGAGCACTGAGTAAATTCCTTCCAGCTGAGTAATTTAAAGTTACTCATCCTCGTTAAGATATTTTCATTCATTCCTGAATAGTTAGTCCAACAAAAATTCATCAATGATTGTACAATATAAAAACAATAAACAATAAACACGCACACTCTCATATATATATATATATAATTATAAAAACTTTAGTTCAATTAAATTAGATCAAAATTATAGTTACATAACAAATCAGTCATTCTACCAGAATATTGATACAAATCGAAGAAGTGATATCTAGATCGACCAATGCATTTTTCTAGTAGATAAAATAAATGAAGGATTCTATCCGCTATTTTCTAAGAATTATGTAATATATATAATGTATTTTATTGACTGAAATAAAAAAGCAGTAATTCTATTTGTGATATAGGTAACATTATTTTAAATCACAGGCTTTTATTGAAATTTTACTATCTTCAATAACCATAGGTGTTGTAGATTAATTTATGTGAATCAATGGAAAGAGAGGGAAATATATAAATATATATATATATATATATATATATATATATATATATATATATATATATATATATATTTCCTCACAAATCCTAAAAAAGTAAATAAATAAAATACACATTTATTTTGAATTTATTAATTCAGGTAACTAATACTGGGTCCAGGAGGCGGTCATTAAGGAATCCCAACCATACATTAACCTCAAAAATTATTATTTTTTCCTAGATAACGTATTTGAACACATTTTTACAGGACTATCTACATCTTATTTACTAGGGAAGGGATATTTAATTACCACAACAAACACGCATGGGCTCATGAGAATCCCAGCAAGTTTCACAAGCGTAGCCATCAGTATCAATTCAAGGTAAAGCATTTGTTTTCTAAGTATTAACACCTGTAAAAATGTGTTCAAATGCGTGATCTAAGTAAAAATAATAATTTTTGAGGTTAATCTGTGGTTATGGTTCATTAATGGCCACCTCCTGGACCCAGTATTAGTTACTGTAATTAACAAATTCAAAATATATGTGTATTTTATTTATTTACTGTTTTAGGATTTTTTTTATATTTGTGAAAGTAATTTTTTTTATTGTTTTAAGTAAATTTTTACTTAATATTTATGTAAACATTTATAAAAATAAATATTTCTCTTTAGCTTTTTGAATAAACTGAAGAAAAAAATATAGTTTTCTTTTCACAGATCCATGTTTTTTTTTTAAACTTTTGTTCTTAAATCGTTCACATACTTCAATAGCACAGGGTTGTGATACATGAATGGAAAGCTGGTTAAATGAGAAAGTTTTTCTGAAATCCGGAAATCTCAGATCCTGCCCATTGAGGAGTAACGCTGGAGAGAAATATCAAGAAAATGTCGGGAAATTTAGAATAGCTTTCTTTTGGTAAGATATACATACTTTCATTCATTCATTTTTACGTTTACTACCAACTAGTCTTATAGTAAATTTATTCGGCTTTCGATTGGTTTCACTTATCTTTCTAGTAGAACCACCTGGGGTGGAGCTACAACGACTATTCTTCTAAAAACCACGTTTGTCTCGATAAAACAATAAAACGACGTTTTCTCCCTTATGGGTGAGAATTCAGAAAATCGTCATAGAACATTTTTTGTTCCCCTAAGGGTCCTCTATCATCCCTCTCAATATGACTAGACGTTTACGGGACACCCTGTATATTTACTTACTCTTTGTAAAGGTCTTATAGGTCAAATAATTTGATTTTAAAATTTTATTTTATGAAATTTTTTTATTATTTCTTTTTAACGCGTTTTGGGGAACAACAGCCTCATTTCAAAACAATTATTTATTTATTTTTGAAAATCGTGCTTACTCCTTAACCTCATAAATAATCAAATAATGTTAGTAGTTATAGTGTTATATAGGGTAAATATAGTAACTATTGTGTATACAGTACTGCTGTAAATAATTAATTTTCTTAATTCTGTACGTAATTCTGCTAAATTTTGTTTTAGATTCTCTGCAAACTATTTGTGTATTTAGTTCTATAGGTTATTGATAAATGTGGATATATAAATTTGTATTTGTTTTAAAAAGAACAAATCGTCATTGTTACGGAGCTCGTAATATACTTTTTTTATTATTTAAAAATTGTATGACATTTATAATTTTAATAATAATTCCACAAACCACAAAAAAAAAAAAACAAAAAAAAAAACACATTATATACTAAATCACCATCCACTAGCCAAGAATATAATGTTTTATTTATTTTTTTGTAAAACAAGCTATACGATATGAATTGTTAAAATTAAAATAAGAGACAGTTCTGTTGAAAAGAGTCCATAGCTGCCAAAAACGCATCAAGGAAAAAATAAAGAATGTCATAAAAATAAATTATTATTTGACCTATAAGGCCTCAAACCTATTTGAAAAAATAATTATGAGGTTAATTTAGGTTATAATGTGGGTGTGTATATATATATATATATATATATATATATATATATATATAGAGAGAGAGAGAGAGAGAGAGAGAGAGAGAAGAAGAAAGAGAAAGAGAGATAGCGAACGCCCACACGGGATATGACAGTAGATGCCAAGGCAGTACTAGTATTGAATGGGACTGAATTCATGAATGAATGGTAGTGACGTAGTAAAGACCATCCCCTCCCTTCCCTACCTAGAATCAGCTCTTATCATTTACATAAGCAACTATTACAGCTGCTCACACTTGACTCCAGGCACTATCTCTCCCTTCCTCGCCTTTTTCATGGCACTAAATATAGAACACAGCTGGGAGATTTTACATAATTTAACTGCTTATGTTTTATTTATGTACATAAATGTTTCTAAAACTAATAATTTTAATATAGTCGGGGGAAAAAAAATCATTATTCCGAATATAGATATTATAATGCTCAAATATTTTTTTGACAACAACATTCTATGCGCGATAGCAACAGGAAAATATTATAAAAACAATATGTATACCAGAAACTGATTGATGGTTAATTTATTTTCCTTTCCGCTAAAAAGTTAATAACTCTATTAATCATAACTAATTAATGTATATACAGATAAATAGTGGTAGACCGCTCGACTAGTGGACTCGAGGACCTGAGTTCAAAACGAAGATGCGCGCAAATGATTTTATTCGTTCGCAAATGATTTGTGTTCGTTCGTGATTTTGATTCAGGTTCCCAGACAGTCCCAAAACCCACCCAGCCTTTAAAAAATGTATTAATGAGTATCTGAAAAGGGAAAAGGAGGCGGCCGGAGCATAGTACTAACCACTCTAACTTCATCTGTACCTCATGGTGAAAAATCAGATACCTCTTCGGTATCTGCCTCTCTGAGCTCTTGAGGCCTTTTACCAGTATATATATATATATATATATATATATATATATATATATATATATATATATATATATATATATATATATATATATATTAATTAAAGTTTTGCCAATGGGACCAAGTTACAGTTGCTTAGCTAATGAAAAAATATTTAGTGTATGATATTGTCTTCACTTTCACATGTAGTCTTATTTTTTTAATTTATTATTTTCAAATTTCTTATCATATATTTTCTCAAAAACTGCAAAATCAATGAGTGTTTGAATGTTCTTAAAATTAGTGAATAATTTAAAAAAAAAGTGGCTCTGTCAATTAAAAATAAACGGCCTTAAAACGAATTAACAAGCATGAATAGATTGTCATCAATAAAATTAAATATTTTTCTTCATATCGTCCCTATCATGTCAAACTATCGAATATGTAAATCGGAGCAAACTAGAGAACGAACATATTCTATCCATTGACGAAGAAATATATTGGAAAATGGTCTTTTTCGATACTTTATTTAAGGCGTTAAAGGCTATTCTACATCGTCCACAATCGAGAGTAAATTCTCGAATCAGAAAAACGAGATTTTGCATATTCGATAGTCGATGGTTGGGACGATATTATAATCACTAAATTTCCAATAAACACAGTATCATTTTTTGTTGTAAGTCGTAAATATATAAATATATAATTAATCGTTAAATGACCCTTTGCTCAAATTTATAGAATTAAGTGAATTGTTTCCTAAAAGACCAGAATCCAGAACCAGCCCGTTATTTGTCATTCAATTTTAATCCCGCAATATCCAACAAAATCAGATATATTTGCAAAGGGATCGGAAAGATCGCCTGGAAGTATGATAAAAAAATTGAAAATAGTTTCACTTACATTAAGAACCAAGTGAAATTAAAGGTAACTAAGTACAATATATACAAAATTTACTGCAATAGCTGCGGTAAATCATACAAAGGAGAAATCGGAACAGCTACTTGGTAAACTTATTAAATAACACGTTCAAAATATTGATAATGGTGAAAATAAAACAGCGTTTGCTTATCATGCTATAAAATATGGTCATGATTTTTATTTTGAAAACTTCAGAATATTAGGGAAAGAAAGAAATAGAAAGATTCCAGAAAACATACACATCATTAAAAACAGAAATAAGGTGATAAATAAAAAAAACGGAAATACAGCATCTTAATACTATTTTCATTAATTTATTTGATAAAAAATAGGAAAAAGGTGGGTTGCATATAGATTTTTTTTATTTTATTTTATTTTTTTTAAGTGTTATAGGACTAGTATATTTCATCTGGAAATTAAAAGAAATTTTAAAGATATAACAGATCGATTATCGATCAGCTGACTATTTGACACCATATTGGATTCGTTCAGTCAATGACCAGTCTAGACGAGGTCCTGCTGATGGAAGGTTCTCCTCCTAAAGTTCAGGCTGAAGTTATGTTTTAAGTATATTCCCCTGAAGAGGCGTCAAAATGGCGCGAAACATGTAGGGAAGTCTAATAAAAAGTGTGGTGTAGTTTTATTGACCTTCCGCCTTATTCGATAATTCTATAAATATATATATGTATATATATATATATATATATATATATATATATATATATGTGTGTGTGTGTGTGTGTGTTTAAATCATGCATTAATCACTATGTATTTATTCTATTTGCATGAATCGATAGTTTTTTGTCCTTGTCAGAAGAGGTGGGCGAAGATTTAAATATGTGATTCAGAGGACCATAAAAATTCTCAGATTGTTTGTCATGTTTTGGTTTTTCCTATGTTCAGTTTATCAGGTGAGAATGTTGGACGCAAATATTTGAAATAATTTACAAGTGAGACTAAATTAGTTAGGTATGCAGATAATTGTGGCAGTTATTAATCACGCTTTCATTATTAGATATTTATTATTAAGAGTTGACTTTGGATAACAGGTCCTACTCGCACTGCGTCATCTTAGCGAGTTTCCTTTCTTATGCCATAGGGAAAGCTTAGAATTGCAAGAGTTAAAGTTTTGTTTTAATCGTTTCCGAAAAAAGTAAATTTTGTAAAATTGTAAAAAGAAATCTCGAAGCAAAGCAAGCACCACAACAGGTGACTGAGGGTATCCTAAGCGTAAATTAATAACCACCGATTTCTCCAAACGACATCGTTACATTAAAAAATCACATGAGAACCGAATTTGTAGGAAATTCATTAAGATGTCCAAGATGCTTTACAATTGCTACGATTTCCTAACGTGTTTCGAGATGTATAAGACCATTTCAGATGATCCCATTTTTGTGGCCAACGGTTTTAGGTATAGCATTGGAAATGGCTTTATTAGATTCTCCACGTCAAATTACTTATAAATGTGTATCTAGAAGCATAATATCGCAAATAAGTAAGCTATGAGTTTTCTTTTGCGCCAGTGTAAGAAAACTAGACAGACCCCATGTACCAGTGGACAGACCCCTATAGGAAAACGGTCAGAGTGTCCTCCTGCTTGTCTTCATAATTAACCAAATTTAGAACAATAAGTTGACTGGATATAGCGAAATAATGTAATGCCCTATTTTTTGGGTGCATCATTGAAGAGTTATGAAGTCAAAAAGATCAAAAAATGTGCGGTAAAATTATTTTTTTCCCCTAAAATGACAGACTTTTAATATCAGATATCTCAAAAGTAAAGATATCTCGAGAAAATTGAATGAGTAGAACTTGTAGCGAATTTAATCAGCTTTCATATCTTATAGAATATTCATTACGCTAGGACGCTTGGTTTCCGAGATATAAGCGAAAACCTGAAAAATGGGACCTTCTAACCCCTACGTAAAGGCTACGGGTGGGGACTTTTGATATGTTGGCCTCCTAACCTAATGTTACGAAGTCAAAAATTGTGTTCCAAAGATGTACCTAAGTTCAAACAGTAATGTAACAAGGAATTTTGAAGCAGGCAATGATTATTGACAATTCCTAGTTGATAGCTTCAGTTGTTCTTTAATTAGATAAGTAATCACGAGGCCAAAATCTCATTAGACTCATAGTAGGGTTTTTGGGGTGGGATTGAGAGGAGAAGGGTCAAGCTGTGGGTTTGAAATGGGCAAAATAGAGAGAAAGGTTAAGAATCGGGATTTTGCCTCTTCTAAAAGGGATGTTGGGTGCCTTATGAAGGGTTTTATAGGTACTTAGAAAGGGCAATCACTTTTTTGCGTAGGACTTTGGATTGGTGTGCCTGTATTCTGCCTATATTTGAAGTACTTGTAAACAGGTTCTGTTTTTAGTGATAGGCCAAAAATGTTAGAGAACCGGGGAGGTACAAATGAATAGGAATTGATTATATTTACTGAGCGGTAAGTAAGCATTCTACTATAAAGTTGTCCACCGCCGCCATTTGCAAGCAGCAGCCCAACATAGACCGTACTCAACGCTACTTGCCCACTATATGTGATAAGTACTTGGCACTTGTCACATAGCAAAGGACAATCACTAATGATTAGTTAATAGTTTTACTGTTGGTTAAGTACTACAATTTTGATTGGATCTATTTCGCTTTACAACTTGTCTTTCTCATTTGTTGAATACGATATATGCAGACTTTCGTTTTGTTAAACGAAAATTACTGCCGGTAAAAGCAAATCGATCTTTCCAGGCCTGAGGGACATATTTCTTTATCTCTGAATGAAAAGCCACACACCCCACTGTGAATCCAACCCATATTCTTAGGGACGAAGTGTTAACAACTTTTTAACAATTTCGGGCATTTGGCTTCAGATGGTTAAAAATTCCTAATGACTTAATTTATGGACCGTCTGCGTTTTGTTCACCTGCCGCCGGTGGGGATCGAACCCAATATCTCCCGCTTATGAATATAAGGCGCTAGCCACCAAACCTTGGGAGACCCCTTCTATTCTTGTTATCCGGATATTTTTTATTTTTCTTTTATTAAAATGGAGCTCTCCAACACCCTGAGAAAATCAGCTGACAAGAATGAAACAGCATTCCAAAACAAGGCTTTGTCCGAACGTCCACTCATTCATAGCCGTTTCGGCAAGAACTCAAAGACCCCTAGACGCCTCCGGGTACCAGGTATTCCTGGGTCGTTTCCTTGCACTCTCAAAGGAAATGAAAGACACACACAGAATAGTGGGATGATAGAAAAAAAAAAAGAAAGACAGATAGCGATCTGAGGTAAATTTAAAGGATTTTTGGGTGTCGGTGCTCCGTTAATACAGAAAAACCTTTGTCGCTTCGTGTGAATGGAAACGGTCTTGAAGAAGAGACTAGATAGTTATCTTTGGGTTTACCTGCGTTAGGTGGCGCCTCGGTCTTTGTACCCATCCGAAAAGATACACATCTCCTAACCCCTCAGCCACCTTCTAACAACATTAATACACCGTTCCACCTTCTCCCCATATATCAGTCGGCACTCAAAAACTAGCCCTCAATTTATGTCTTTTCTTATTTTCTTTTCGGGAGTTTTTTCTTTCATATTTTTTTTTTCTCGAGCCTGAAGCATTCTTCTCACACGAGACGTCAAACTATTTGATTTTGATGCAAATTGGCTCTAATGTATGTTTTGGGTCTTGTGAGATCTACCGGCTTGTTAGGGTGATATAGAAAGAGAAATGGAGAAGCGCCATAGTATAAATTTCATGAAGGCTTGTTATAAATGTATCTCACAATGCTTTTTTTCATGTTAATTTTACAAACGCATTCAGATATCTTCGCGTCTGCAAGCATTCTTAGGAAATTTATTGAGCATTACGTGTCATATTTTTGCCTCATATTATAATTGTAACTACAAGTGTGATTACGATAACACTTGTAATCACTCATTTGATTATAATTACACTCGTAATCACAAAAATTTACAATAGTAATCGTAGCTGTTTCTGTGCTTAGATCTGTAAATTTTTTCTGCGATGAAGAGGGTAATCACTATTTTTTGTCGGTTATTGGAACTGTAATCACAAATTTATTCAGTGATCACAATTGTGATCATAACGTTTCTGTGATTACGAACGTAATCGTAACCTTCCTGTGAATTGGTTTATTATCTTCGTTCATGCCTCCTCCATTTTCAGTACTTCTTTATTCATTACTCTTTTATGTTGTTGTTCTCTGCTTCTTTTTGTAGAAATCGATGAATTTATTTTATTCTAAATATTTGTATCCGTTATGCCAATCTTTCTCATATATTTTATTTAATTCCTTGAATCCTCCGTTTGCCACTTTTGCTCTTTTAGATATGCTTAAAGCAGGGCCGCCACACGAGGGGGACAACCGGGTACAGTTGTCTCGGGCCCGGGAACCGTGGGGGGCCGGGCCGATCCTCGCTAATTGGAAAAAAAGTACCAAAAGCCCGATGAAGTACCTTTGCAGCACCGATTGTCGGCTTTTATTCTCATTTTGTTCAAGACTCAAGATGAAAATAATTTTAAAATGCCCAAAGTCCTATAGCAAAGTACTAGAATTTTCATTCTGACTCTGAGAAGTGGGGACCCGTGATCTTGTCCCGGCCCCGGCTCTGGGATGTGGTGACACTGTTCGACAGTGCCAATATCTGGTAACTTCCTTAATACTATACTCACTTTGACTCTCAATCATCAAAGTCTATTCCTCGTATGATAGGATCTACCAGGAATAATTCCCCAAAACTACTACAGCTCGTAGAGAAAATGGAACGGTAGAAATATTTGTAATTAATATTCTTAATGTGTGAGAAGGGATAACTTCGTGAATCCGCCATGACAGCAGGCTGACAAGCCTCACGACACCGCTGAAAGGGTTTAAAATGATTCATTAATTTTTCATATCTCCACCCCCATTGTTGTCTGGAACCTTTGGAAGATTTATTCCGGATTGCATTGTGGAATCAAACCGACATAAAGTGAGAGAGTGTGAGAGAGAGAGAGAGAGCATTATTATATATATATATATATATATATATATATATATATATATATATATATATACTATATATATAAAATATACAAATTGGGACCACCGTTATATTCGTTATCTCTGGTTCTGAATCATGAAATCTTCTTGTTGGCACTTCCGGATTGCGTCATGAGGTCAACCTCATAAGCCGTTTTCCTCCCTATGGGGGAGGGAGGAACCGCGCTAAAATGAACAGAGGGCCCAAGTCTTTACAGCTTTTACTTGGCTCCTTTGTAAAGTTTTTCTACTAACTGATATACTAAGTTTTCCATTGAAGCGATAGAATCACGCCCAACGTTTCGACAGTGTTGATTTACTTCCAGTAAAAATAGTAATAACCTGTTACTTTTGAAAAGCACAATATTATTATTTTGTCTGCGCTAATGGCCTAGATTTGTCGATGCGCCGTTATAAAAATAACAAAAATTGACATTATTGTCAATATCTAAGCTGGCTTCCATTCATAGTTGAACTTCGAACTACCCTTGATAATTTTCAGAAAAATAATACACAAGTTATATTCACATGGATACCAAGTCATTGTGGAATAACAGGGAACGAAATAGCAGATGTTCATGGAAAATTGGCTATTAAAGAAGGTTCGACCATAAATCATGTACCTAGGAAGGATTTAATTTGCTCTATAAAAAAGGAAGTTCGCTCTACGTGGGATGGGGAATGGCGGCAAATTATGGAAAACAAGCTAAGAGACATCAAAGCATCTACATCTACCTGGGACACGTGCGGCTAGAAGGGAAGAGGTAGTTCTTACGCGCCTCAGAATCGGACACACGAGGCTTACATACTCACACTTAATGACAAAAGATCCACCAACTTTGTGTATCACCTGTGGAACAGAATTAAGTGTTAAGCATATACTGACGGAGTGTAGAAATTATGAACTTGAAAGAAGAAGTCACGATATTTCAGGAACATTAGATGAAATATTGGGTGATACCAAAACAGCAATAATTAATTTAATCAATTTTATGAAGGAAACCGGACTATTTAATAAAATATAACACTCATCATGCATTAATTTAGGAGGATATAAATCCTCTCCGTACCTCTCCACAACATATGTAATTGTAACAAAATATATGAGTAGCCTTATGAAGCTGCCTCGCCTCAGCTGAGAGTGGTAATCTTAGTCAATATAAAATACTAATTGTTATTTCTTCCAAATTCTCTTAATCCATAATGAACGCATATTTAAATAAAGTCAATTCATACATTCAAATAGTATCCAACTATTAATTTTTTTTTTCTTTCTCGTTTAACAGTGACCATGACCCATGTGGTTGATTTCACCCCCAAAAAAAAAGCATTTTACAATAAACTCGGAATACCTATGCTTGGATGTCGTGGATTCTGAAACGAAATTATTATCAGTGGATAAAATATATTTAAATTTTATGTTTGTAATCGAATTTCTGTGAAAAACAGTGTTGGCAAACTTAATCTTACAACTAAAACCATATTACTTCATATTTACACTGCTCTATATAAACCTGGCCATTACAGAAAATACTGAAATAAATTTTGAAATATGTGATGTGTGATTCCTCGATCTGCTAACTATTGGTGCAATAAACCAATAAATTTTAAGTGGTTTGATGGTAATGTCAATCTAAATGCAGCTATGAACTCAGCAATTCCTTAACGGTTCCGAGTTTATTTATATTCGAATGGAACTGAAAATTACGTATGTTTACCAATTTACCAAACTATTATTTTTTTTTTTTTTTATTTTTTTTGAACATTCGCAATTACGAATTTTGGTTAGTTCGTTGAATTGCGCTGCAGTGCAATCAACGACTTGGTTATAGTCGATCATCGGTGGATTTACGAAGTGTTTATGTCTTGAATCCAAAAAACGTGATCACAAAATTGAACATAATATGCTGTTGTTAGCTTATAGGAATTTTTGATTCTTGTTTAAGATCATCAGATTTGAGGTAAACGGTTAAATATGAACAACAATTGTAGACTTTACACCGTTTTGGAGGATAATTCGTTTATAACACAGGACAGAAAAAAAAATGGTTTTAAAAGATGCATGGAATATCTTAGCTAAGTCATAAGTAATTTGGTGTGATAAATCCAAAAATGTCAGCCATTTTAGTCAATCAAGTACAGTGTTCTTGCAAAATATTGGGTTAGGCACATAAAAAGCACAAATACGTATAAAAAAACGCGTTCATTTTTATTATGTACAAACTAATAAATATTCTAGTCCAATAAAAATAATAGTCTGGTAAATTGGTTAACATAAATAATTTTCAGTTCCATTCAAATAAACGCGAAACCGTTAAGGAATTGCTGAGTTCATAGCTGCATTTAGAACATTACCATCAAACCACAAACCACTTCACATTTATTGATTTATTGCACTAATAATTAGGACATCGAGGAATCACACATCGCATATTTCACAATTTATTTGTCTGTAATGACCAGGTTTATGTAGAGCAATACAAATATGAAGTAATATGGTTTAAGTTGTAAGATTAAGTTTGTCAACGCTGTTTTTCACAGTTTCTATTTCACAGTTTAGTTAGCAGAATCCGTCCACCGTAACACGGTTTTAGGGGCAAAAATCGCGTGAAAGTTTTTGCGTTAGTATGCTTGAAAGTTTTCTTTTTGTACGTAGAAAAAGGAATTTAACCATATTGCTGATATCTGTAACAGCTCTAGAGAAAAGTGAAGAAAAACAGTGTTTCAACCCAATTTTCAGTTTCTGTACTTAGAATTGTTGGATTTAATTTAAATATTTTCTACGCGTATGAAATTCGTCTAAATAAGATATTTATATTTTGGTTTCGTTTGGAATTAAGGAAGTATTCGGGAAAACTTTGCTTATCCAAATTTTTGAATCTTGGTATATTTTATAAAATATCTTGAAAACGGTTAGAAATCGTGGTAAATGGAAGGTGGTCATTAGAAAGCCTACTAAATTTTCTACAAGTAAGGTTCTGAAGTAAAGTTTCGATGGGACGACATCAATCGGAGAAATAAGTGCTTAGAACTCGGAATGTGTGTTTTGAACGGGTTTTGTCATTCTATAACTCACTTTTTAATTGGGGTTTCTATTTTTTAATTGAATTTAACAGCAAAATAACTATTTTATAAGCCTGATAAGAAAACGAGAAACTTATTCTAAGGAGTAATAGTGTTTTTCTAGAGCAAAAGTTGAAAAGGCGATGATTCCGCTAAGGATATTATCAGTTCCTTGTTGTGGTGCTTTAAATATTCCGTCTCTTTGAGGTTTCATTTTATATCGTTCACGAAATATCAAATCCTACCTATAACTGCTTCCATACTTCTGGGTGAAATATTAACCCGCTAGCAATCAGGACACCGCTGGAGAGAGATGCCGGATGGATGTAGCCAGAGGAAACAAATCCCAGCGAGAAAGATTAAAGGAGAATATATATATATATATATATATATATATATATATATATATATATATATATATGTGTGTGTGTGTGTGTGTGTGTGTGTGTGTGTGTGTGTGTGTGTGTGTGTGTGTGTGTGTGAGTCTACTAAGTGGATACCCACCATAGTATCTATTTTTTCGCAAAACAAATTTATTTAATTCATTACCATGGAAAATAATTGGACGATTTCGTTAACCAGCAAAACGGAGGGAGGTTTACTCCGAACACAAATTAATAAGTTCCAGTAACGGCCGTAATGATTGTTATATTGTAACGAAGCTTGGCATACTTCATGATTATCCAAAGAGAATTCTATTCTATGCATTAAAAATCTCTCTAGTTGTAATCAATATCTGGAATTTCGCTTTATGACGCGGTTCTTAATACTTTTTTTTGCGCGGTTCCTCCCTCCCCCATAGGGAGGAACCCCGCTTATAAGGTTGATCTCATGACGCAATCCGGAAGTGTCGACTAGTAAATTTTGCGTTTCAGAACTCCTAGAGACCGAAAATGATGGTTAAAATTTGTATATATATATATTTGCCTGTTCGCTCTGTAGCTCCCAGACGAATGGTCCGATTTTGATGAAATTTGGTACAAAAATCTTTCGTCTAATTTGAAAGGTCAAGTTTGTTAACCAGCAAAATCCGCCCACTGGAAGATGGCGTTTGGGGCGAAATTCGCGCAAAAAAAATCGTAACGCTTACCTTTTTGAGTTCATAAGCTTGTAAGTACTCGTTTTATATGCTTCTTGGGATAGGAAAACGAATGAAACCATTTTCAAGGCGATAGCTTTAACCGTTTTCGAGAAAATTGAAAAAATAGTTTTGAATACCGTTTTTGGTTTGGGTACTTAGAATCATGGGATTCAGTTGAAACATTTTCTGCATGTTCTACTTTCATTGAAACTAATATGTTGAAATTTTGGTTACGTTTGGAGTTAAGGAAGGGTTAGAATAAAATATTTTATTAACAGACATAAAAAGTTTTGGTTACTTTGTATACTTTCCTTAATATCTCGAAAAAGGTTGAGAATCTTGGTAAACGGAAGGATACCCTTAGAAAGCTTACTAAATGCTCTACAAAAAAAGTTCTGAGGAAAGTTTTGATTAGGCGATGTCAATCGGAGAAATAAGTGCTTAAAACTTTAAATTAATTGATTTCGCTTATTCGAACTGTTCTGTTTGTCTGTTTTTATTCCTTGCTATTTTTCAATTGCTTGTAGTTAGATAATGTATTTGAAAATAAAACAGGTTAAGAAAAATAAGAATTAAATAATTTAATGTTAGAGATATGGATTTCCAAGATCTGGCTTTTCATTTTAGACGTTTGGTTAATTGGAAACTTATTTTGTATGTTGTTATTATTTACTTCATACGAAAACAATAATAAGCTGTATAAAATCAATGGTTCCGGATGGAAAGCCTGCCCGAGAATATTTCATGAATATCAAAATAATTCAACGAAATTTTCCCCTGTTATAAATCACATAGGCAATAATGGTTTGGGAAAATCCTAAACCACAAAGAAGGAAGATTCCCATAGAATAGGAAGATACAGCCGGGATCAGCTGTAGACGGCAAAATCCTGAACCACAAAGAAAGAAGATTCCTATAGAATAGGAAGATACAGCCGGGATCAGCTGTAGACGGCAAAATCCTGAACCTTTCTGCATTCGGTTTCAAGATCCTAGAAAATAGGACAGAAATCGGAGGATTATGTAACAATCAAGGGATTCCCAGGACGGAATAAATCTTGGGCAATGCTTTCACCAGTAGATTTGTGGATTGAAATATTGTTTTCTAATAATTCTCTACAAAGTAGTGGTTCCGATACTCATAAGGTGTAATATGTTTATGATGGGATGAATTTGAGACCACCGAGAGAAGGGTATAATTCTGCGTTCTGCTAAGATCCAATTCTATGTGTCTTGCCTACAAAACTCTTCAGCTAACCAACAGTTCTAGCAACTGAATTGGTGCCTAAAGAAACACGAAGAAACGTTCGGAACAATAAGTCCTTTGTAATATAGTATAAATTTCAGTTTATGTTATAATAAATCCTATGTAATATAGTATAAATTTCAGTTTATGTTATAATAAGTCCTTTGTAATATAGTATAAATTTCAGTTTATGTTATTATAAGTCCTTTGTAATATAGTATAAATTTCAGTTTATGTTATAATAAGTCCTTTGTAATATAGTATAAATTTCAGTTTATGTTATAATAAGTCCTTTGAAATATAGTATAAATTTCAGTTTATGTTATTATAAGTCCTTTGTAATATAGTATAAATTTCAGTTTATGTTATAATAAGTCCTTTGTAATATAGTATAATTTTTTTTTTTTTTTTTCAAGTTTCAGTATCTCCTTTATTGATATTTACAATCTGTAAAAATATGTACAATAAGTAAATTTGAACTAACAATGGCAACACACTGGATGAGATGAGGGGAGAAGGGAGACATTACTGCTACTCCCAATAAAATTGGTTGAACTATGTACACTATTTACAATATTTACACAGTTTCTTGCAATAAGTTGTCTCGTGGCCAATGGCGGTGGAGGCGGCGAGGAGGATTATCAGGAATAACATAGTATAAATATAAGTTTATGTTATTATAAACCTATAATAAAATATTAATGACAATCCGAGTCAACATATCGTCCCTAACTTGCCAGACTATCGATTATGTAAATCCGAGCAAACTAGAGAACGAACATATTCCACCATTGACGAAGTAATATATTCAAAAATGGTCTTATCGATACTTTATTTAAGGCATTAAAGGCTATTCTAAAGGGATTAGAGTTTCGACCATTTGTAACAAGCCGTATCGTCCACAATCCAAGAGCAAAGTCTCGAATCTGAAAAACGTGATTTTTCATATTCGATGGTTTGTCGTGGTAAGGACGATACATACCTACTCGTACATAAAGACCACAATTTTTAATCTTTCTTCAATAAACTTTTTGTATGTGAAAACCAAGAAATCGATCCATTAGGCGTGGGGAATTATTAATTTTAATTCATTACTTAATAATAATATGAATACACACACACACACACACACACACACACACACACACACACACACACACACGCACACACACACATATGTATGCATATATGTATATATATATATATATATATATATATATATATATGTGGAATATATATATATACTACATTTTTGTTCCTTTGAAACATTTTTTCTTGAACTTTTTCGGTTGAAGAAAAAATTTTCAAAGGAACAAAAATGTAGTTTTCGTCGAGATCTATAAAATGGTGCACTCAGAAATAAGAAAATAATCCTTCTAAAGGCTCACATACACCTTTGAAGGGGGGGACCTCTTTATCCATATGTTGCATTGGATTTTGGAAAAGTAATAAAAAAACAAAACAAAAACAAGGAAGAACTGTGAAACGGATTTTTGATACGTCAAGTAGTTCTCTCCAAATCTAAGTTTTGATTTGCTTGTATTGCTCATCTGAATTTCCATGAGAAAGGCACTTTATCCGTATGATAACCTTTAATTAGAAGAAGAAATTCTTTATTTAAAACAAAATAAAGAGGGCTGCCCAAATGTATTGGGTTGCTAAAAACACAGCGTACTTATCAATCTTTCGAAAATTCATTTCAAGTGGTTAAAATATGGTTTATTTTAAAATTAATTAGGAGTTTTGCCGAGAACATAAATATTGGTGACGAAATAATACAAGAAAAAAAATATATTAAATGAAATCAATTTGAATGAAATTTTAAATGTATACAATTACTTTATAGGTCTGGACGTAAATTTATACAATTACTTTATAGGTCTGGACGTAAATTTATACAATTACTTTATAGGTCTGGACGTAAATTTATACAATTACTTTATAGGTCTGGACGTAAATTTATACAATTACTTTGTAGGTCTGGACGTAAATTTTGTGAAATGAATTGCGAAAGATTGATAATTAGCTCTCGTGAATGTGGTAGCTGAGTATCCCCAGGGAATCTATCAATATTGATAAGTAGTAGGTTAGCTCTCGTGAATGTGGTAGCTGAGTATCCCCAGGGAATCTATCAATATTGATTCCGCAAGGATACTGAGTTTGTTGGGATCCACGCCTAGTTCTTGAAGGAAATCGCTTGTAGATTTTGGGATCGTCCCTCTCGCCCCGAACCATAGGCCTTGGACTACATACTCTCTTCTACCAAAAGTATCCTGGAATAATCTTATAATCCTTATAATAAAGATTATAAGATTATGGAGGACGGTTGCTTGGTTTTAAGGGTGAACAGCTTCTATCATCAGCTACAGTGTCTCCCAAACGTAATCGGAAGAACGAAATTTCGAAATTAATTTTGTAATTACTTACAAAAAGTGCTTTTTATTTTATAAAAAAATGTCTTTTTTTTTAATTTTTCTTAATAGCCCTATAACGTACAATTCCTAAGGATCAAATAACCGGAAATTCGCGCAAAATAATTTATTCGTAACGGAAATAGAAGTATGAATAGATTAAAACATAGAATTCACAGGTCACAAAAGTAATCGGAATTTTCGGTTTTCCTTAATTCTAAACACTTTTCTGGACATTATCGCATCAACTTTATTCTTATGATGTAGGAAATAGTCAGTAGTAGCCCTAAGGTCCCCAGAGCTGCATTTTTCACCTCAATACCGCGAGCATGAGATGGTAAATACCAACGTCGATTGAGATTCGTCTGCGTGTAGATTCTATGCGCGAAAAGGGCTGTGAATTCAAGCAAATCAGCCAAGAGACCAGTAAGCCTATTTCAACGGTGTCGAACATCATAAAACGATTTAAAACGGAGGACAGATTGAAAAGTGGGCCGAAAACAGGCCGTCCTAAACTGCTGTTGGAAAGGGATGAAATATGAATTGTCCGAAAAGTAGGCCAGAATCCCTCTGTAAATTCTCCTACCATAGCAAAGGAGCTTCAACAAGAAACTGGAACAAAGGAATGGCCAGAAACAGTCAAAAGGGCCCTCCTGAGAAACAATTTTAATGGTATGTTAGCTAGAAGAAAACCTTTTTATAAGTTTAGCTAATACGAAAACGCCTGACACTTACTGGGATAATGATATATTCGCAGACGAATAAAAGCTCGTCTTTAACAGCACTGATGGATAGTTAGGGTGTGGCACAGACCTAATGAAGAGCATATTCCGAGAGACACAAGAGGTACAGTGAAAAAGGTTGGGTGTGTGATGGTCTGGGGCTATGTGAGCTACAAGGGGATGAGGAATTTAGTCTTCATTGGCTGAATCATATACAGTAATGTGTAATTTAATATTATAAAAGGAAATTTGGGGGATAGTTCCCAAAAAAAGGAAATTTTGAATACATTCAAATTCTATCATATTTCACCCCTTTCGAACTGCAGTTTAGGACGCCTTGTTTTCGGCCAACTTTTCAATCTATCCTCCGTTTTAAATCGTTTTATGATGTTCGACACGGTTAAAATATGCTTACTGGTCTCTTGGCTGATTGGTTTGAATTTAGAGGTCATTTAGATCATAGAATCTACACGCAGACGAGTCTGCATGCTCGCGGTTATTGAGGTGAAACATGCAGCTGTGGTGACGTTAGGCCTAGTACTGGCTATTTCCTACATCGCGATGCATCGTAAGAATGAAGTTGATACAATAACGCCCAGAAAAGTGCTTAGAATTAAGGAAAAAACGATAATTCCGATTAATTTTGTAACCTGTGAAATCTATGTTCTAATCTATTCTTACTTCTATTTTCGTTACGAATAAATTATTTTGCGCGAATTTCAGGTAATTTTGATCCTTAGGAATGGTACTTTATGGGCCTATAAAAAAGGCCCAAAAATTGCAGCATTCATAAGTAATTACAAGGTTAATTTAAAAATTTCGTTTTTCCGATTACTTTTGGGAGACACTGTATGCTTCTTCTCTCCTCTGCAACCTGTTATATATCTCTGGATTCCGTGTTAGCTTCGTGATAGCCAACGGAATGAAAATTGCTATCACCAAAGACGTGTGTGTTTCAAAGAAAATACAATAACATCACATAACGTAACTAAATACATACAAATATAAAAAAAAAAAAAAAAATGAAACAGTTAATTGTGTAAGATGAAGGACACTATCCTTTACATGTTAAGTTTTTATGACCTTATAATATGTTAATGTTGTCTAATTAATTAAAATTCCCAGCTGATGTGGAGCCCCGCTGTCTAGATGCTTGCTATGAGGAACTACCTGTCCCACCCTCGCATGTCCTTGCATGCTAGGACTTGTTAGAACAGGCAGGATACCTCTTGTATAATCAGCTGATCTTCGGGTTGTGAAAAGCAGTTCACAATTTAGTCAAATATCTACAATTTCCACAATGTAATTTTATTTATTTGGAAGAAAAACAAAATTTTTTCTTGAAAAAGCACTAGGCTTTTTCGGAATTTAATTTGCCATCCCCAGGAGCCAAAGAACATCAAAATATGTACATTAGAAATAACATTACTAATAAAAAAAAAATATCTAGAAAAATAAATAAAATAGTGATTTTCAAAATAACGGTTATTTTGAAAAAAAAAATAAAATAAAACTTTTTAAGGAGCACTATATCGATAAAAATAATTTATACGGTACAAGAGGCATAATTAGTCATCAATACTTTATTCTATTTATCAATAATATATAAAAAAAAAGAATCGTTAGATATTAACAATATATTTTATAAATCAATAGGTATGTATAAAAAATTGATGAGTCAAAAGTTTTCACACAATAAATTTCTTTAATGAAAATGTACTTTTTAGGGATCACCATATTGGTAGGAATAATTTAAATTGTATACATACAAGTGATAAAAAATTATCAATAAGTTATTTTATTTATCAACCAATATAAAAAATAAATATTAGATATCAATAATCCACATTACTTCAGTTAATACCTGCAAGTAATAGATAATTCAATTCAATACCATTAAATTCTTTATAGCTCAGATGTAAGTAATAGGGGAAGCCACTATCGAATAACTATCGATAGTATCGATATATTTTAACCGATAGTATCGGCCTATCGATAGTGCCGAACTATCGACTATCGCCCATCCCTAGGACCAGGTCAATCTATCGACTATGTGCAAATTGGACCAAACTCAAGAACGAGCATATTCTATCCATTGACGAAGTAATATATTGTAAAATGGTCCTATTCCATACTTTATATAAGGCATCAAAGTATGAATTGACTAACATGCCAAAGTCAAAAAAAAAAAAAAAAAAAAAAAAAAAAAAAAAAAAAAAAAAAAAAAAAAAAAAAGAGAGAGAGAGAAAAAGGAAAAAATAATTAAAAAAAAAATAAATAAATATAAAAAATAAAAGAAATAATAAATATAAAATATATAAGAATATAAAATATAAAAGAAATAAAAGAAAATGTATGCATTTTTTATGTAAGTTTTTCTTTCTTTTTACGGAGATTTGAATCTGGTTCTTATATCTACGCAATTTTTTTAACAACAATTATTTTTTCCAAAGCAAGATTCTAACAAATAAAACTTTAATTACACAACTATATCTCAAACAGACAATACTGAAAACACATCCTAACATTAAACTTGCACAATTTAATTATATACGTAGGGCGGAGATGACCAAGCAGTTTTCTGCCCTTAAACCACCAACCCAACCCCGGGGATAGGTGACCCCGAAATACCTGCGGACAAGCGCATAGGTGGCCGTGAAGGAGGCATAGGTGTCTAGAAAGCTATGGCGTAACTCAGTCAACCGGATCCTCGTTCGAAAACAGCCTCTGTGTCGTCAGTCATGTACGCCTGTGCGCCGCGCAAAAACAGGCTGGCGCAACTTGGGATTTTATGTAGTAATCCACGGTCGGTATTGTGGGTGGGACCTCAAAAATCATATTGGATTCGAATAGGTTCCGACATATCAATGATTTTTAACTCAAATTTTTTTGACGTGTTATTTACAGTTGACCACTCATATTTATCGATGATTGGCCTAATGCATGTTTCTATTTTAGAGAAAAGCCAATATTCCTAGTGAAAATCGAACCTCACGCCCTATAAATCGATTGTTCATTTTGGTAACACTTCTCTACGAGAGCCACGTCAAGACTGAAATAAATTACATGACTGAGCGTCTGCAGTCTCGTCCATAAAAATTGAAAGAGTACAAATTAAAATTTACATCCCAAGGAATAATATACATGGCTAACTTATACATTTTTTAAAATTAAAAAAAATATCTTTAACGACAAAATATTCTATATTTTATGTAGAATTTTGAAATTATCTGCAAAATAGATGTTTTTAATTTTTTTTTTTTTTTTTTTTTAATGGCTATTCTACCAGAGGGTCATTGTTGCCTATTGAGTTCTGTTCAATGCAATTGCTCGAACATATATCTAAAAAATACAAAACTTCAAGCTACTGGAAACATAGAAAATACTTAATTACGGCGAATATTATAATAATAATACAAGAATATATATAGAATGTAAACGAAAAAATGTAAACAATCATTGTTAAGATTATACACATATATTATATTTTGATTTTTTTTTTAATAATAATTTATATATGAGATATCAGAAGCTCTCAAAAATCTTAACACTTTCTTGTATAATTAATGGTTATTTCCAAGTATATCACATGAGTGTATATTTACTTTCGAACGGCTTCTGCTATATTCGAATAGAATATAATCTTTCTATATCTGCATAGAAAGATTGACAACAAAAAATTTAGGCCTAGAAGTTTTTAAACTTTAATATATCGCACTAGTATTTCTAAAGTGACACAATTCAAAACAAAACTCAACTGAAAATGTGTCACTCTTTCCAACGTAGGGGCCTAAGGATTAAGACAGGAAGGATGACAAAGTGCCCCCTGGTACACAAGCTCTGAAGCTAGGTACATACAGTTTTGATGGTTGATAAAGAGATATTTACCACGTCTTTTATAGTCATAACTATGACGGTGTGAATAAAACCGATTTTTGAGTTATGTCACTTTAGAAATACTATTGCAATATGTTGAATGGATACATTTTTTTAATAAAGACACTCCTACTTAAACCCTGATTTTTTAAATGTTCGTTTTTATTTTTAGGTCATCTTTGTGATACCTTCTCCCTGGAAGATCCTAATTCCTTGAGGTAAGATAATTTACAAGAAACAGTAGAGGTATTAAAAAATTTATAATACGACTAACTAACATAAAAGTTCATAATTCTAAAAGAAATTGAAAATTTGAAAATAAGAGACATAAACCTAAATATATTACAAATAATGTAATTAAATTGTAAAATATCGAAATCTGATTTATGCAGTATTACTACTAATTACTACTACTACTAATTTTAATATAGTTTTTGTAGGCAGATCATAAGATCACAAAAAAGTTCTCATTTACTACTTTCAATAACCCAGGATTTGGATATTGATAGGCAGTATTAAAATTTACAAGTTTTAAAATAATTTATTGTAAAGGTAATACACTCCCGTTGATAAGTATTATATGTGTAATAAAATAAATATATTACTAAAAATTGTAGGAAATCCTCCTTGGAGAGGAAAACTATATTTATGACGTTTTTGGCTACCAGAATAAGTGTATATATATATATATATATATATATATATATATATATATATATATATATATTATTTATTCTTGTAGATGACCCAAAATATCTAAATTCTTTTTGATCTTAGGAGGCAAGGGGTTGTATTAAGCCAGACACCAGAGCGAGTACATGGTAACGAGAGGACTTCTTAGCAAGAAGTGCCCCTGAAGAGGTGCAAAAATATGCACGAAACATGTCGGGCCTATTAAATAAAGTAGTATGAAGACAGGGAGACTGTTTTAACGACCCCATGCCTCCTAAGATCAAAAAGAAATATATATATATATATATATATATATATATATATATATACATGTGTGTGTGTGAATAATATTAATATAATATAAATTAAACATATATATTACATACATTTTTATAAAGTGATATATCTCCCTAACCACA
Organism: Gonocerus acuteangulatus; assembly: GCA_946811695.1. NCBI lineage: Eukaryota > Metazoa > Arthropoda > Insecta > Hemiptera > Coreidae > Gonocerus > Gonocerus acuteangulatus. The sequence continues at coordinate 35,030,113 of OX328128.1, read as the reverse complement.
CAAAGACTTCCTACTCTTCATCTTCGTAATAATTCTGGCAAGAGCAAAAAAACATCTGGAAGGAGTGGCATGGAAAAATTCCATGGCCTCAAACTACTTTCGTCATGAACTGACAACTAGCCAGCGCCATTACGATCATTAGTCAGGATAAATAAGAGATCATTTTAATGCGTTTTACATTTCCGTCAGTTTTCATTTTTGGCACGATTTTGATTTTTTCCTTGATTTCTCTCAATATGCCCTTACAAGGAAGCAAATGGATATTTTCTGCCAAAACTTAATTTTTTTCCTAAAATATAAAGCTGATTGACCAATTTTTCATCTACTATTTATTAACACATTAATTTATTATGTACATTAATTTATTATGTACATTATGACCATTAATATTACCGAATTATTTGAATGTAGCGGATGGTCAATAATATATTTATTTAAATTTTAACGTCCACTATTATTACAACGAATTTTATCTATATGTTACCATCGGATAGGGCTATTGCTTATTCATTTTTCCAAAGAAAAGCCATCACCCTGAGTAGGAATCGAACCCAAGACATTAGTCAAGGAGTGCACACGCCTTAAGGCCTATTTACACTTTGATTAATGCGAGTGTGAGTGTTAATTGCAGGTGTTTAGTGATTAGTACTAAACACGTGTGGACAGCAATAGTTTAGTGCGAGTGAGTAGTAATCATGTTCAAGTAATTACTAAACAGTGAATAGAAGCACGTTCTATTTTTCTGTTTAGTAGCTTCCACTAAACACACTGGGACATATTTTATACCTGCCAACGGGTATAAAATAGGATGCAATTTCACTTTTGCTGGCATAAATGTATCTGATTTCTGTATGACGGGTGCAACTAGGTTTAATAATGTATTAAATTACTCTTCAGTCATCCTGATAGCATAGTAATATTCCATGGTATCTTCAGAGGCCAATTCCATAAGGAGTTGGTAGGTTGCACCATGAATAGCTCTTCTACTTATCCGCTTTCGTTCGCATAGTCTTCTTGGTCTTGACTGTTCTGATTCCACGAGTTCTTCACAGTCAGACACCAACGCGTTTAAAACTTCCTTAAGGATTTCTTGCAACTGCAAGCGGACCTCAACAATATTTTGAGGCTGTTCGACCATAATACTTGCAGTTCGACGCTCAAAAACTGAACTAAACAGTAGACGCTAAACAGTGGACACTACTCGCACTAAACACTAATCACTCACAAGAACCACTAGTCATTTAACACTAACTCGCACTAATAAAAGTGTAAATGGGCCTTCAGAACTAACGGCCACCGGACCTCCTCCATCCTATTCTCTGAAATTACGAACCTATCCCTGATCTATCGGAAATACCTCTAGGTGTTGACCGAGCCTTGTAGATTCAGTAAGAATGTAGACAGAAAATGACCCCAATCGACGGACTGCTTTGATGACGAGCCGACACCGAAAACTAGTCCCAGACAAATTACATACCTCGGTCCACTTTCCATTTCCTTGCATCCCCGATGCAGAGATGATTGATTCATCGCTCATTAGCGGGGGAAAATACCTGCCGACAATTTAATATATGCATTCAACTCTGTAATTATGATTAGGTATGGTTTATTTATTTATCTATCTTTTTTTAGTAAACTCGAAACATGTTGAACGCTTTGATTGTATATTAAATACATAAGCGAAAACCCCCTGGATCCCCCAATGCATAAGGAAGAATTTATGAACGATTAAAAAAAGAAGAACGACTCACAGGACCTGTGTCATCTTAGCGGGGTTTCCAGTCATTTGGAAAGCGTGGAATAGAAATTGTTAATAAATGATTTTGGTATAAGGTAAATAATTTACACCTCCAATGACTGCGTCATCTTAGTGCGGTTACGTACATCTCGAAGAAATGGAATAGATTAGCATTACAAATCACAGGAAACTGACAGTAGCCAACTTACACAGAAATGGATAATTCTTAATGTGTATAAGTCAATACAATTATGTACTGAAAACGTACTTACTCTTTGACTACTGCTAAGAAGGCTCTATTCTAAACAACCAAATATTCGTTGTCATTTTAAGTATCTTGTTTTACTAGCAAATTCGTTTTACTGTTATAATCAACTGTAAATATGTGCTTCATGGCGAATAAAATTCCATTCTGTCGTGGGTTAAATCTTTCTATAAAATAAGAAATAACGATTATTCTTCAACTGACCCTTTTTTCCAATCTTCAAAAACTTCACTATACAGTATCACAAACTTTATTCCGTCCCTACATGTTCCACACCTTTATTGGTGCCTCTTCAGGGGAAAAATTACATATATAAAACTTACAGCCTCAATCTGAGGAGTTCCACCAGTACGGCCACGTCTAGAATGATCATTCTAGCTCTGATTGACGTTGCCCCATCGAATATTAGCTTCAGAACCTTTTTTGTAGAGAATTTAGTAAGCATTCGAATGGTCACCTTCCACTTAGTACGATTTCCCAACCGTTATCGAGATATTTACGAAAAATGTATGAAGATCCGAAAACTTTTCATGTCTATTAATAAAATAATTTTTTCGCATACTTCCTTAACTCCAAATGTAACCAAAATTTAAAGATCTTAGTTGGGAGTAATTTCAAAGGTGTAGAAAATATTTCAATTGAATCCCGCGATTCTAAGTACTCATAAAAATATAATGACTTACAAAAACATTGATTCCACATTTCTCAGGAACGGTTGCAGATATCCCCGTATAAATGGTTTCATTCGTTTTCTTATGTTAAGAAACCTATAAAACAAGTACCTGCAAGCATATGAACTCAAAAACGTAAGGGTTACGATTTTTTTTGCGCAAACACTATCTTCTAGTGGGCGGATTCTGCTGGTTAACGAACTTGACCTTTCAAATTAGACGACAGATTTTTGTACCAATCGGACCATTTTTGAGCTTGCTAGAGCGCGAACAGACAAGCATATATATATATATATATATATATATATATATATATATATATATATACAAATTTGGGCCACCTATATTTTCGTGATCTATAGGGTCTGAAACGTGAAAGTTTCTAGTCGGCACTTCCGGATTGCGTCGTGAGGTCAACCTCATAAGTGGGTTCTCCCTATGGAGATAGGGAGTAACCGCGCTAAAAGGCGAGATTTAAGGTGCCCACGCCAACCGAAATTGACAAAAAACTTCTCAAAGAAACAACTTGTAAGCACCAATTTCTCCGCCTGTTTTTGGTCTTGACAAAATAGTTTATATATATAGTTGTTGTAGCAAATTTATTCACCGTCAGAATGTTTATTATCAATTTTACCAGGATTTTCCATCCCTTTTCAAGACATAAAATATATGAAAACCTCAATGCTGTTCATGTCTGCTTATAAACGTTTTTTTTTCTAACACTTCCTCAACCCAATATGTACCCAAAATTGTTATGTCTAAGATTTGATGAATATCAAATATCTGGCATTCATTTTTTTTTTAACTTAATCCGCTATCCTGAACTATTTAAAACGAAAATTACAGAGCATTCTACTTCTTTCCAGTTTTCTCAGTTTAGTTATTGCTTTTTAAAATGATTTCATTCGATTTAATGTTTCAAATTTTAGGTCCTTAGATTCGTCTTCATGAGCTTTAAAAATAATTACAGCCTAAGGAACAGAGGTGAAACTTGGCTAATTGGGTCACGTCATCTAAATGGTATCAATCAGCTGTCTGTAGTCAGCTGTTTAAACTATCGATATAGTACAAACACAAAATTCGATTATCCAGCAGAAGATTAGTCACTGGTATAACTGATATTTTTCGCAGATAAAAAAGCTATCCTTTTTCCAATAAAACAAAAAATATATTCTTTAAATATATTTTATTTTAGTTTTATTATTTACAACTTTCTTTCCTATTTTTTAGCACTTTCTTCCGAAGGCAATGAGGTTGGGCTCATTACGGAATTCTTGAAAAATGTATTCCACTCTTTATCGTTCCTTCCCAGTAGACACCGAAAATTACCCCCTTTAAAATATGTCTGTTAACACGATGCTTGTCATAGTTTTTGTCTTTTCGCCACGAAACTTGTTACATAGTATTGAACTAGTTAGTTAATCGGTAAATTGGTCCATCTAGGAGGGGGGGGGGGGGGGTTATTTTGGACCCAAAATAGTTATTTGCTGATACCGGCCGTAATTTTTGTTGCTTGCAACTCGGTATTTGTTGTGGTCATCTAAATAGACGCACGCGTTGAAATAATAAACTAAATCGGTTCATCAGGATGGGGGAGGGTTACTCCGGACCCAAATTACCAATTTTGCAATACCGCAATGTTTGTTATATTTCAACAAAACCCGGTATTCGTTGCAGAAATCTAAAGAGATAAAGTGTTGTAAAAGTTATCTAAATAGGTCCATTAGAGGGGAGGGGCTTTAACCTGGGCCCAACTTACTAATTTCCTCAAAGTCGTAATTTCGGTTGCATTATAACGAAACTCGGTTACCTCTTGGGTATCTAATGACAATGATATGTTTTAAAAATAAACTAAATCGGTTCACTATGACGGGGGATTATGTTAAAATTCAGTTGCTGCCAAACCTAGTCCGGCATTGGTTATATATCTTGGCTGTATCTAAAATCTTGCGTTTATTGACTCAGATTTTTTTATATTTTTTTTTTTTTTGATACAGGTTAAGCAAATTATTCAGAAACGGAGTGCACACAACCTACCTTCTGAGGAAACTGTATAGTTATGCAGCTTCTGCGTGACAGACATTAATAATGTGTATATTCTCTTTGATTTTACGTTTCTTTCTTTGTCACGTGCTGTCTAATTCTATTTAAAAAATGTATATAATTTTGGCTATCGAAAATAGATCCTTGCTTGAAAAAGATTTGTTTGCACATCGTCCAACTTATTACCGCTCGTTTTCTCTGCGTAGCGTGACTTCGTCGCCCTTCAAAAATACATACTTGTTGCAGATATAAATATTTTATTAATGAATTCTTTAATATATTTGTATATGAGCGCAATTGAGTGAGTATCAGTAAAACATGTATTTAATCCATACAATATATCATATTTCATTTAAAAAAATCTGCCTCTATTCCCAGAACCCAACAACTCCGCCATAAAAACTGCGTTAACATATGGTGTTTGACTCATACTTTCCTTCACCGTATCCTCGATCGTAACATATAATCATGCAGATCAGAATATCGTATAACCGTTAATTAATTAAAATTATTTTATCAGTTTTGCGAGATGATTAAACTCCGTCTTTGTTTTATTTTTATGGAAATTGGTAAAATTATATCCAATTTAAGTCGTTATAATGGAATTCGAACGGTGACGTTTTAATTTTATTTTACAACTTAATTATATAGATGACATACTTCACCTTACTGCACCTGATGGAGCACTGATTTAGCAGGTGCACGTCAACAAAAAAAACATTAGTCCGAAGGTCTGACGCACCAGACGGCGTGGAGCCGTTTAATATCTCGAGTGGACTGCCGCGTGTTGACATTATTTCACAACATTTAAGGAGTTGGCAATTAAAATAACAGTACAAAAAAAGTAATATTATTTCAATCATTTACCCCTTTGCACTAATTTACAGGTGAAATTAATAAATTTTATATTTATTTATTACGTTTTACCGCGGTTTTTTTCTCCCTTCATACCGATGAAAGCCGCATTCAACGTAAAGTCGACGCATTCCGGAAGTGCCGACTAAAAAATTTCATTTTTCATAACTCATAGATCACGATAATAACGGTGGTTCAAATTCGTGTAAATCTGATTTGTCTGTTCGGTTTCCTAGAGGCTCAAAAATAATCCTTCTTTGATAAACTTTAAGGTAATTGTAAATTTGACGTGAGAAATAGCATTAAAACATTGCATTTATTTACCCGTTTTTGAGAAACGTGGAACATTCTTTTTTTATATTGCCTTAAATACATCGAAAACAGTTTGGAAATTCAGGGAAGAGTATAATGTCTATTTAAAAGCTTAATAAATGACCTACAAAAACGATTCCTATACGATGTTCGATAATATCGTTTGAAGAAATCGTTGCTTAAAAATCGAAAGTGTCCGGTATCATTATTTATTTGTCAATTCGAGGTGGTGATTTTTAAAAAAAATGTACTTGATACAAGACAAAAAAAGCGTAGAAGTAAAACATGAACTGTCACAACGCTTGTCTTCGTTTTACGAGCTTGTGACCGTAGACTCTATAGTTACTTTTTTTTACAAATACCTGCATTTTAAGTTTTTTAGTTTCGATTTTGTCACACTTTGCATTTGACATCAATGGAGGACCACGTCGCTCGACCAAAAATTCGTGTTCTAGTGCCGGAACCATTTTCTCAATAGAGCACATGCAGTTCCAGTTGCTGAGGTCACACTTGAAGTACAAATATCAAACAATGCAGTTTCAGTTTTTGAGTAAAAGTTAGTTACTGAATCAATCTAGGAGTTAGGATGCTTCTTGTTGGGCCCTGAACACTTATTAATTGTCTCAAGTTGCTTGTGCAGTTTTAAAACCGTAAATATTATGTCACCGCGGTGCGACAGTCTAGCCTTGCCCCGCCCCAAGTTTCAAGTTGACGCTTCACGTATTGAAATTTTCTTCATTATTTCACTTATTACAACAATACCAACGTGGTTTTAGTTGTATTTAATGTTTGAACCACGAACCACAAAAATATCAATGTACTGCAACATTTCAAAAATTGGCTGAAATTTACGACTTTTAGGGCTTGTGCGGCAGACCTATATGATGTGCTAAATTTATGAAATATTTTTTTTATCGTTTTCTGTGCTTATTGTTAGTGGAATATTAACTTGCAACTTAGAATAATTGTGTTTTAGGTTTTTTTAATATTTTTGTAAAAATTGACTTTTTTAGCAAATTCTCTAAACTTTAGGTCTTGTGCGGGAGACCTAAATATTTTATTAAAAATCCAAAATTTTTTGTGGTAAGTTGTGGTGCCTAGTAGCAACTTTTTTTCAACTTGGAATTTGGAAACCAAAAAAAAAAAGTCCAAAATCCATACACCCTACTGTACATGAATGGTCATCGAGTAATTCACTAAATACACGGAAATTCGTGATATTATGACGTCTGAGGATTAGCCAAACTCAGATGACTGTATTCGTAATTTGTGTCAAAAGATGAGTCCTGCTTCTGCCTATTGCAATACAGAATTATCAATATAAAATATTCTGATAGACACAAAACAAATTTGAAATGACTGTAAATGCTTATAGAATTAGTTTCCGAAAGAAAACATTACATTGAAGTATTTTATTCATTCATATTTATACATGAATATTTAATCGACAAAATATGACCAAAGAATTTTTTTTCATTTTAAGAAGACAATACATACAGTACAGACTACAACAAAAAAGAGCCCACTAATAAAGCCTAGACTCAATTTATACTTTATTTAATTCCAGTCAAGAATTAAGGAAAAAGATAAATAAAAAAATTGGTGTAAAAGAAAAAAAAACAACTAAAATTTTAAAAAAGTCACATACTCACCATAAAAAATTGCTTTACCGGGCCATGAAATGTTCGGAAAAAGTTCAGTTGCAGAATGTCGTACTAAAAATTCAGAATGATAAGCACAACAGACCTGAAAAAAAGCCGTAACGAAAAAGTCCCACCAACATCGACCCACCCATGCACGACATATAATGTCCAGAGCATAAATTACTGCGCATAATTTACTAGCAGACTGCTAGAGATAAAACATTCATAATCTTCCTAACTCAACCGAATAACTTTGCGCTGACCTATCTCAATACCACAGGAATGTTTTTTCCTTATTTGATGGCCTTGAACAGAGTTATCTTCAAAACAACAGTTCCAATGATGATAATATTAACACTTAGTTACGTCTTGTAGACTTCCACGTTACTTTCCCTGTTACTTAATGTTTTAAGGTCTTCTGGATGTGACAGTGTCAAAATCGTTGTAACCCACATTTCTTCAGGCAGTCTGCCGGCTTCATCAGGGTTTATTCTAATTCTCAGCATAAATCTGCTACTATCATCTGTTGAAAATATCTTGATGCATTTTTTGGACGACATTCTGCAAAGGAACTTTTCCGTACATTTCATGGCCCTATAGAAAAATGTTTTATTGTGAGTATGTACTTACCTAGGTTTAACCGGTACAGTCCCGGTATTTTGCTCTTATCCTGGTGTCCCGCATGGTTTTATCAATGTACCGGAAACGGCTGTAAGATGTAATGAATTTCTTTTTACAATCAACAAACAACACGGTTACTTTTCTACAATCCACATTCTTGACTATCGCGGACATCGTGAGTAGTGACAAGTATTCTAAATCTGTGAGCAAACGTTGGAGCTACTTGCACAGCGGCATGCCCCTCTTGTATTTGGCTGGACGATCTTTATGTGTAAATGAAGTAGCAAAAATTCTTTATATATATATATATATATATATATATATATATATATATATATATATAAGGTGGGTAGATTAACAATTTAGGGTTCCCGTTCCCCACTCTCGTTAATTGAATCGATCCATGTAAAAAGAGCTTCAGTCCAAAACCATTCGTTTTGAGAAAACTGACTGAAACCCCTTCTGCATGGAATAATGAAATTAGGACTATGTTTGTATGGCACCTATGTATTGGGTTGAAGTCCTTTTAATATGGAAATGTGAAGTTACCTTTAGGTACAAAGAATCCATCACTCATACTAACGAAAATATTATCGGAACTCATATTGGGAAAAAATGGGCTGAAGTTCTTTTTGCATGGATCGATTCAATTGCGACGCTTAAAAAACGCCTTAAAACTATTTTGCTTCTAATTTATACCATTTTTATTCCACAACCCCCCTCCCCCCTCCCACAGTATGTTCACCCCATATTAATGTGTCCCGGTTTCACTCACCAAAAATATGGAAAGCCTAAACCCTCGTCAATCTAAACATCTAGTTAGACGCGGTCGTAAGTAGTATTCTTTGTGTTAGCACAATTTATTTGTGTACCCACAATTTATTTTTGTTGCCCAATTCAACGAAATTACAAAATTAATGTCCGCCATAATTTCCTGCAAAAATAAATTTGCACTCACTTATCGATGGATCCACTTGCGTTAACCGTGGCTCAAACTTTGGAGACCCCAAGCCGCATGTCATTTTCATGTCAAAAACACATTATAAAAAAGAGTCCATTAAAGCAGACTCATTCTTTATTTGAAGGACATATATTTATGAAGCCTGAGCCACAAAATTCTTGGGTGTTCTCTTACACCATGGGACTCCCAGTATTACTTAAGTCGACAATGGAAACTTAAAACTTGTGAAGTGCATACAGCCATCGAGATAAAGCATTAGCGAAAGTGGCTACGGATGAAAGAGACCGCCTCCCGTGAGAAGGAACTATCCAGGAATGTAAGGTGGGGGAGGATTTCCTGTTCAACAAGGTCGTCATCAGATCCACCTTTCGTCACACAATCATAGCGCTCACGTACAATCCGCTCTCGGCCATCTCATTTTTAATAAGAAAAGAACAAAAAATGGATAAGTTCGACTGGCAGGAAGTGAATAATCTCTGCAGGTTTCCGTTCTTATTCATATTTTCATTTGGAAAGCATAGAATAGAAGTAGGTAATGTTTCGTCAATCTTTTGTGAAAAATGTAGTCAATTTTAACGGATGTCATTCTCGGTGGTATCTAGTAAATAGGATAGATAAAGCGTTTTAGCCCATAATATGTTTTATATATACATGGTAGCAGCCAAATATAAGCGGAAATTACTCTTCTGTCTTCTGGACATACACTCGTTTATAAGGAACCTCATAAACGAGTGTATATCCTAATATGTCGTATATTAATATGTGTATGTTTATAAGGAACCTCTAATTCAGTTCATCTTTCTAATATTTTTTCTTTCCTGGCTAAAACCAATTTAAAAAACAAAATTTAGCGCTGATTCTTCATTGTAAATTAAAATCTTTTCCAATTATCACCTATTATAAGCAATAAGGCCTCTAGAATATATTTCGACAAAAATTTCATCTAAACTTATTTAACAGCAAACGTAAAACATATTAGTCCCTTTTAAAAAATGTATAACCATTATTAATTGATATAATTTAAATTATTAAGACGTTTACTAACTAAAATTTTGTTACAATTACTTTTTTTACCGTTGGTGGCGTTCGGAACGGAGGTGGGGCGCGTGTGTCGGCGGGAGCGATGGGCTTGGTTAGGGTTGAGGACGAGCCCACCCCCCCATGCGGTCTGTGAAGGTTTGGTTGCCCTGGCACCAGCAAGCACACCTTCTATCATAGACCTGGCAGCCAGTCACCAGATGCGGGCCACTAAGAACTGGCACGGGGGACTCTACTCGACCTTGGCTGGGTCCGCCTCCCGCTGGCCTCGGGCTCTGTCTCTGCTTTCGATGCTACCAACGGACCGGCCAAGAGGCATAAATGACCCAATAGTGGTTGAATGGCCTTTAAACACCAAGGAAAAAAAAAATATAAGGAACCTCCGTTACAGACACTTGTTAATTGTTCTGTCTATACAATTTTAAACTGAATCCGCCATTTTGGAGCAACATAAAAGTAAATTATATTTTTTACACATTTTTCTAAATAGGATATATGATATGATTCGGTTTGATTTCCAAACACAAATAACGTTTGATTGTCCCTGGTTTAAAAAATATTATCCTTCAAGACTAACAAAGATAATCGAGGAGAGTTATGAAAATCTGAGTAAGGAAGAAGTAAAAATAATATAGGTATTTATTGGGTCCCCCCCCCCCGTGGTATAGTGGCTACCGCCTTGGATTCTCAGAGGAGATAGGAGTTCGAGGCCCAACGGAAGTAGAGATTTTCTTCTTTCAGGGCCCTTTGGGAAATTTCCCCAGCTACACCATGGATGTCGGCGCTAATCGCTCAGATGTTAGTGCACCGTAAAATAAAAAAGTACTAGTAAAAGAATACATAAAATAAATATATATTGGATAGGTATGTTTAGGTGAAACAATCTTGATTGGAAGGATTAAAAAGCCCGTCACGCAGGAGCTGCATAACTAAGGACTTTCCTCAGAATTGGGAAGTGTGTCGAGTGCATTCCTAAGTAATTTGCTTAAAATAACCTATATAGATAAATAAAATAAAAAAATAAATAACACCTGTTTCAATTCAATTCAAACATAGTACAAAGTAACCCCCCCCCCTTCCGATAGACCGATTTAGTTCATTTTTACAACACTTCTTCCTTATTAGGTGCCCACGTCGTATTCCGCGTTTCGTTACAATGCAGCAGAAATTACGACCGGTATGTGCAAATTAGTAATTTGGGTCCGGAGTAACCCCCCCCCCCTCCTAATGAACCGATTTAGATAATTTTTACAACACATTTTTATCTTTAGTTTACCAGAACGAATACCGAGTTTCGTTGAAATATTACAAAAATTACCACTGTTATTGGCAAATAACTACTTTGGCTCCGGAGTAAACCCCCCTCCGGATAGACCCATTTTGTTGGTTAACGAACTCGTTCAACGTTTGATTGGGGAATACTATATACCAAGTTTCGTGGGGAAGAAACAAAAACTCTGGTCGGTATCGTGTTAACGGACACATATTTAACTATATACTATATATATATATATATATATATATATATAGATAGATAGATAGATAGATAGATAGATAGATAGATAGATAGATAGATAGATAGATAGATAGATATAAATTTTAACTGGGGTCATTTTCGGTGTCTACTAGGTAGGATCGATAAAGATTCGAAGAAATTTTTCAAAAATTCCGTCATGAGTGCAACCTCAATAGCTACTTTCCTTCGGAGGAAAGTGCTAAAAGGAGCAGCGTGCTAAAAGGAGAAAAAGAGCTCATGCAGAAAGGATGATAGAAGTCTGGGCTTTGAGATAATCTAGCTTGTCAAAACAGAGTTACTTATGTACCTAAAACACCTTGGTGGTACAGGCCCCATACTTGGATAATAATAAATAAAATGTGTTACCTATAATGAAATGAAAAGGAATATTTACAATAATAAATCAATCATTTAATTCCCTGCTCCAACTACTCACAAACCGAAAACTCCCAATAGCCGAGAACTATTCCATTGAATGACTCATAGTTCTCTGAAGTTCGACCGTGAGCCCCTTAACCTCCCGTCACACGCCGTGATTCAGAAGGTTCATTCTTATTGGAGCAGCGGGAACCGATGAAAGAACGGCTCAGCTTAAGACGAGTCAATGACACTTGTACATCAGTTCGGACGTAAAAATGGTAACAGAAAAATTTTATTTTACAACTTCTACTTAATTAAACTCGCAGCACAGGACAGACGTCATGTAGAAGACTAGAAATTTTTGAGATATGATGTTTTGATAAGTTGAAGTCTTGAATGAATTAGTTCTGAGTATGAAAGCTGTTTAAGCTCAGTTATGCCATAATTATGAGCTGATTAGTGATTATTATAAAGCGGAATAATGAGATTTTAAAAAATGTTGCAATTAAAGAATGCTAAATCCTGCACCATTCCGAGAATTTGTCAAGTCACCAAAAGACCTCTTAGTAAGAAAAGTGAAACCGACGGAGTCATCCAGGGACAATCCTAGCCATTCCGTTGTTCCGATGTACCACATTTGGTTAAACATCTTCTGAAGTCTTTCTACTCTCTCTCTCTTCCTCCCTCCTTCCGTCTCTCTCTCTCTCTCTCTCTCTCTCCCTCCATCTCCCTCTCTCCTTCCGTCTCTCTCTCTCCCTCCATTCCGAAGTCAACAAAAGGCTTCGGAATTCCCCCAGAGAATTCAGATCCTCTTTGCATAAGGTTTCGTCATCGTTCTGCCGTTCCATGAAAGACGAGAAGCGCAGTAGTAGCGAATGATTTCTGAGAAGCATTAAAATCTTTTTAAAAAAAAAGTACAAACAACCAAAAAAGTATAATTGGAAATTGGTTTACAAACAAGAAAGTCAATGACTCCGTCGATCCGGTCTAAAGGTATGAGAAGTAGCCTCGCCCTGATCGTTTATTAAGAAAGGATTAATCGTCATGTCATTTTGTGTGTCCGCGTTGCGTTGTACCTTAGAACAGTGATCTGTGACCTTTTTTCTTACAAGTCGAAACCCACCATTCACAATTTTTTTTTTACCATATAATGCGTACAAATTAAAACATATAGACATTTAAAGAACATGTATAATTATTTTTATATAGATAAATATACTTTTATAACATTAGTACATAGAATATATTACATCCAATGAATTCTGAAGGAATGCAGCCATTAAGGTTGTATATTTGAAAGATTTGTTCAAATCTTCTTGTATCCTTTGACGCCAATGATTTTCACCCACTCCATTAAACGAAACTGGACGGCAATGGAATAGAACAGGAACGCCTGGAGGCTGCTGTCGAGGAACTCGTAAATAATTGTAGTGATATAGAAGAAGAATAACATTTATATACAGCAAAAAATAAATAAAAAATACACCATCAGAACATGTTCAGAACTATGCACTCTGTTATGTTCTGTCCTTGTTTCTTTGACCAGCGGCAACATTATAGTACATTATGCTATATTTCGTACCTCCCCTGCCAACCAAAAAGGATGGACGATATACATTATTAAAATAAGTGTACAATGTGGTAAAACTCAGAAATGAGTCCCGGTACGATGAAGGTCAGAGATCACCAATAACAACTAATCAAATGCACTCAAAAAAGATGGAAAACAGCATATCAAGAAATAAGAAGACATGAAACTTCACTATATAGTTCTCTATGCAGCTGGGCTTGATACATACTAGACACTACAACCAAATTAAGAATTTGGTTCTGTCACAAGCCTAACTCCTAATAGATCAATTTCCCTTGGGAATTAGTAGGGCACACTATTTCCGTCATGAGTGCAATCCCACTAGATTTATTACTTCCGAATGTGATAAATTCCCTGCCCAAAGTGCGTAAAGTGTTAAGGAATGCTAGTATTTTCGAAAGGAAATCTTCATCTGGCCTGTCGCGACCTAGTCTGAGTCTTGCTAGAGACAATTGTTCCGACTTACTATATGACCTTATCGAAAATCCCTGTGAAGCGGGTGTAAAGGGTCAAGATATCCCTATCCTATAACTGCTGACCGCTGATAACTACTTGACCGACTGAAATCCTAGCCTTGTCTGTCCTGATGTAGTCTGAGTCTTGTTAGAGATAATTGTTCCGAGTTACTATATGACCCTATCGAATCCCTGGTAATCGAGTGTAAAGGGTCAAGCTATAGTCAAGATATCCCGATCCTATATCTGCTGACGTTGATAACTTGACCGACTGAAATCCTGGCCTTGCCTGTCCTGACCTAGTCTGAGTCTTGCTTGAGAAAATAGTTCCGAGTTACTATATGACCCTATCGAAAATCCCTGTGAAACGAGTGTAAAGGGTTTAGCTATAGTCAAGATATCCCGATCCTTAAACTGCTGACGTTGATAACTTGACCGACTGAAATCCTGGCCTTTCCTGTCCTGACCTAGTCTGAGTCTTGCTTGGGAAAATAGTTCCGAGTTACTATATGACCCTATCGAAAATCCCTGTGAATCGAGTGTAAAGGGTTTAGCTATAGTCAAGATATCCCGATCCTATTACTGCTGACTGCTGATAACTACTCGACCGACTGAAATCCTAGCTTTGCCTGTCCTGACCTAGTCTGAGTCTTGATTGAGAAAATAGTTCCGAGTTACTATATGAAGCTATCGAAAATCCCTGTGAATCGAGTGTAAAGGGTTTAGCTATAGTCAAGATATCCCGATCCTATTACTGCTGACTGCTGATAACTACTCGACCGACTGAAATCCTAGCCTTGCCTGTCCTGACCTAGTCTGAGTCTTGCTTGAGATAATTGTTCCGAGTTACTATATGACCCTATCGAAAATCCTTGTGAATCGAGTGTAAAGGGTTTAGCTATAGTCAAGAAATCCCGATCCTTAAACTGCTGACGTTGATAACTTGACCGACTGAAATCCTGGCCTTGTCTGTCCTGACCTAGTTTCTGGCAGTGTCTTGTAGCAATCTGTTTTCGTCTCTCTGCGGTTCTACTTCACGCGCATTCTTGCATAACACACATTTCTCTCTGTGGCCTCATGGGTGTGAGTCCTTAGACGTGAATAATCCATGGCAAAGGATCGATTCCCACTAGGAGTAGTGGCTTTTCCGTCAAAAATAAAACCATATACTGGTATGAAAATATTAATGACCCACAGATGATACGGCCATTATTTATTAATGGCTATCAGCAAAGAGGAAAATCGGTCGGCCGGAGCATAGCACTGACCACACCACACTATCTCCTTAGTGTCCCATATCTCTACCCCTCTGGGCCCTTGTGGTCTTTTAATGGACTGGTTACGACCGTATGTTTGGTATAATAATTACTCTTATGGTCGCTAGTAATCCAGTGGGCACTAAGAGTAAATATATTAAAATAAAAGACAATATAATTTTAAGGGAAAAGAAAACTAAAACGCCATACAAAAATATTAGTCCACTATAATTTATGTATGAATTTATAATACAACATATTGTACCTTAAAGTATGAATAATATAGCAAATATCTGACGAAATAGAACTTCTTGTATTAGGTTCATTTCAGATCATTTAAAAAAACACAAATTTTCTTACATAAACACAGTGTAAGCTTATTGAATATCTACTTTTTTTTTTTCTTTCCTCATGCATAGATGTTTATATGTGTGCATATATATATATATAAATGTTTTTTTCTTACGTAATTCATTTTAAATTAAATAACGACAAAAAACGACTTTGTTACATTTTGCGAAATTTTTTTGTAAGCTCTCGAAAAAGAAACAGTGTCTCGAAACTATTTCTACAATTCCGAAATTTATCAATCTAAGTAACATTAATTTCGGTTACACTTGAACGGGACTAAGTATCACAAACGATACACTTTATTAACAGATATAAGTTTTGTAGTTTTATATATATTTTCTACGTTTTATTTATATATTTCAGAAACGACTTAAAAAACTCAAGAAAGCCACAAGACTACCGGTGCAGAGTGTAACGTCCAATGGACAAAAACCTAAATTTTTGTTTTCTTATATATAATTTTTAATCCTCTAGCTAAGTCTAAAAACTATTCATGGAATTAAAATCGTATAAAACTATTAAATATTAGTTTTATTTTGATCAGCAAACACTTTAGCAGGTTTATAAACAAGACTAAGTCTTCAAAATCTGCTTTATAGCAACAATTAGTTTGAACCTCTCTCGTTGAAGATAGGACAGTGTTTTTATTAAGTCATCCGAAGGAAATTACGTCAAAACTATTCCTTTTTTATCTGATATAATTGATTATGGGTAATTACTCCCTTATTATTTATCCTGAATTATTCTTCATTAATTTTTGACATTTTTCTTATGTACAAAATTTTGATAGCCCATAGCAAAGAAACTTCATCTGCAAACATCACAAGTTTTTTAGAGCTTAAAGTTTACCTCAAGTATAATGTACTGACAGCAATTTAGTTTGCCGAAATTTGCCGATTCCAAAGATTTTTATTTTTATATCCATCAATTTATTTTTTCTTCCAAAGAAAAAATGTGGATAAATCCAAGAAAACGGTATCAGTCCTCGGACAATTGATTCTATTTCATCTGCAGGATGCTTCTAAAGAAATATTAAGCAATATTAGAAAGACTGCCAGTTTAGTCTTATATTAAATGTAAAAAATGTGGGAACGTGTTCACCGCAGAGGGAAAAACTCTTATATAAATACTGGTTGAAACAATATATCAACTTAAAAGATATTGTTATTAATTTTTATCATGAAAAAAGATATTCTCGTTCTGATGACACTTCTGGCTACCTTAGAGGCAGACATAAACAAGAGTTTATTACTACATTATATGTTACAGTTATAATATATTTTATAATATTGTTATTAATAATATTATTACCTGCTATATTATTTCTATTAATATTACAATTAATATTATTATAGCCGTATAGTATGCATTATTATACTATTGTTACATTGTTTTGAGTTGATTTCAATTAATAAAAACGTTTATTTGAAAATAACTAGTTAATGATTTTTGTCCATAATCTCCACTATTTCGTTACACTGTGCGCTGTCGGGAAAAGTGCTTAGAAGAGGCCGTTTCGTTGCATTTTGTAGCAATAAAAAAACACCGGTCAGAAACACGCTAGGATGTCGCACCTCTGACAGGGCGTACACTCTTTCTCTGTTGTAAATATATTTATTATTGGCAAAATATTTCTTTATCAGAGCCACGTTCAGTAATATTGGGAATGATCTCATTAGAACGGAAGCATCCAAATAATAATAATAAAAAAAAATTTGTAATTAATTACGTCTTAAACTATAACAAAGTATGACATACAAAGTGTCACCCCGGGCGGATATGGGCCACCAGCGAGGATGTTTGTTTTGAGTCAAGATAGGCAAATACAAACCCCGCCATAAAGTTTGTATCTCTATGACATGACTAAACACGCGGGAAATTTTTCCGCTACGTCATGAATAATCACGGTATACTTCAAGCGAACATCTTCCATGTGGTCATTGGGCTCTTTCGTGTACTGGGACTTCTAAGAAGACTTCGGCCTCTCGTGAAGTTCTGTGAAAACATCATTATGTTTTATTTTAGCGCATTTTTTTTTTCTTTTAGCACTTTCCTCCGAAGGTTGGACTCATGACGGAATTTTTGAAAAATGTCTTCAAATCTTTATCGATCCTACCTAGTAGGCACCGAAAATGACCCCCGTTAAAATTTATATATATCTATATATATATATATATATATATATATATATATATATATATATGTATATCTATATATATATATATATATATATATATATATATATATATATATATGTCTGTTAACACGATAGCGGCCAGAGTTTTTGTTTTTTCGTCACGAAACTTGCTATATAGCATTCAATTAGCAAACGATTGAACGAGTTCGTTAACCACCAAAATCGGTCCACCGGAAGGGGGGGTTTACCCCTAACCCAAAACACTAATTTGACCATTTCAGCCGTTATATTTCAACGAAACTTGGTATTCGTACTGGTAATATAGAGAGAAAAGTGAGATATAAAAATGAACTAAATCGGTTCATAAGGAGGGGGGGGGGGGGGGTTTACTCCGGACCGACAATACCAATTCGCCACTACCAGCCGTGATTTTAGGTATATTTCGACGAAACTCGGTATTCATAGTGGTAATCTACAGGTAAATATGTGTTGTAAAAATGAACTAAATCGGTTCATTAGGAGGGGGGTTTACTCCAGACCCACAATACCAATTCGCCACTACCAACCGTGATGTTTGGTATATTTCGACGAAACTCGGTATTCGTAGTGGTAATCTACAGGTAAATATGTGTTGTAAAAATAAACTAAATCGGTTCATTAGGAGGGGGGTTTACTCCGGACCCAAATTACTAATATACTCATACTGGTCGTAATTTCTGCTGTATTGCAACGAAACGCGGTATACGTCGTGGGTAGCTCATGAGAAAGAAGTGTTGTAAAAATGAGTTGAATCGGTCAATCGGAAAGGGGGGTTTACTTTGTAATATATTTCAATAGAAAAGCCAGCCAGACATAGGTTCACAAAGGCGCCGCAAGGAGCGCTAGAGGGATTGTATCCGGTTCCTGCGTTAGATCAAAATACGATAATATTTATTACGTAGTGTAGTATTTATTACGTAGTGTAGTAGGTACCATGTGTAAACATAACTCTGGAAGCATATTAATAATTTATCAGTTACTCATTACAAAATTAAAAGAGAACTATTCATGTTTTTATTTTATTTATGTAGGATATTTTAAGCAAATTGTTCTGGAAAGCAGTCTACACTACCCAAATTCTGAGGAAAGTGCTTAGTTATGCAGCTCCTGCGTGACGGATTTTTTTTTGATTTTTTTTAAGTTAGTTTCTTTAAAGCTTTGGAATTAGGGCCTTGACGTATGGTAGAATTTTACTTTGTTAGCTGATAGAGGTTTACATATCGCACTAGTATTTCTAAAGTGACACAACTAAAAAAAGACCAAAAGGCCTATATAGAGGAAATAGAATTAAGACAAGAAAAGTGACACAAGTGCCCTCTGGTGTACTAGCTCTGAATCTACATGCACTATACTGCATGTACTAGGTGCATACAGTTTTGATGGTTGATAAAGAGATATTTACCAATGTCTTTCATAGTCATAACAGTCCTGGCAACGAACAATTATAGATGGAAATGTATGTGACAACATTTTTGACATCGTAACTTTGTTTGGGCTAGTTAGAAGGTCCTCGCCCGTAGCCTTTAAGCCGGGGGGGGGGTCCCATTTTTCGGGGTTTGACTTATATCTCGGAAACCCTGTGTCCTAGCGACATTACCGTTCTATAACAAATGAAAGCTGATTAAATTTCCAACAAGTTATACTCAATCAAGTTTTTCGAGATATCTTTCATTTTTGAAATATCCCCTCTTGGAATTCTGTCATTTTGGGAAAAATGAATTTTACCGCACATTTTTTGGCAGGATAACTCTCCAACGATTACCCCAAAAAATAATGCCGGTTATTGGGTTGTAGAGCATTACAATCACTTCAATAATATTCCTTTACTATTTTATGTATTTTTCAACAATCGTTGAAACACTTCTAGTGCATCCTTGCATTTAAAGTAATTAGCTTGTAGGAGTTCTGCATATAAAACCTTATATGCGAATACACACACATACATACATATATATTTATATATATATATATATATATATATATATATATATATATATATATACTAGCTGACCCGGTAAACGTTGTTTTGCCTTTAAATTATTTTTAGTGCATGTGGTCTATGACTGAAAGAGGAATAGAGCACTGTGAACGATGACAGCCTATAAAAATAACAAAACACCAAACATACATTTTTATATCTCATTTTACAATATTATTTTTGATTCATATATTTAAAATTATATGTCTACCACGAAGTGTGAAAATAGACAGAAAAAAAACAATCAATTTCTTAGTGCAATGGAGTGCACGATATTTTTGGTTACTCCATCTTTGGGCAACACAAACAAACTGGATGGCTTACCCACTCGAGAACATGCCACGTATAATTCTCCGTGTGAGAAACACGGGGCGCCCAAATCTAAGCCAGAAACAGACATCGTTTGGCCTGGCGACTTATTGATTGTCATTGTGAATGCCAATCTAATTAGAAATTGTACGCGATTAAATACAATTGGCACGCCTGAGGGAATAATAGGGATTCTTGGTCGCAATGCATTTTCTCCTTGGAACTTGGTCTTCAAAATTCCTGCTTCGACAACGTTTTTCATTAATTTGTTAATCACTAATCGGGTACCATTGCACGGCCGTGGTGGGTTCAAATTACGAAGTAAAGTAACCGGTGATCCAACCTTCAGTAGTAAATGGTGCGGTGGCATTCCTGGCAAATCCAATGAGTTCAAAAACTTTTGGATAATTTACAGCTTCTTTGGCATCGCAAACTGTATCGATAGATTTGTATGACATCAAGTCCCCTGGCAAGAACTCTTGTATTTTGATATTCAAATCGTTGACGTCCACATTTTTTGCTGCCAAAATTGCTCTTTCTGGCAGCCACTCATGAAACAGGTATTGTGTGTGTACTTCGGGAAACATCTGGTCAATGGGATTATTTTGCGAATTAATGATTGTGCATATACATATATAACAATAGTCATTTTTATTGGGCAGAATCGATGAAGAATTGATGAAAGTTTAGAAATTGTCCCGAAGAGCCGAATTCAATAGATATGTTCCTTTTGATTTTTTCTAGAATTGTTTTGGCACTGGGAAGAGCGCAAGATTTCTTATAAATACCCGTGACAAAAAATGTTGACAACCCCATCCGTATGAAATTTCCATGTCGTTATGTATTAACTAGACATACATTACCAAAAAAACATCAAAATATCACAATATTTATTATTCCATGCAATACTATGGAGTCATTCTGAGCTGAGCCACCGTTATACTCCTGACATCTTGATGCAAGTCGTCCTACCATCTCCTTATATAACTACCTTACAGGACATGGCAGCTTTCGGATCAGTCTAAGCAGGTATTTCCCCATTGTAAATTACACATCTCCTTATCTCAAATTACACAAAGTGGTCCAATATTTTATAGGAAAATTGCAATTTTGTTAATATCTTCTCAAATAGAAATTAAAATGTTCACTATCATGCATGATGGTTTTTTTTTTTTTTTTTTTTTTTTTTTTTTTTTTTTTTTTCCCCCCCAAAATTCATACTAATAATTCACTAGATTAAATAAATATATAATATATAGTTTATTAATTAAATTAGTCGAAACAATATAAACTGAAAAGCAAAAATATTTAAAAATTTCGACTCGTAATTAGAGCATTATCTTACGGAGTTCTTACATGTTGCTTACACCAAGTATGGTGAATTGGGAAAGCTTAGTTTAGAATCTTTTAATATTTATTCTTCCAAACGAGCTGAAAATTGAGCCCTAACCATTTCAAAAGGAACTTTATTAAGCGTTTCAATTTAAGTATTTAATTTAATCAAAAATATTTTTAAAAAAATAAATAAAAGGAATATTAAAAATAAAATAAAAAAATTAAAACATAAGAAAGAAGAATAAATAAATTTAAATTATGTATAACATACCTATATAAAAGTATAGTTTTAAAAAATATAATAAGGATATAAATGTATTATTTTAAAAACATACACGGGTCAATCCATATCAAGTGGTCCAGGAGGGTTGCTGCAAGATTTTATATTTTTATTATTTTTTTACTATTCCAACTACCACTTATTGAGAACACAAAAATCTGGTTATTATATTTTTTGAATTTTTATTTTGCTGTTGGCGGCCCTGCTTGTGTAAACAAAATGCCGATTTTAAGGGTTTTCAGTGTTCTGCGGAAAAGCGGATTTCTCCAATACTGTTCATCCTAGAACATTGAAACAACAACCAATCTATTCAGTATAAAGTGCACTTAAATAATGATTCTAAGCATGACGGACCTAAATTTAAGTCTAATGGTCCAAATATTTCGTTAAAGTTTATACTAATTAATTTGTAAAAATCCATTTTCAAGATTTTTTTTAAATGGGAAGGCAAGAGGTAATATGTTTGTGTTTTTTTCTGGTGAAAGGTATAGGTCCACGCTTTAAGTAAATAGAGTTTTATGTTGGAAGCTTCTGTAGTTTTTTAATTATAAATTTTTAAATTTCATGATTTTTTAAAAATGTCGAATTTTAGAGCCCGATATCTCAGATGGGCATGAAAATCAAAATTTGAAACTTGGCTCATTTGTAGTTCTTTCTGAGAGGAATAAGCAGTAAAAATTTGGTTTTGTAGACTCAACTGTTATTAGATATTACATACTGAAAGTACTAAAATACTGACATAGCCAATATCTATGCAGTGACATTGACTATCCTACATACACAGGGTATGTATCAAGCATTCAGGAGGTGATAGTAGACTTCATGTGCTACAAAAAGGTTCATACAAAGTATGGTTCAAATCCCAAAAGTAACCGAGAAAATTCAAATTTCTTATTTTTTTTATTCGATCATGGTTTTGTATGAAACCCCCCTTTAAAATGAACATAGTAACATAACAAACCTTATTTTCTGAAATGCAATTTTATCTACTTTACGATGGTTTGATTGGATTTTATTTACCATAAAGGGTTTTTCAGTAATCCCTACTTATTCATACAAAACCATGATCGACTAAAAAAAAATAAGAAATTTGAATTTACTCGGTTACTTTTGGGATTTGAACCATACTTTATATGAACCTTTTTGTAGCACATGAAGTCTACTATCACCTCCTGAAAGGTTGATACATACTCCGTGTATGTAGGATAGTTAATGTCACTACATAGATATTGGCTATGTCAGTATTTTAGTACTTTCAGTATGTAATATCTTTTATAACAGTTGAGGTGACAAAACCAAATTTTTACTGCTTATTCCTCTCAGAAAGAACTACAAATGAGCCAAGTTTCAAATTTTTATTTTCTTGCCCATCTGAGATATCGGGCTCTAAAATTCGAAATTTTTAAAAAATCATGAAATTTAAAAATTTATAATTTAAAAACTACAGAAGCTTCCAACATAAAACTCTATTTACTTAAAGCCTGGTCCTATACCTTTCCCCAGAAAAAAACACAAACATAATTCCTCTCGCCTTCCCATATAAAAAAAATCTTGAAAATCGATTTTTACAAATTAATTAGTATAAACTTTAATGAAATATTTGGACCATTAGACTTAAATTTTGGTCCGTCATGCTTATAATCTTTATTTAAGTTCACTTTATACTGAATAGATTGGTTGTTGTTTCAATGTTCTAGGATGAACAGCATTGGAGAAATCCGCTTTTCCGCAGAAAACTGAAAACCCTTAAAATCGGCATTTTGTTTACACATACAGGGCCGCCAACAGCAAAATAAAAATTCAAAAAATATAATAACCACATTTTTTTGTTCTCAATAAGTGGTAGTTGGAATAGTAAAAAAATAATAAAAATATAAAATCTTGCAGCAACCCTCCTGGACCACTTGATATGGATTGACCCACACGTTACTATATTTTATTCAAACACCGTTAGTGACATACTAATCTCACTCATGCATATTTATTTAAAAAAGAATTAAGGCCTGAATGCAGAGCTTGTGGCGAATATCTTACTATCAAACACATTTTTACTGAATGCAGAGCCTACGAATCCGCTCGGAACCAAATGGACATTCATGGTCCTCTCTGTGATATACTTGGAGACGACCATGAATCAAGCCAGAGAGCGTTGAGTTTATTGAGAGCCACTGAGCTATTTAATAAAATATAATAAGCAATTATTTACAAAAAAAAAAAATAAATAATAATAATAATAATTTAAATATTAAAATATAAAACATTTCAGATCATTAGTTTCAATATTAGTGTATTTTGCTTTCAACAACTTTTTTTTTTTCTCTCTTTATTGTTTTTTCCTCAAATACATTTTGATTTACTTAGGCAACAATTTCAGATTTATATATATATATATATATATATATATATATATATATATATATATATAATATAATTATATAAGGCTTTAAATTTCAGAAGGCAACAATGACCCGTGGGGTTGAATTTGCCTTAAGAAAAAAAAAAAAAAAAAAAAAAAAACACCGTTAGTACATTTTTTCTATTTCACTATTATCTTTACTAACACTAAGGTGTCAGTCATGTAAAACTATCAAACATATAAAGATTATTATATAAAACAAAAACAAAAAAAAAATAATAAAATAAACAAATTAAATAATATAGGACAAAACAAAAACTCGGAATATACGGGGTGTCCTGAATTTAAATGGCAAAACTTCAGGAGCGTGTAGGGGGTGGAAAACCTAAGACAAAAAGTTATTTCGAGATTTGCTCGTTTTTGCTTCGTTTTGGAGAGTATCGCAAAACAAGATACGAAAGAAGTTTTCATATTTGCACTTACTTTTTAACATTTTTAATGGAAAAAATTTCACTTTTTTCAAGAAACAAATTACTAAAATTCGATCTCTTGATACTGGATCTAGTTTTCGTGTACGATTTCTGGAAAGGTAATTCTTTAGAAGCGGTGCGAGAGTATGCGCACTCATTCACAAATGGAAGAGTGCCTAATCGACAGGTATTTTAGTTAACTTTACCGAATGTGTGTTTGTGTGCTTAGGAGAAGCTTTAGTTTAGAAATTCCTCATATATTAAATCACCGAAGTCATAGAATTTTTATATGGAAATAAAGTATTAAACATTCTATTGCTTATTATATTAGTTCAGTTATTGTTTTATTTAATTTTATGTACTTCTTTTTTTCTTCTCTTTTTTTTTCTTTTTCTGTATTAACTCTATTATATGTTATATTTTGTAGTTACTTGAGTTTAGTTTATATATTTTAATACTTTATTTATAACCGTTTGCTTACTTTCATTGCATATACTTTCACTGTATGCAAGCACAACACTTTGCTGTTGTGGAGCTCCCTCGAAAGATAAATATATATATATTTTTTAAATATTTATTTTTGTTAAAGAAAAACAAAAAAAAAAAATTCGTTCTGCCTTCTGCTCAAATTCATGAACATAAATATGCTTTAGGTCCACCCGACAAACCTATGTTATGTACAGTATAACGTACAGTCTCCTTTTTCGTACATGGCTACCGCGCCTGCGCGAACGCCAGCGGACACTTTTTTGTAAAGACTTTTTTCCAATTTAGTCATCCCTAAAGCATATTTATGGTAATAGTGCTTAATATATACAAGCATACATAACACTCCGTGCCAAGGGTCGTGGGTTCCAAGGGGTAGTGACATTCCTTAGATAACGGAAAAGGCATCAGCCCGATTCTGGCTGGAAAAGGGTGGTAGCCTACAGATTACCCGTCCCGAAATTCTTAGTAAATAATAATGGACGTTAAAATATAAATAAATAAATAGGAATGCATAAAGAAATAATTATTAAATTAACTTATTTGTTCTTTTGTGTGATGATAAACTGTAGTTTGAGCATAAATGCCAATCTACGTGCAGTTCATCTCGCAGACAATGAGATAATTGCTATTTCCGTGGTTTACGCAAGCAGAAACTTGGATTTGATGGAAGAAGATTAATCGGTAGGATATTTTACCAAAGCAAGCGGATTCCTGGCCAAAACTAGGGCGGGATGACTCCATCTAGTTCATAGAATTAAATCAGCCAATATTCCCAATTTGCAGAACTGTCAGATTTAAGGAGAACGTGCGAAGGATCTCGTCAAGGTTTGGAGGATTCGCTGTCGACAGCAGTCTTCAAGTATTGTTATGAAGTTGTCAGCGTAGAGAAATCATCCTCATAACAGAGGGGAAGATACTGAAGGGGTATCTGATACTTGATCATACGGATAGTGTGGTCAGTAGTAACCGCTGGTCCTTATTTCCCCCTTTATTGGTTCATTTAACATCAGGACTAATCTATTGACGATCTGGGGCTTGGAAGATCCTCCAAAAAACGAGTTGAGTCCAGAACTCAGCAAACGAAGTAAATCAGGTCTACAACGTACTATTATCTAACTAAAATTTCTCTTCTAATAGCCAAAGGAGTATAAGTCAAAAGTAATTTAAAATTCCCCGTTTTTAACACTCTTCCTTCCTTCCTCTGTACGGAGGAAACCATCCTACGACGCTGACCCGATGTTAACCCAATATATTTTAGAACCCTTGAATTACGAAAATAAAGTATATATACCTATATTGGGGTAACAGGTAACGGATAGGGGAATGGTTCTCAGAAATGAGTGGTAATATATATATATATATATATATATATATATATATATATATATATATATATATATATACATATATAAGTGTGTGTATGTGTGTCTGTTAACACGATACAAACCGTGATTTTTGTTTTTTCTCCAGGAAACATGGTATATAGTATTTCCCTTGCATTGAAGGAGTTCGTTAACCAAAATTGGCCCATCTGGAGGGGGAAGGTGGATACTCCTGTATCTAATATCACCAAAATCTGACCATATATATATTTATATATACATATATATATATATATTTATATATATATATATATATATACACATATATATATATATATATATATATATATATATATATACATATATCAAGCACTGAAGATTTTTATCTTCTGGTGTCTTCGTTCATTGGTTCGATTCGGCCTCCCTGACCGTCCCTAGGCCAACCCAGCCTTTAATTAATTTATTAATGGGTACCTTGGCGCTAATGACCCTAGCAGTCGTAGCAGCAATGGGGGAAATCAGGCGGTCGGGACATTGCACTGACCACACTATCTCCCTAAAAAGTATATTATTACTATTATTTAGACCTAGAAGGCTAAAATAATAATAATTTGTGATTCTACATATGTGCGTATACACCTGTTTACATATCCATAAGACAGTGACAAAAAGAAAGGATAGTTTAAGGACGTGCCAAGCAGCCCGTAGCTGTTTAAATACCTGTTCGGCAACTCTGCTCCAATGAGCGGCCTTCGTATAATCCATTCCTCACAACGCTGCCTGATTAAGTTTTGATGGTAGGCTTCGTCTGATAGTTGATGAACTGGCTGATGAAATGTGGACAAATATTTCAGTACGAAAATTCATCGGATGCGTAAAATGTATTTATTTATTTTTTTTATACTTCAACATAATTGTTTACAAGTATATCGCTCCAAACTAGACATTTTCCTTTAGGTACTATGAGACAGACAATTTTGCAGCAATTGAAAAACATACAAGCTAAAAGGTATTTTGAATAACTCCGAAAATTATCATGAAAATTTGAAAATTTAAATGTTGTTTTAATAGTCCAGGGGTGTGTATATATAATAATTTTGGGGAGGGGCTTGGAGAATTTGTGGGGTATGGAATACTAACACTGCAGCACTTGGAAAAGTTAGCCAACTAAAACGCCAACAAAAAAAAAAAAATTTTTCTGAACTAAGTGATCTTATTTAAGTTTTAGTGTTTTTATGTCACATATTTTCGATTTCATCAAACTTTTGGGGGCTGCTGTCCCTTATTTACTCTCATGTAATATTCTATGACCAATTAACACATTGGCTTCGGCACGAAATTTAAATGGTTCGTCGTAGGCTCGGTATGGGAAACATGCATCCCGTAGGGATTCCGACTGCTGAGCGGTACGGGACGAAGGTGTCCCGTAAACATCTATACACATATATACATCTCACGAAGTAAAAAAATATAAAAAAATAAAATTCTCTAGGTCATTGCTTAATATTTTTGTTACTGAATGTTATATGATGACAAATGAATATTCAATAATGCAATATATGTGCCTACGTTATATTCTCAAACTTTACAAATATTATATACAGAAATCGTAAGAATCAAGTTAAATATATATATATATATATATATATATATATATACAAAAAGTTTGAACATGTTTCAGCTTTTTAACTAGGCATAACAATGCAAGAATTATAATTGAATTATTTTTTTAAAAACCTGACCTGATTATTCGATTGGGTTTCATGGTCCATATTAAAACAATTTAGGCAGTAATGTCCCGTAACGAAGCGAACGTGTTGAGCCGCATGTTCAAAAGCTATAGTTCAAAAATTTCCTCTACCTATATGTCCAGAATATATATATATCTTATGTGAGTGCGCTCGATGTTGAGCGCACTTATATCAGTTGCGTTCAAGTAAGTCATTGCGGCACCGACGTTGATAATAATAGAAATGACTCTATTAATTACTAGCGGATACTGACGTAAACTCAAAAATAGATGTCAAAAAAAAAAAAAAAAAAAAGGTCCTTCCAGTCAAACAGCAAGTCATGAAACACAACCACTCGACTCCCTATGAGTCGATCCTTTTCCTAAGACTGCCTTGTGACTTATGCCTCATGTGCCCAGGGAAGTCCAGCCTTCTGCGAAGGTTTCCTACGCTAGCGTAACAAGCCGGTGGGAGGGATACGGACTCCAAGGCTGTGCCAGTCATCCTCAGCCTTGCAACTCTTGGTTTACTGACCTGTCTCTACTCAACACAAACATCTCATTCTCTTATATAACATCTAAAGCTGTACTCATCACACCATGACCCACGCGGCAATGATGTTTCCTTAAGGCATTATACCAACATATTAATAGGTAGCTTTCCGGTCCAAAAGCCAGGATCTACATCTTATTCTCTATTAGTGTATACCGAGGTAATGTAGTTATTGAGGTATATATATGTGTATATATATATATATATATATATATATATATAAATATATATATATATATATATATACATATATACATATATATATATATATATATATATATATATATATATATATATACACACACCTAAACGGTTAGCGATATCAAAATTTTTCAAAATGGTGCCCTCGAATATTAGACAATACCCCTTCTAAGGGCCCAAGTAGAGCTCTGACCTTACCTCATTACCCATATGTTGTATTGCATTTTTTTAAAGTACTAAAGAAACAAGGCAGAAATATACAAACAGATATTCGATGCGTCAGGTAGTTCTCTGTAAAATATTTTTACATCTTTTACAATGTTTTTATCTGCATGTATTCCTAATCTGCATTACCAATTGCAATTTATTTTATTCAAGTAGTTATTTTTTTTTTTTTGCTTATGGGTGCTTCTAGTGCTAGGGTCATTAGCACCAAGTATTCAAGTAGTATTTTTGTTAGGAGGGGTAATTCAGCTTAGGAGAGTGTGTCCAGCATTCAAGAAAACTATTCTCTTCAGCCTAACTAAAAAAAAAAAATAAAAAAATAAAAAAAATGGGACTTTCGTTCGCGACATGAAATACATCATTCCTACAACAAACGATTGAAAGAATTCGTTAACCAGCAAAATCGTTCAGTCCGGAGGCGGGGTATACTTCTAACCCGAATTGCTCATTTGCACATACCGGCCGCAATTGTTGTTTCATTGCAACGAAACTTGGTATACATCATGAGTATATATATATATATATATATATATATATATATATATATATAATAAAGTTAATATACTTTACAAAAATTATTAATATTCCCCTTAAAGATAAAAGGTTTTTAGTCGGAGAGCTGGCAACGCACTTTTCATGAAGTGTTTTATGGACCCTGAAATTTTGCTAAAATTGTCCTAATTTTACATTAAAGATAGTTGGCTTCTGATTAAAACTTTATTTTTGGGAAATATTTATTTGCACCTTTTCCCTGTGCGCAGTACCTGGTGCACCAAGGTATGTCCAGGAAACACATATTTACCTTCTTATCTAACCAAGAGGTATATTATAGCAAAATTTCAACGGGCATAAAACACTTCATGAACTCGAATGAAACTCGTTTGTCGAATGAAACTCGACAAACGTTATATCCATCTAAACAGAAAGATGTCTTATAAAAATAAACAGAATCCCTCCATCAGGAATAAGGGATAATTCTGGAATGAATTTATTAATTAGACCGTAACGGCCGATATCGTTACTTATATGCAACGAGACTTGGCAGTTAATGTGCGCAGCTAATAAGTATCATCGGTCAATTAGACTTGGGGAATAAAGGTTTTAAAAAAAATTATCGATTCAGCTTTTCATTCGATTTTCAAAAAAATATATATTTCTGCCGTTCCGGCGTGCTATTTAACTGTCTTCTTCAGCAATAAATATCTAGACGAGGGAGAAAGACAAGCACATTTTTCATTTTGTTAAAAAAAATTCAGGAATACTGCATTCACTATCCACTCTGCAGAGGAATTCGCTTAGTTATGCAGCTCCCGCGTGATCTTTTTCCGCTTGAATTTATTTTTATTTTATTTAGGTGATACATTAGATACCCTTGAACAACTCGGGAACTTGAACAAACACAGAAAAGTGATACGATTCCCTTCACCTCATAAGGGGAGGGTCAAAAATGAGATCAAATAGGTTAGCCAGGCATATATATATATATATATATATATATATATATATACATATATATACACCTATATATACCTATATATATATATATATACATATATATATATATATATATATATATATATATATATATATATATATATATAATCAGTCCCGTAACAGGCCACAAGGGCCCATAGGGGCAGATACTGTAGAGGTATCTGATTCTTGACCTTACGGCACACTAGGGAGATAGTGTGGTCAGTAATATGCTCCGGCCGCCTGATTTTTCCCTTTGCAGGTACCCATTAATTAATTAACTAATTAATTATAGGCTGGGTGAGCCTAGGGACGATCTGGGACCCCAAATTCAACCCTCGAACGACGGCACTAGAAGAAAAAATCTTTAGTGCGCGCTCGGGTCTTGAACCTGGTCCTCCAGTTCATTAGTCGGGTGCTCTACCACTGAGCTAACCTCGCCCCTATATATATATATATATATATATATATATATATATATATGTATATATAAATATATGCATATATATATATGCATGTATATATATATATATATATATATATATATATATATATATATATATATATATATATATAGTCCAGCATGTAGTATTGAAAAGAGAATTATCATTTTCTCAGGCTCGACTTTTGATAAAACGTATTGCTTATGAATGGCAAAATGAAAAATTGAAGACAGAGGCTTGGGCACGCGCAGGAGTATGTGGAAAAATATTTAATTTTATTTTTCGAATAATTTCCTTAGGATGGGGAGAAAACGAAATTTCTATCGTTCTAACTCTATTACAAGTCCACGCTGCTTGTACAGCTAACTGGTAGATATAAGCACATAGGCTTATTTTCAGACATAGGAGTTCGCCACGGAGGCTTGGAGGTCATTTCCTCTTGACGTCTGTGTCAATTAGTTCCAGCCAGATATGAACCCAAGCCTTGAACTTGTTATCAGCAAATACCTGAGTCACGCAGTAAAATCACGGCGCTCCGAGATGCAAAACCCGCAAGACTCGTAGAACCGAAATCAATTTCAACTCGTGGCGAAATCGGAAGTGAATAAACAAACGGGACAATGAACTTGCAGAATGTAAGCATTAGTTTTCAGAAATATTTTGTCTCGTTCTCTTCATGAGTCGTGTATCTATAATAATGGAATTAAGTACGGGAGCTTTGAGAAATCGAACCCCCACATACATTTATGCTCTTTTAGTACAAATTTGGTTACATTCATGAACTACTTTTTCAGAAGTGTCTTCAAATTAAACCTAACTACTAGACAAAGGCATTATCCCGGTTAAACTTTATCAATATATGTATATATATAGGTCTGTTAACACGATGCAACTTCAAATCTTCATCGATTCAACTTAGTAGATAGACAGTAAACAATAAACCCCGTTAATATATATGTATATATATATATATATATATATATATATATATACTAGTTATTACTGTAATAATAAGCCGGACTCCAGAGGGAGTACTTGGGAGCGAGAGGACTTCCTTGCAAGAAGTGCCCCTGAAGAGGTGCGAAGAAAAGACGCACGAAACATGTCGGGCCCAATAAATAAAGTAGTATAAAAAAAGGGAAGACTGCTTTAATGACCCCATGCCTACTAGGATAAAAAAGAATATATATATATATATATATATATATATATATATATATATATATATATAAGTGTGTTGAAAATACCCGCAAGATTTAACTTTTTCGCCTCAAAACTTGGTCTACCTTTCCCCTAGCAAACGATCCTTAACCAGCAAAATCGGTCCATCTGAATCTTTGCAGTTTACTCCGGACCCGAATTATTAATTTGCCAATAACGGCCGTAATGTTTATTATATACTCGGTAGGAATGCATCGTAGCCGTTTAAAAAGCATTTTTGTTTTGCAAAAATAAACTAAACTGTTTCTTTAGAAGGGGAGGTTTCCCGACATCCTGGTTTAGCGAGGAATTTTCTCAACGAGCCGTGAGATGAGAAATTCCTGCCATCGCATGGGAATCTAAGGCGGTAGCATATAAACCACGGGGAGACCCTTTGAGAAAAGTCGTGGATACCTAATGAGAAAGATGTTTTTGTTTTTTTGTTTTTTTGTTTTTAAATAAATAAACTAAATTGGTCTATTAGAAGTTGGGATTTACTTCGTATTCTGTTTAAATTGAATTTAGCCACAAAACCTCAGGGATCTGTTCTTACTACTATCACTATAAGCGCTGAAAAGCAGTATCCGCTTTATGCTTTGTTTTGATTTTGTGATGTACCCTGACCATGTGGAAGCTTTCATTATTCATATCAACTATAAACAAAAGTGTCTAGTTTTTGTGTATTTATTAAGTGGTGTAGTATTTTGCTTTAATACTCGAAACCCTAGAAAAATTAATTAAAATGTAGCTGCATCGATAACTTTAATAAATTCCTGGATTTTGAGGCGTATATAGGGGCCATTACATTGAATATAGATAATGCATATTCTTTAAATAAAAATAAAATATTACTGTCTCCAGAGAAATTATGTACTGTGAATTTATGATAAGATCCTCGTTGTTGAGAAGATCTTGGTTGAAGATAAATTCTTGCTCGACTACGTGTAGGCCATAGACAATACATGTAAGACATGTACATGTTCCACATACTTCACAATCAAACATGCACTTACACGCTGCGTATAAGATTTCATGTTTTTTTTTTTGGAAAGCTTAGATTAGAAACAGTTAATACTTTGTCTCAATTTTTCATAAAAAATGTTAACACATGTATAATAATAAAAAATAATATCTTAAAGCGAACCATGTTATTAGGCGCCACAACAGGAAACTGACAGTATCTTAAGCGAAATCACTCAATAAAAGCGCCAATTTTTTCGAAAGAGATCGGTTTATCAAAAATCGCTTATGTACCGTTTTTTAAGGAGATTTAATAAGCTTTTGGATTGATAATTTACATTGCCTATGATTTACCCACAAAAACAATTTTATGTTTTCCATTTTCCCCAACAACGGTTATGTATATACTTCTAATGGATAGTGGCTTGAATAGAAATAATAGAAGTGCAGAATAATTAGTAAGTAATTATCAAGTAATTTATCAAAGTAAGTTCTCTTTTAACACGTCACAGGTTTTAGAATTAGCCTAATAATATTTTTCTATATCCTGCAAAATATCCTATGCATCATGTATTAACGGAACCTTAAGATAATTTCTGGTAGCCATTAATAAATTAATAATGGTGCTAATGACCTAGGTAGTCGAAGCAACGAAGAAAAAAAAAAAAAAAAAATTAGGCTGTTTTGCCTAGGGACGGTCAGGGAAGCCAACCCTCGAACGAAGACACTAGAAAATAGAAATCTTTAGTGCTTGCTCGAGATTTTAACTTAGGTATATATATATATTTTTTTTCCTCGAGAAGAGGTTTCTTAAGATGACATCCACGTTGTTTTAATTTGTGTTAATTAAAGCGAAATTCAAAGTTCTAATAAATTATCGATAGCTATGAATATTAATAATGTGTAATAATTATGTACTTAATGCTTACAAGATTTAAATCTTTTAGCAACCTGATACTATTGAATTTTGTAAATTCCCTAATGGTTAGTTCCTTTAATAAAGTAACAACAATACCAATAAACCTAAAGTATTGTTAAAGTTTAAATAAATATAAAATCATCATTTGTAAATTATCACTGCATTAATAATTATTAATTATTGGTCAATTATAATTGATTACTGATTAAACACAAGGGCAATGAAAAAGAAAAAGTCGACCAACCATTACCTTAATATAATATTGTTAAGTTTATATTGAACCAAATAAACATTGTTTTAAACAAGTAAACATATTTTTTTTATTAACCTAATTCTTTTCTTTGTCGTTTTTTTTATTAAAACAAAAAAAAAATCAGTCCCGTAACAGGCCAGGAGGGCCCTGAGGGGCAGATACTATAGAAGTATCTGATTCATGACCATACGGCACACTAGGGAGATAGTGTGGTCAGTACTATGCTCTGGCCGCCTGATTTTCCCCTTGGCCGCTTCGACTGCTAGAGTCATTAGCACCCAAGGTACCCATTATTAAATTAATTAAAGGCTGGGTTGGCCTAGGGACGGTCAGGGAGGCCGAATTCAACCCATGAACGAAGACACTAGATGAAAAAATCTTTAGTGCTTGCTCGGGATTTGAACTCAGGCCTCCAGGTTATTAGTCCAGTGCTCTACCACTGAGCTAACCTCGCCCCTTTTTTTTATTTATAATTCTATAAAATACCGTTTCTTTTTTTTCACTTATTACTTCGTAAATTACTCAACATAATAATGTTTTACTGAGTTTTTACTTGTAAACCATCACTCATATTTGTGATATTTTTTCATGCCTAGTTATTTGCATAGTTTTTTTTAAAGGCCTATGTATTTTTGCTCAATTGAATGCATCATCTCGAGTTCAAATTCATACACTGAAGGCGAAGAAATCTTATTCCTTGAAGAAAGAAATCTTCTTTACTGAAAGTGGTTTCTATCCTAAGAGCAAATTGTAACTTGCCGATTGCTTGTGATGATGAAAGCGGTAAAAATACAATTGTTTAAGAAAAATCCCCCGGTGTTAGTTAGGCGCAATGAATCCATAAATAGTTCCCGATGACTAGAACAGGTAATTCACAGAGGAAAAGGAGGAGAACTGGAGACATTCCTGAATGGGTGTGACGGCCAGGTCATCTCCGGAAATCCTATCAGCGACTCCAGCCGCTCCAGAATGACAGGAATCAGGCTTAGTACGTCAGGTTAATTCTCTACGGGGAGAAGGTGGTTGAAGAGATATTAATTACCTCTCTATTAATCGTAGTCCAAATAAAAAAAAAATTAAATATTACTTCATTTCTTGATAAGAACCAATAGAAAACAATAATACTAAAAATGTCATTAGAATTTCACTTTAACTAAATTTATTTTCTCTCTACCTTACATGTTTCAAGTCCCTTTGACGCTTTTTCAGGGAATATGCTGTAAATAAAAAAGGTTGTTAAAATACGTATGCACACTTGTTATAAATACATAGGCCATAGTCATATGACAAAGCTATATCATTATAAAATAACCTCCACCTCTATGTTGAACCATGCTGCAATGTTTAACCATATAATAAATTAAAATACATCGGAATCTGTAGACAAAAAAAAACGTACTCTAAAAAAAAAAAAAAAAATCAATTCGTTTAGAGCTTTCTGGCCAAATTCAGGAACATAAATACGCTTTAGGTCCACCCGACAAACCTATGTAATTTACTGTGAAAAATAAAGTCTTCTTTTTCGTACATGGCCACCACGCTGGCGGACACTTCTTTGTGACACTATTTTTAAACTTTTCTTTCAGTTTAGTCAACGCTAAAGCATATTTATGCTAAAACCTGCGGTATCTATATAATGCTATAAGTGATCATGAATAAATAAAACATAGGAGGCCCGGTGGACGTGAGTATTAAGGCGTGAGCACTTTCCAAAGGGTCGTGAGTTCGATTCCCACTAAAGGTGGTGGCTTTTCTTTGGAAAAGAGGAAAGGCATCAGCCCTATCCTGGCTAGAAAAGGGTGGTAACCTGTAGATAACCCGTCATAAAATTCTGAGTTAATTAAAATGGACGTTAAAATTTAAATAAATAAATAAAAGATAATATAAAGGGAAAAGATAAAACATAAGAAAGAAGAATAAATAACTAAAATAAGATCCATATTCAAAGGGAAATGGATTTTACATGTGCATTGCTTTGGGTTTAGTATGACAAACTAATGAAAACTATATAAAATTAACAAAAACAAAAATGGAACTGCATAAATAATTTCTAGGGCACAATATCCTTGTAGTTACTCACCCAAATAAATTTACATCCTAGAACACAGGGTTAGAGCGTCAACTTGAGCTGGAGGATCATCTACCATGTCGAAGGGGCACCAAATGTCTCAATGGTGAGGGGCTGAAGACCGGAAATAACTAAAATTAATGTTACTATCAGTTAACGGGCACACAATTAGATTCGAATGTTATAGATCTTGTATTATAGAGATTATTATATTATTTAGGAGTATTAACCGTTCCTCAAACTTTTCATAACTGTTTTCAGCACTTTCCTCCGAAGGAAAGTAGCTATTGAGGTTGGACTCATGACGGAATTTTTGAAAACTTTCTTCAAATCTTTATCGATCCTACCTAGTAGACACCGAAAATGACCCCCGTTAAAATTTATATATATATATATATATATATATAGATATATATATGCATATATATATATATATATATATATATATATATATATATATATATATATATATATATATATATATATATATATATATATGTGTGTCTGTTAACACGATAGCGGCCAGAGTTTTTGTTATTTCGTCACGAAACTTGGTATATAGCATTCAATTAGCAAACGATTGAACGAGTTCGTTAACCACCAAAGTCGGTTCACCGGAAGGGGGGGGTTTACCCCGAACCCAAAACACTAATTTGACAATGTCAGCCGTAATATTTGTTATATTTCAACGAAACTTGGTATTCGTAGTGGTAATATAGAGAGAAAAGTGAGATATAAAAATGAACTAAATCGGTTCATTAGAAGGGGGGGTTTACTCCGGACCCACAATACCAATTCGCCACTACCAGCCGTGATTTTTGGTATATTTCGACGAAACTCGGTATTCGTAGTGGTAATCTACAGGTAAATATGTTTTGTAAAAATAAACTAAATCGGTTCGTTAGGAGGTGGGTTTACTCCGGACCCACAATACCAATTCGCCACTACCAGCCGTGATTTTTGGTATATTTCGACGAAACTCGGTATTCGTAGTGGGTAATCTACAGGTAAATATGTGTTGTAAAAATAAACTAAATCGGTTCATTAGAAGGGGGGGGGTTTACTCCGGACCCAAATTCCTAATATACTCATACCGGTCGTAATATCTGCTGTATTGTAACGAAACGCGGTATACGTCGTGGGTAACTCATGAGAAAGAAGTGTTGTAAAAATGAGCTCAATCGGTCAATCGGAAAGCGGGGGTTTAATTTGTAATATATTTCAATAGAAAAGCCCGACAGACGTAGATTCACAAAGCCGCCGCAAGGAGCGCTTTCTACCACTAGAGTGACTGTATCCTGTTCCTGCGTTAGATCAAAATACGATAATATGAGGTTTTTTGTATTTATTACGTAGTGTAATAGGTACCATGTGTAAACATAACTCTGGAAGCAAATTAATAATTGATCAGTTACTCATTACAAATTTAAAAGAGAACTATTCATGTTTTTATTTTATTTATGTAGGATATTTTAAGCAAATTGTTCTGGAAAGCAGTCTACACTACCCAAATTCTGAGGAAAGTGCTTAGTTATGCAGCTCCTGCGTGACGGACTTTTTTTTCTGCATAAGTTTCCTGCACACAAAAATAAATGGAACTGGCTAATTATTTCTGCCAGATTAGGCCCCCAAACGGTATTGATTCCCAAATAAACTTCTACTAGTTAACTTTGCAAGGTATGCAGAGAAGTTTCTTGCAATAAACCAAAAATTTCGGCAATTGGGAAAATTAGGGCCCTTGTGGTCTGTATATATATCTGTGTGGGTTTGTACAAAAATCATATCAAAATCGTTAATCACCTAAAAGTTATAGTTGTCTTCCTCTACCACCTGGGCATTTATTGCTGAAGAAGGCTGCTAAAGAGTATGCTGAAACTTTCGAAATATATATTATCCTGAAAATCTGACGTTATTTCTTAGGAGAACCCCAACTATACCCTCACTTATTATAAATCATATCGTGAGCACAAACTAAATTCAAGTTATTTTGTAAGCGATAATACAATTTTTAATCTAATTCAGCTGGTTTTATACATTTTACATGAAAAACAAAACGAACAAATTACACTTTTACCTCTAAAAAATAACGGCAAATTTATAGAAGACTCTTTTTATACGGAAAAATTTGCTGTTCCTTCATCCTTAAGAATTTCGAGATTAAGAATAGACTGTTTTTGTCCTGAAGTTAAAGTTTACTTTGGCTCCTTATATCGACGAATTAACACATAAAAAATACCTGTCTAATTAGTCTTTTTTTCTTCTTCTCGTTGTCTTCTGTTTCTTCCATTTCTAGCATCGAGGAGCCACAATAAATGTCAGCCATTCCTTCCGGTTCCTGCAAAGCTGCTTCATTTGCTGGAGGGTTTTGCCTCTTTTCCTTCCAATCCTCTGGATGTTTTCCTCGTTGGAGATTCGAGGCCGTCCAACGCGTTATTTTCGTCCATACGAGGCTCGTGCCCAAACCACTTAAGCTGCCTTTAGTATATGTGACTTTTAGTCACCAATATCACTTCTCGGTTACCAATTATGCTATTACAGATGTTGTGATAAACTTTATTGACTTTCGAAATTCTGTGAGATATTTCTGGTTCAATATTGCCAGAAGAACGTATCCCTAAGTAGCTGAACTCCGGTTCAACTTCTAATTCATCCCCATTGCAGATTAGGTAAACGTCTTCTTGTTTTTCTCGGGATAAGAAATTAAAATATTTTTTTAATTACTACAAAATATCACAAAATTAATAAGGTAAGCCAGGCCTGGTCTTCTTCTCGAACGAACTCGGCCAAATCCAGCACACCATTAAGGCAGTCAAATATGGATTGGTGTCCCTGGCAAGCTAAACAGTTAATAAATTAATGTAAAATCTTATAGTGTAAGTTATATTCATCAATTTTATGCAATATTATCAAAACGCTACACTTGTAATTCATATTTCTTCAGTATCCAAAAGGCGCTTTCGAAAAGGATTTTTCAACTTGAATGAATTTATAAAGGTAAACCCTAAAATTCTATAATGCGCCGTTCACATCGAGAAAGGACGAAATTTTAATTATTATTTATATATTAGTTAGTAATTTTAATATAATATTTGAACGAAAAAATTGACAAAATCATTACCTAAGGGGAAAAATATATCTTGTCCAAACGAGATTCCAGCATTTCACTATAGGGTAAACCATCTAACGGAAAACAAGCCTCCCAAGACATGCAAAATTTAAGTCATTTTAGTTTTTTGGTGACAAAATATTATCAAAATATGTGAGAAAAATCATTTAATATTCATTTACTGTATTTCTAAGATGACAAATACCATGATTTGTATAAAATTTCGCGCAAAGTCACATCTTTATTTGTGCAAGTTCCTGGAAAAGTCACGTCATCAATAATTCGAGCCGACAGTTCACTAATTCCTCAGAGAATGTGACGACAATTTATTCAGAGGACTTAAACCAACGGGGACATCCCCACAATCAGCTTGCATTCTTATCGCATTCGGTGAAACGTGACATCTCACTTGTTGTGAATCAACGCATACTGCTGCGGTCTGCCATCAGCATGAAGGAATTTGTGGGTCTTTTGGACTATTTGGACGCCAGTGACTTATTCCCATCACATGATCAATAGTACAGATAACATTTCTTATGATTATTTATGTATTACTGAACAATTTTTTTTTATTTGGGTGGTCGTGAATGTTAAGGCGTGAGCATTCCTTGTCAAAGGTTGCGAAGGCTAGTGGCATTTTTTGTTCTGATAAGCCCTATATTGTTGTCGATAGGATCGACATCAAATCAAAAATTCTTTGATGAGTGCAACCATTCTTTGCAAAAGTGCTAAAAGAAATGGAGTTACTAGGTAGTGAACATTTAGTAGACAATCTCAACCGTAGAAACTCATGCCTAATATGTTTTGTTCTCTTAATTTCTTGTCTCCTATTTGTATAATGAATGGTAATTCCACTATTCAATTGGTAACCCCCCAACCCCTTAAGTCTCAGTATAAATTTATTGGTTTGGTGTTTTGTCTATTAAATAAATATAAAAATTGTATTTTTTATGACTTTAAATAATGAAAAATATCAAAACCTAATCTTCTTTAATAAAAAAAAAAAATATTAGTTTAAACACACTTAAAAACAAGAAAAAAAGTTAGAAGAAACGGTAGTTAAATAATTTTACAAAATTTAAAGAAAATAAAGTGATGATAATTAGGAATTATCCCATACACAAAAACAAATGTGGGTAACGACATAAAAATAGACGTCTAAACAATGTTCGTTCACTGACTAAAATCAAAGATTATTCTGGCAGTGCGTTTTTTTAAATTTTATCTATAGGAATCCCCGAAGGTAATCAATGTCAGGCTTGGTTATTTTATGGATGGGTAACCGCTTGAGAAAACCGAGTGTCATATGTAGCAACCTATACATTTCCCGGTGCTAATAGCCTACATAATGATACCATAAAAAATGTATAGATATTTATGAATATCTTGGAATGTTTGCAAGTGTTTTGGAGATATTATTCTATCAGGTTTGAAAATTAGTGTTTAGTAGTTGATCAATGTTTGGAAGCTCTAAAGGTTTTTCTGGTCCAACATAACCAAAAGCATATCACGACCCAATGACCTTTATGCTATCCACCCCCGAGCAAGGACGTATATCAGCCCGAACCAGCGTCAGTCATTCATTCATGCGGAATGACACCCACGCAAACTCATCACACAAGTACGGATATAACCATGGAGAGAGGTTAATAGGTAGGTGCGGGAGGGCTGAAAGGGACAAGGGTGGGGAGAAATTGATTGCCGCTCTGGAATGATGTGTTCAATGCGAGATTGCGCGCGAAGAGTCGACAGAGAGAGAACGATAGATAGGACGAGGCGCGAGAGAAAGTGAGACAGACAGTAGAAGAGAAGGAGAGAGAAGACGCACCGAGGGGAGGTCTGGGAAGAGCCGGTGATAACGGTGTTACGCCAAATGACGTCATGAGGACCCCTCCCCCCGGAGTGTACTCCAACCCTGCCGACATGGGATGAATGAAGCCAGGGATTGGCCATACCCCCACCCCGCCCACTGGAGGCTGGCTACCCGGCAGGCAAGCTATATTACCTGCTCCAAGCTCCATTCACCAGTGTGCGTGAGTGAGTGGAAGTGTATGGACCACATGGAGGATTCTCCAACCCGACCCCACCGAGTCTCCAGTGAGTACCAACAGCTATAAGTTTCTTCGAAAGGTTTTGTACGATTCCAATGGCACCGCACGTCGAAATATTTTAAACCTCTTGCACAACAATGAGGAAAACGCAAATACAAATAAAAATTGCATCACACGACTTCATGTGGATTTTTACGATCGGTTTCATCAACAAGTGGTTGCATCTTTCACGTCGGGAACTTCCAATCAAGGAAAAAATATCACATCCGTCTAAATGACGACAGTACAAAAAGTGGTCAGATAGTGAATATTCCAACAATTGTTTATATTTTGGCACAAAAATTATAAAACATTTTAAAAAAATGAAGTCTTAAGCGAAAAAAATAAACTAAATAATATATAATATAAAGAAACGAATATATTTGTGAAGTATAAATCCTGTAGGTTGTTTCATGTTTTTGCTGAGAAATGACAACAAACATTTTTTTTCCCCGCAAAATCTATTTAAGCTACTGCCGTGAAATCCCGATGAAATAAGCGATTTTTCATTGTATTTTGATCTTTCAAAAAAAAAAAAAAAAATTGGAAAGTGTAATACTGTAAATTCCATATTTCTTTAGCACAGTTCACGAGGAGGTATTATAAAGCCATGAAACTAGTCCAAGAATATATATTTATTTAAAATACTTGATCTTAACAGAATAAATTATATTGCGATTTTAATGTGTTACGATAAAAAATTAAAAAGTAGGCCGTAAAAAAACCCAAAGTTAGTACTTCATAACTATATAAATAATAATAATAATAATAATAATAAAAAGTATGAAATTATATTTTTGTTGAAAAGATTTCGAATTGACACAAAATAAGCTAAAATAAAAATTATATAATAAATATAATTAAAAAAATATATTGTGACGGGAATCCCGTAATGGCGGTAATATAGTGATGAAACAATATTGGTTAAGGATTTGAAAGGGATGAATCATCGGGTTGAGAATAGCCGCCGTGTAGCTGCTCAATGACAGACGAACCTGGGATATCCCGTGCTTCTCAGAAGTTTGGCGCTCTTTCTAGGAATCTGGCGGGCTCACTGTGTTTTGGCGCCTTTCTTGGAAGTTGTTAACCACACAACCTCAACAGTTCTCAGCTCCCAGACTGAGGTCACGGTTTTTTAGCTGTTTTGTATTTTTGTTTTTCTCTGAAGTTATTTAC
Organism: Gonocerus acuteangulatus; assembly: GCA_946811695.1. Classification (NCBI taxonomy): domain Eukaryota; kingdom Metazoa; phylum Arthropoda; class Insecta; order Hemiptera; family Coreidae; genus Gonocerus; species Gonocerus acuteangulatus. The sequence continues at coordinate 34,987,326 of OX328128.1, read as the reverse complement.
TGGTTTATATATTGATTGAAAAACGCTTCCCACGTTTCTTCCAATGATTTACTCGTATTTTCGTTATTCGTTTAAGTTAAATATTAATAAGTTTTGAATATGTCCAAGTCATACCTTCATTATTTTTACTTCATAAATATACAAGTTTCTTTTTTTCTTTTACCTTTTTTTTAAAATAAAATCAAGTTAAATGCAATATAAATTTCTTATTTGAAAAAAAAACTTAAATTAATTAATATACTATTTCGTTTATATAAAAATATAGAAAAAAAACGTTAAAGGGGAAAATAAAGAATAGATTCAAAACGTGCGGAAAAAATATTATTGAAATTTTTAAATTAAATTGCTTGCCATAAATTCTACTAATTCCGGCTATAATATAAACATATTATTTGTATATAAAATTCAATTTTTATTTTAACTTTCTTTTACGAATTAAAATTGAGAAATTAGAAAAACAAATTTTTATTATGAGTACTTAATTATTATTATTTTTTCACAAATTATGCACTTTCTTGATACTTATTATTTATTCTGGCCATAAATCTTTTATTTAATCTATAACGAATTTTTATACTACCGCCTGCTTCAAAAATTGATGCCAAACCCTGGAGACTTTAACGCCAACCCCGTATCTATTTTTTGGGACCTCCTCGCGTTAAGTAATAACTAGAAACAATACATTAAATTTAGAATTACTGCATATATAGCCATTGTATGGAATATTTAATTAAAAATACAATATAGAAATGTATATTATCATTGAAATTATCTTTAAACATCCCTTTTATGCGCGACATGCAAACATAAAATCAGTTTTTTTTACACAAATTAATAGAAACAGAATGCACCAGAATTTTTATGAGAACCATTTAAAAACAAACGTTTAAATCCCTGTTATACCAAAAAATATTGTTTACAATAAAATAGCATGTTTTTAAAAACAAAAATAAAATAATTTATTAGTGACATCATTTTTTTTTAATTATTGCTCAAATTGAAATATTTAATATATCAGCCAGTTATTTATAAGTAAAAAAAAAAAAAATATGTTGAACGTGAAATTCATTCTTTACTTCTTAATAGGTTATTGACATTGGCTCGACTTAGGATTGGCCATTCAAGGCTCACTCACCAGTAACTAATGATAAGACAAGAGAAAACATCCTGTGAAATTTGTGAAAGAAAAGACATGGTGAACATCCCATAAAAATTGTTTGAACTTCTCGATGATGGTAGCCAAAACATATTCAGTATGTACTTATCTACAAAGTATAGGATTTTATTATTTTATAAGATGGTCTCGAATACAGGTTTTTAGTCTACATTTTTACTCTATTCATTCTGACTTAAAATTAAAAAAAAAAAAATTAAATAATTTTTATTGCTTTAATACAGTACATTTTAATAAATGATACCCGTTTCATTTACTTCAATTTAAAACACATTCCTGGTTTCTTAGAAGACTCTCCAAGATAAAAAATAAAATAAATTAAAAAAAAAGTCTACAATTTTTGTACTCAATAGCAAGATGATTTACTTGTAATATTAGGGAAATTGAATTAATCAATTAAAAATCAAAATGTTCTTTTAATATTGTATCTCAGACGATCTATTTCAACCATCCAAATCATTCATTCCTGTGACTAAACGTAGGTATCATTCATTATTTGCGGACTGAGTAACGCCTGAAGGCTATATTCGTAGATTGATAAGGATTTCCTTTGATTGAGTTCATTTGATAGGAGAAGTATGAATGACTTACGCCCGAAACATGAATGATATTTTTATCTTCAATGTCATTGACGGGGCATTCTTTACGCTCTAATGATTTTTTTACAAGTTTATGACGCGCTTTTTGTTGATTACAAATAATTTTATTATTGAATTTTAACACATAATTAACACATTACTGATATTTAATGTTGCAAGCTGTAGTAAAAATAATGAACATTTATGCAGTAAAAAACTCTATTTATTTTATCGAATCGTTGAATCTTCTATTTCTTATAAAGAATGGTCCGATAATCAACTTTTTTGGAATTTGATAAGTAATTATTATTATTACTACTCCTTAAGAAGTGTTTATATTGTTATTAATAATCTGATATAAATTTAGTATATCTTTTAATCATAATGCATGTATTTATTTGAATTTTATCGTCCACTTACATATAACATACATCTTTGGAACTCTTTTTTTGCCAGGTTAGGGCTGTTGGCTTTTTATTCTAAAGAAAAGCCTTCACCCCTAGTGGGAATCGATCCCTGGATCTTAGGGACGGAGTCACTTGTTATAATAAGATATTTATTTATGCAAGGGTTGCCAATTAGTAGTGTTTAAATGTATAAAACTTATTAAATTGTTTATATATAAATATTAAGGCGATTGCCCTCTGTTTTGAAAAAAGGAACTTGAATAATAGCTTGTATTATTATTATTTTTTTCTTTAATGTTTACCAATCATTATTTATTTATTTATTTATTTATTTTATTTTAGTTTTTTCTCCATTTGGTGACAGAACCACGGCTTTGTTCTTAGTTCAAAATTAAAGATTGATAGAAAAGTATCCGTCTGTTGATTATGTGTGTTATTAAATGTTCTGTCTGTTGATTATTTTGTGTATTGTTAAGTGTTCTGTCTGTTTTGTTACATTAATCCAACAAAAAGAGAATATCTTTTTGTTGGATTATTTCTCAACAAATCCAATTCACCAAATGGCTTTTGTTATTTTTACTTTTTCAAATTTTGTTGTATAGATGTGTATGCATGAGGTATTTAATGATTTCAACAATGTACTGGCTATTATCGGAAAGTAAGTCAGTCAAATTGTAGGGTAATTTAAAATTTGTCCTGAGTCTACACTCTGTCAGTATGTGCTTTATTGTTAGGTGAGTATTGCAGTACGTACATGTCAGTCTGTCTTGTCTGGTCATAATGTAGGAATGTGTCATTCGTGAATGGCCAATCCTTAGACGGCATAAAAAAACTTCTTCACGTCTTTTTTATCTTTTACTGGATGACCATTCCTGTACTGTGTCCTTGATTTCTCGAAGCTTGTCAGTCGTGTTGTAACCAATCATTAAGTCATTGTTTTAGTTATCTAATGAAACATATGATTTTAAGGCGTATTGTTGCAAATATCTGTTTTTATACTTTAATTTCCAACAGCAATTATAGTTTTTTTAGTACTTTTGTATATTTTAAAAAGCCAAATAACTTTGTAATCATACTCGGGTTAGTCTTAGGGTCGGCTTGTTATTAGATAGGAAGAGGTGAATCTCGTGTGGCCGATCCTTAGCAGTGCTAGGGTCACCTCTGATTTTCTTTTCTCCTTGCGCATTAATCTCTCTTGATTATTTTGTCTCTGATATTTTACCAATTAGAGATGTTGAGCTACTGTACCAGTTTATTTATCATTATCCAGCTATTTAAAGAGAATCATTGATTCCAGACAATTTTATTGTTAAATTGTTGATGAGTAGTGTAATAACTGATCTGACAGTAATTATTTTGACAGTTGTGCGTTTTTATTATATTTTCTTCGAGCGGCCGTCCTTCCCCCTGCTCCCAAAAAAGGTAGCATGCCTCTAATTGTGCACACCTTGCACTCTATACCGGCCTTGCAACTAAATACCCCGGTGACTATCCTCTGACAACCTCTGCCACTCGGGGTATTGTTTGCTATTCCAGCACCGTAGTTTTACCTGAACGAGGAAGTTTGTCTTCGCCATATTGGGCCGAACAAAGGATCCCAAGGACCGCGAAATGTTATAACAACTCTCTATAAGTACCAGAGTGAACTGTTATTTCTTTTTTTAGTTTTATTCGCTCTTTATTCTTTGTGCTCCAGATTCTTAACGGTGAAATGAGAAATTAAACAGTCAGAAAAATATTGCAACTTAAAATCTATTGAAATATCACAAACGAACAGAATAATTAAACATTATTTTCCAGTTGCCGTAAGAACGAAACTTTTCAACATAATCACAAACCATTTTATCGTGCCATTGAATAGTAATTTAATCTCCCGATTTGCCAAAATCAAAATTCTAAAAAGAAAAATAATAAATATTTCCCTAAAAAGCTGAATCGTTTTAATCATGAAAATTTCATTTGGGACGCAAAAAAACAAACAATTATTGTAATAAATTGTACATTTTTTGGACTTAACAGTAATTTACATCACTTCACAATCCTTCCCTCGTTTACGTTTGCGAAGTTGTCTTACACGTTCATTAGACAACATCGTTGCTCAAACTGAAATATTTTCAAAATAATAAAATTACCACTAAAGTTGAGTAACTAACATCGTTAACAATAATCGTCTGTTATTAGCAACGCTTAAAAATGTCCGCCATATTACGATTTCAATTATCCCGCCAAAATAATTTTTCACTCACGTGACCTATGACGTTACTTCTGTTAAAATTTTTTTCTTCCAGAAGACCCCCCTGTCATATGAAAACTTTTAATCGCAAAAATAACATAGTAAAGATTGAATTGTAAAAAAAAAAACCCTGATAATTTGATGCATCCCATCCATAAAAAAAAAATAAAAACATGAAATACCGACATTTTAATAATTAGGCAATATGTTTGTGATACCACTTAACATATCAGCAATTCTTGGCATTTCGTAACATAGCGTGTTTTCTATGTTAATTCTCCGTTCAAGAGCTGCCCTAAAAAGTTGAGATTTTGATCTTACCAAGTAATTCGCTGTTATCATTGGAAATAATCACTCTATGTAAACACATCTTTTGTACTTTCTGTCTGGCTTTTTTGTTAGGAATATTTAGTTTTGTGCGTTCGGAAAGCGTCCGTGTCAATGCCTGCTTAACAAACAGACTACCAACTACAAGACAGATTTTTTTTTTTAGTAATTACACTCGCCTCTGGCCTCTGTGAAAACTGCGTTATCTTGTAGGGTGCAAATTCTCGCTAAAGTATCACTCCGTATACGAGCATTCTGGAAAATACTCTCGCAGTCGACGCGTTAAAAGGAAAATCCGAACTAACGGTTGATCTTCTCTAAGAGAGGTGGGCGGGGTGACAATTTTCTACTCGGGGGGCCGCTAGACTATTATGCCTCTGTTTTTAGGATGGGGGGGCCTCCGGCTAACGGAAGCCAATGTGAAAAACAGCATAGTAAATCGATTAAACCTTCCGTAGCAGAACGATGAAACACTTTTACAAACCGGGTTCCGCTAATGCATATAGGTCATCTCACGGACGCATAATCACTTAAATATTAAGAATACTAATAAATATAAAAAAACAAAATAAAATCTGATAAAAATGCAAGTATCGTCTGTACATGATAAATCGTTTTTTTGTGTTAGTAAGAACACGTATTGGTGACCCGTTACACTAACAGGTTCACATTTGAAGGTCTGCTTCTTTCACAAAAATTATCTCTTTTATGTTTTTACTTTTCTTTATCCATTCGTGCTTTTAGACACTTATTATTCCTTAGTTTCGTGTATTATACTATATAATATTATTATATCACAATAATTTATTTACATATAAGTGTTCTGATTCTATGGCGATTTCACTTCTTAAAGATGGTATCTATATAGTCAAATAAAACAGAATATTTGATAAAAATGTTTATCCTAATAAACGGAGATTTTAAAATGTCTGTAATATGCCTGAAACCCACTGGTTATTCAGAAGATGTCTTCACATGAAATTGTACAGCGCAATGTTCTGTAAACAATTATTGTGTTTATATACTGGATGGTGTCTTTCAAAAATTCGTTCTGCATTGTTTGATGTTCATTTATTTTGTGTCTTTGAGATATTAGTTCACTTAAAAAAAACAATACGCCATAAACCTAAAGAAATAGCTCATCGATAAAAAAGTATTTTTATTATAGTTAAAATGAATACGGAAATTATAAGCCATAAGTTTATAAATTCATATTTAATAAATATTTCAGTAAAACACCTCATCTCCATAATAATACTAATTAAACAAATTATTATCTAAAAAACATGCGATTATTCATTATAATAATCTTTTAATCCGTTCCTCTTGAAATTGTCACAGATAATAATTAAAAAAAAAAATATGAGCAAAGATGACAAGAATGGACTGTGAATCACTTGAAATTTATTGGAGTGTTTTCATTCTTATCATCGTTACAATATCAACAATGTGCTGGCAATGCAACTATCATTACACATAATATTTAATTTGATATCGTATGATGATAACAAATTAAATAAATATTTACTATACTATAAAAAAATAAGGATCATACTATTTTTCCGGAAGTTTATTAGGAAGTCCGTCAAGCGCCCAAATTATCTATTTTATATATTATATATTTTATATAATTTACTATTTTATACATATATATATAGTGTTTGATATTATATCGGTTTAAGGTTGAAAAGCCTACCGCTGGAGAATGCCATATTAACAAGAACATATATGATGATTAGATAGTTAGCCGTCGAGGTGATAAGTAAAGATGGAATGGTTGGGATTCGGCTAAATAAACCTCAATATGATTTTTGTTTTAAAAAAATCTATATTTCGGACGTTTCTTTTGTCATTTTAGCTGACGAAGGCTACCAATGAGTAGCCGAAACGTCCGAAATATAGATTTTTTTAAAACAAAAATCATATTGAGGTTTATTTAGCCGAATCCCAACCATTCCATCTTTACTTAAGAACATATATGTATGTATGTATGTATGTATGTATGTATGTATATATATATATATATATATATATATATATATATATATATATATATATATTTATATATATATATATATATATATAATGTTTAGTGGGTGAAGTAACGGCATGCGGCTAGACTTGACCATGTTCTGCGCAGAGACAACGCTGTTCTACTTCTTTCGGATTCACGGTGTCCACGGACAATGGCTGAACGGGCCATTATTATATGCAATTTCTCTTTAGAAAAACAGAGAAAAACCTGGGCTGTCTTACAGGAATAATAATGCGCAGTTCAGATAAGCTGTAGCGCATTTGAAAAACATATATTTTCAAAATCATTAACTTTAGTTACTATTTTTTTCAGATTCGAGATTTAAAGATTAAGATAAATTAATTTAACTCATAGTATGTATGCCTACTTGAAAAAAAAAAAAATGCAATGATTGTTGAACTATTGATCAGACCAGAGACAACTTTGGTATTACCAAGAGAAATTGATATTCGCAGTTTGGTCATGTTGTATGGATTAAAAATACATTTTATTGATTAAAAACATCTTCATTGTTGATAATATTAAGGGTATTGAAGCCAGACTATCCATTTTTAGTTGATATACGTTACCAATCTAATGAAACTATTTTTTCATCATAAAGTCAGTAGCTTCAAGTTGATTAAAAATAAATTCATTGAAGATTCATGAGTTGGTTAGTCTAGGAAAGAGTATTTCTTCGCGTTTGTTGCCTAGATGGCTGGGTGGTCATTTCTTAACTATTTTCTGACGTTTTACATTTTTTCTAACTGAAATATCATCATATCGGTTATCTCATGATATCTTTTAATTTAAATAGTTTGGTCTGAGATTGTGTTTATATATATATATATATATATATACATATATATTATTAAGATGTAATCAATTACATGCTATGTACATTTGTCATGTACGACACATGTAGAAAATAAAATAAACTCCCTTCCTTAAGAGTTACTTAGGGAAGTAAAAAAATAAAAGTAATGTGTATATATATATATATATATATATATATATATCCATTATTTTTCTAAAATAGCGTTAATGTATTCTTTTATCAAAGAAGTAAATTTATGTCACGTCGAGCGTCCAAAAGACATATATGTTCAACTGTGAGTTCTTTGGGTACAAAATTGGCACATTAATTTTTTACATTTGCCATAAGCTATTCTTGCGTTATCTGGCCAATTCTCAGTCTATCTAACAACTTCTTTTTTCGGTGCCACTTCCTGATGAATGACTGTCTGGTGAAGTTTAATTATTTTTTTTTTTTTTTTTTTTTTTTTTTTTTTTTTTTTTTTTTTTTTTTTTTTTTACGGCGCATCTACATCTAGGTCATTAGCGCCGACATCCAGGGTGCAGCGAGGAATTTTACCAGCGAGCCGTGGGATGATAAAATTCCTGCCGGAGGTTGGGAATCGAACCCACCATCTTCCGCTTATGAATCCAAGGCGCTAGCCATTAGACCACGGGAGACCCCGTTTAATTATTATCATAAAAATAATATTATATAACTTATTTATTATTTTTTTAATACTTTTGCCATGAGTGAGCACTCAGAAAAACTTTTTGTCTCTACTTATGAAAATAGAAGTATTGTGTCGACCACCTTTCTGCTTCACAACCCCTATTTGGTGGTAATATACTTTTTTCATTTTTTTTTTCTTTTCTTTTTTTAATTATTAAAGACACAATTTAACAAATTACTGCTTGGGTTTTATTCTTCGTTTTCTATCTTTCGAACGAGTTGAAATTATTAGGAATTTCGTAATTTCTGGAGAGAGTTACACTCAAAGTAATTTGCGGTCTGAAGCAATGCATTCCCCTTTTTAGGGGCTGTTTAAGAAATTAACTTTTATGAATTATATATTTCAATATTTATTGGTTATCAAATTATAATAGTTTATTTTTTTATTATTATTTGTTTAATAACGATTTTTTTTGCTGTCTAGTAATGGTAGTATTAATAAAGATTTTATAGCGTTTTTATTTTAAAAAGTATTATGAAATGAATGCTGGCTCGAATTCTGCTTCAAGCTATATTTTAAAGTAAAGTAATTGCTTGCTTCATTATTAGTACGAACTTATGTTTTGACTAATGAACTTATAACTGATTATTGAGATATTTTTTCCTCTTATCGAAAAATAAACGAAAATTATGTATCTACATTTGCCATAATGCAGAAATTGTTTCATGCCGCTCCATAATTTTTGAGCAGAATTCTATTATATTAGGTACCGGCAAATGCAGTAAGTTTTTTGGTGCAAATTTTACTGAAAATTAGTTTTCAGGTAGACGTTTTCTTCTGGTTAATGAACGTGATTAATTTCAAGTATTACGACTTTCATCGAAAAATACATTCTCTCTTTATAGGTAGAGCGGATATAGGCTAAAATATACTCATTAAGATTAAAATGTTATTTCTGTTTATACTTTGCAAAATGTATGACAGAATATAATAATTTATTGTGAAACATAAACAACAACAACTACAAGCAACAGAAATAAATGTTTTTTTTTTAGAAAAAATTTTAAACCCGAAACACTGGGTAGATATGTTAAAACTCACCTTTGTAGTTAATTTCACAATATACCATTTAAAACGTTTTAATAAAAAAATTTACAACTGTAGTTTTTATCTTCTGACCAGGAAAAAATGATATTTGATTTTATTTCCGATCTTTATGATAATTTTGTTTTAATAAGTTTTTGAATGCACTGGCATATCTTGTTAATAGTTTATTTCCGTATATATTTTTCTTTCTTTACCGCCAAGTCTAAGCCGAAACACTCATTTCCGTCAAATTTCCCAAACAGTTATTTTCGCTGCCCCATTAAGGCTAAGGAGAGCAATAATAAGCAGGTCATAACTGCGCGAAGAAGCCCACCCCGACTAAGAAAAAAAAAAAACAAGACCACCTACAATAAAAATAAAAGGTGTAAACATTTCAAATTGACTCGTTACGGCTTTTAGTACCCTCTGACAGAAGTAGAAATAAAAAATGAAAAGAAAAAAAAATATATATTCCTTCTCTAACAGACTTTCAGCCAAGTCACCACTGGCGAGATATCATATTTTTCTTAAAATTAACTAATAATAATATTTATGACAGAAAAGAGGATTATTTTTCTTTTTTCCACATTACAGTAACCCTACAATATTGTATTTTATTACCTACATGTTCTATTTTATAAATCCTACATGTATTTAACATTATTTATATTCGATGTAATGTTAAATATTAAATGTACATAAATAATATTAAAATTAATAAATAATACTAAAACCCAATAGAAAACAAATTCAATAGAAAAATTATAGAATTTTGCGAAAAGAAATTACTATAATATAATATCCAAACTAATAAATCTATTGTACCATAAAAGTATCAAATTCATGAAGGTATTTCCTATGAATCTCTTCCTTAGAAACCGGACAGTAAAAAGTGGTAGTAATTGACAAAACGAATTTTTTTTTCATTAGTCAACCAATTTGACTTTTCTTCAATAAAATCGTTCGAAGAAACGCACAACTCAGATCTCTGACAGCTTACATGATTCTTCGAATCAATCAATTAGAGCTGGATTCGTTTTCAGTTATAATCCAAAGTTTCTTTAGCTGTTAGCTGGAGGTTTTTTGTGATTCGAGTTTAAATCGATGAATTAAATCGTTTCAAAATGATATGGACGTTCTGGTATACTTTTTTGGACAACAACTTGAAAAATCTCTTCTGCTTTTGGTGTATAGTCCATCAGAGTCAATTTGGCTGGTCCTCCAGCACAAGTAACAAGTAAAGCTCTGTTCGTAAAACTTAATGGCACTTTTCGATAGTTTATCCCTTACAGCCCCCCTCCCGACAGCCTAACTACAGGAAGGGGAACCTTCTGTTATGAGGGCCATGTCAAAACTGAGATCATCAACACGGGGAGATACGGCTGTTCTCCCTCAGAGATAAAACCAGTAGGACAGCTGACCATTACGTAAAAGTGTTTTTCTTTCGCCTAATTTATAAAAATCATTGAAAATTAGGGGTCATATTTGATAATCAAAAATAAGTTTTTAGAATTAATTTCTCATATGGCATATACTGTCTTAATGGTTCGACAACGGTTTAGAGTGGTTTCTCATCCGCCAATTTCCAGATTCTGTGTGAAACTAGTGAAATGGTTGGGTGAGAAATGTTGAAGATATCATGGTGGTCCAGCTGCGTTAGAAGAATTTCTAGACAACAAAAAAACTGTAATGGGAGAAGTATTAAAACCATTTCATTGTGAGCAATAAGTTATAAGACGCCGCCAATGTAGAAGAGAGAATGGACATTGAAGAGACGTTTTTCTACTCCATATATTTGTTGAAGAAGAGCCAAGTCGGCGCAAGAAGGTCGGAAAGCTGGTGGCATACCTGAGGCTGGTGACCTACGGACTCGCAGTAATTACCGAAGGCTCCCCTACCGCTGTCTAAGTGTTTATTATAAACATAACAATGTCAAACGTGGCCCATTAGTGGAGCGAAGGCTATTAGTTGGAGCTGCGGATTCCATGGCTGGTTCTTCTTCTTCTTCTTCTTCTTCAGGTGGAATGGCAGCTCTGGATCGCTAACATTACCGGTGATTTACTTGGTGGACCACCGGTGTAGCTCTACGGTACCTTCTTACAGAAAACTTGCATCCGCTCCGCTTACAGGCTCTGTCCTCCATACGGGGCGTTTTTCCAAAACATCATCATCTTCAACTTAAAGATCATTTCTATAACCACAATCGAATTTGGCAAAACCCTCATTAGGCCGCACCTAAATATTCGTTCAAACCCACTGTTCTGACCAAACGCTGCACACCAGTTAATTCGGCGCCCTGCAAATTGTATGCATTACATTTTATGATAATTTATGAATTTTATTATACTAATAAACAGACTTATAGAAACTAGTGGCATTTAGAAAGCCTGGAACAAAATAGTTAATGTGAAAAATGTAAAATGAAATCTCCAAGTGGCTCTGTCAAAATTCGGTTAAGAACCGTATTTATAGAAGCTTTGATAAGCTTTCGAATTGATGCTTTGAGATTTCCAAATAGATTTCGAGATATATAAGAATATATCCGAAAATCCCAACAAAAATCTAGTTTTTGCCATTTTTCTCGACAACGGTTATAGATGTCGCATTGGAAATTGTTTCATGAGATTCCCCACGTCCTATTACATATGGATCCTAAGGAAGACTAGTAATACGAAAACGTAAACCTATGGAGGGAGGGAGGAAACGCCTTAAGAATAGTAATATAAATGAATGTGTTAGCAATAATTGTACAGTTTACTACAAGAAATGAATAACTGGCCCAAAATTACTTTCCAAAGAGAAATACTTTTGATCATGAAAATGAAGATTTTGGAAGTAAATAATAAACAGTTATTCATTTCTCCTAGTAAATTGTACAATTGTTGCATATATGTCAGGAGGTCGCGGGTTCGATTCCCACTAGGGGTGGTGGCTTTTCTTTAGAAAAAAGAAAAGGCATCAGCTCTATCCTGGCTAGAAAAGGGTGGTAACCTATAGATAACCCGTCCTAAAATTCGTAGGTAATAATAAGTGGACGTTAAAAAAAAAAAAATAAATTATTGCATAAACACATCCATTTACTTGTTTAGATTAATAATATTCAGTAATTATTAAAAATCTATTCCCGCCATAATTTCGTGGCAAAGTCAATTTCCGGACGTCATCCATATGACATTTTCGTTTCAAAATAATCAGTTATAGCCTAAATGTTTTACTCCAAATTAAAAATGTTCTATCGAAGGAATAAGTATTTTTTAATACATTTTTATTGTTCAAAATTAAGTTGTTTGAGATACGACTTTACAGAATGAAGTGAGCCATATGTTCTTATGCGGGCTGGACTCGAGAAAGTTGTTGCTTTTAATGCATGAAGATTAGTATACAATGTAAATTTTATGGAAGCGCCTATTTTCTAAGATTTAACGATAATGTGACACGACAACTACCATTTTCCTGTGTTCTGCCTAAACCTTTATCCAATTAAGACAAAACATCCTATGAAAGACAGGTACCCCGCCGTCTAGGACTTAAGACCCAGTGTTTACGGGCCCGCAATGAGCGACGAGACAGCTAGATGGCGTTCTATTCATTCAAGATAGTCCATCTTTATAATTAACGGTGTTGAGGCCTATTGAAGCCTTTTAAATACTTCGCCTGTCTCTTTCTTCTTCTATTCGGAGCTCTTCACCAATTCGTACAGTGCAAGAATGAATAACTCTTAGACAGAACCAAACCTTATCGACAATTCTCTTATCTAATGTTGTCAAACATTTTTTTACATTGTTGTAGATAATAATAACTCCATAGTAACATCAAATAATCTATATCAAAGATTATCCAACCTGGATTCCACAAGCTTAGTACTTGCCATTATTCCTTCTCGCCCTCACTAAGCCAGCTTTCTGACAAGTGACAAGTAATCGTTGTTACGTCGATGTTTAAGTAAACTCACCAGTCCAACATCATTACGGCGCTTTGTTTGAAAACGTTTTTAAACATCACCCAAACGTTGTTTTATCGACAATTATATAAGATCGGGGAAAACGCGTTAAAAGGGACCTGCTTTCGGCCAGACAGTGGCTGCTACGAAGGAAAACTATTTATTTATTTAAATTTTAACGTCCATTATTATTAAATAAGAATTTTGGGACGGTTTATCTATAGGTTGCCACCCTTTTCTAGTCAGGATAGGGCTCATGTATTTTATTTTTTCTAAAGAAAAGCCACCACCCAATAGTGGGATTCGAACCCCGTCCTTTGGCACGGAGTATTAACTGCTCACGCCTTAAAAATCACGGGCACCGGGCCTCTACGAAAGAAAACTATTGACAATTCAGCCAAACTGTTAACAAGGCTTGAACGGAATATCAATAGAGTACAAAAGTAAAATTCATTAAATATTACGATTTTGTTTTATTTAGGCATCTAAAAAACCTTTTCACAGCTCAAAATATCATTTCTTAAGACGTTTTGAAGTTCTTTATTAATTTATGTGAAATAAGGAGCTTAATAGACCTACCAAAATTCAATGGCTTCCTTGTAAAATGTCATTTAAATTTTAGGCCTCTAATCAGAGAATCTGATGATTTCATTTTGATTAGGGAAAATTAATTTAGAGAAATTCATATAAATTCGTTTTGGTTTCTTGCGGTAGCTCATAGTCACGGGACTTATCTTTTCCTTAACCCTTTGAAAATATTCGGGCGTAGCTTCAAAAGGGTTAAGCCAATGCTCTAGATCGAACCGAATTTTTGCCAAATATTATTGCAAAGTTAATAACACATTTCTCTGCAATGAGTTATTATGCTAATTTGACAACCTCAACCAAAACACTAACATCATCTCAGGACAAGTAGTCAACAACGCCTACCGATACTCGGTTTAGGATAGTTGAAAGCTAGGTGAGGACAAGCATCAGCATTGACTCATCCCGGCTTGTTCCGTTCTGATGGGAAAACCCGAACAGGATGGAGTTCTTTTCATCTCCACTAGAGTTTGGCAAGATAACAACTCATTTCTTTATTCAAGACCACCTGTTCTTAACTATACATCATCTGCGTCATTATGACAACCGTCCGCAAACAAAAAGTGTTAAATTAACATTTAATAAAAAAATTTCAATTGACCTTCTTTAAAACCTGTTTCATAGTTCTTACTGGAATACTCATCACTCTACATATATAAAAAACCTTGATAAACCGCAGATAACCACCCTCATTAAATGGAACATATTTAAATATTATCCGTGAACATTTCTTAAATTCTTTTTCTTAAATATTAATATTACTATCATATGATATTTTTTCGCACCGAAAATTCTGAGATCAAACTTACAAAAAACACCCTTTCATTTTGATCTATGCCTCAAAGCAAAATCATTTATTTCTTCACTCCTCAAAAAATGAAGCATTAACAAATATTAAAAATCCCCTTATTTTTTTCATTTACATCAATTTATCAACTCTTTTTCCAAATTTACTTGATACAATTTAGAAATTATTTTACCTTAAAAAGAACAGTCCTTTAACCAATACATTATGTAAATAAGGCTTTTTTATCCTGGCGTTATTCCCAACCTTAAACATTTTTTTTTAATATAATACATTCATTTTTATTTAGCACATTAATTTCATCAAAATCTATTATTATTATTTTTTTTAAAGATTAAATACCAGATCATGTGCACACACTTTCCTCCATAATATTTATTCTCCCCAAATATTTAAAACATATTTAATTATATAAATCTTTTAGAGCACATCTTATTAAATTCATTAACTACTATCATAATTATTTTTAATCTGCTTCTGCATTTATTACATAAATTTTTTAGAAATATTTAAAAAAAAAACTATGTTACCATATTCGTGCATCTATTACTTCATTCCTAGCTCTGAAGAAGTACAACAGTTGGCTTGAAATATTTAGCATGTGCTGAAAAAAATCAAAAATAGATAAAAGTTGTAAATGAATTTTTATTTAAGTTTTGACGTTCATAAGTAAAACGAATTTTCAAAACTGGGTATCTACAGATTACTATCCTGCCACAGCCAGGATAAGGCTGATGGTTTTTTTTCCTTTTTTAGAAAGAAAAGCCATCACCCATAGTGGGAATCGAACCCTCGAGCGTAAGGATGGAGTACCACCTGGGCTTCAAAAACGCATTTTTAGAAAACCTAATAATTCAATATCATATTATATCCTCGATTTTCGAAAGAATCTCAAGTTGTTTTTTGTTTTTTTTTTTTTTTTTTGGGGGGGGGGGATTCATAGAAAACTTCTCTTCTTTTCGAGAGTATAACGTTAACGATTAATCTATATAACAAGACAATAAATTTAATACGACAAGGCATGCGTCCGTTGGCGGACATATAAAGAAATTTAGTCCCCAGGTCTCAGATAAGCAGATACAGTAAAGGTATCTGATTTTGAGCAAGGATGACAAGTTTTATAATTTCTATTCTACCAACATTTAACTTTTGGCGGAGTTCATTAATCGTGAGAGACAGAAGGTCTTGGCAAACATTAATTTAAAAAAATAACATGAAATCCTGAGTTTGTTTACACGGTTTGACATGCCAATAAATGTCCCGTACCACTGAGCTAAGTTCACGTGACGATAAAATACCCACCACGATTCCACCAGATAATCCGAAAGGTAAAAAATAAAAAATAAAAAAATCCCTAAGAAGCTGACGCACCCATCCGAGGACGTGCCGAATTCTCAATGACCCCTTCGACATCAGACTAAACATCCTTATCAGCGATTTGATTCGCCACCAAGGAAGGCTAAAATAGAAAAAAAAAAATAAATGTCACATTCATTCATTGTTTATGTTTTTAATTGGAAGAACGTTGCATCAACTTTTTACGATGTTTGCTATTGGACGAGGGCAGAATGAAGATGCCAAGCGATGGAGGAGGAGTTGAACGGAAGGACGGACCATAAGGAAATGAGATGCGCCTATGGTCACCCTACTGTGAGTCCCATAAAAGGGTAACCTATTTTAGTAATTGTACTCTCACCGTTTGGTTCGCGTTGTCATCCATCTATCCATAAATCTCGCACAACTTGGAAATGTTCTTCAAAGTCCGATTGTAAATTAATATTCGCAAAATTAATGAATCTTTTAACAGCTGTTGTTAAATAATACTATAATTGTCGTTGGCGAATGATATAAGATTATATTATTAAAATCTGCGAATAGCAATACTCAGGGCTCCGCGTGTACGCATACGCTCGAAATGGGGGTTCGAGTACCCATTGAGGCAAATTGGGCTCGCTAAAAAGATTCCTTGTTTGTAGAAAGATGCGCCTAAAAAATGGAACAAAAAAACAATACTCGCCAAGTTAAAGAATAATTATTTGAACTGCATAGAGAGAGAGAGAGTGCAGAATGACAAAGTGTTAATAAAGTTACCATGTGTTAATAAAGTTACCAATTATACAAATGAAATCTTTCTCAATTCTTCTTGGCATCACCATAGCTGAAGAAGGCCGCAATAGGAAAGTCGAAACGTTCAGAAACCTTTGCACAATTCCAGCTGATTGACAACTATATCTGAAACAAAAACATTTTACCAACTATATAAACATTATTATTATTATTATTAAATTTTAACGTCCATATATAAACATTAAAATTGTCATAATTAGCTTATTCCATTTTGTTTTCTCGAGCACACCACTGATCACTGATTTAATATTCCTAGACTTTTCTTAGTTTGGAATGCGGGGGGAGCAGTTAAGGCCTAATGTATATGTTGCAACAATAGCACACAAAAGAAAATGTGTAAAAATTAGAATTTTAGTTGTCAGTTGCAGTAAAAAAATTACAGAAAACCTACGTAGGAAGAAATGCTGAAAATTCTGAAGAAAATATAACAAAAAAAAATTAACTAATATGCAATCTTTTATTACTGAATTTACTGAATTTTTAACGTAGCTTTATGAATAACTGGAGACCCGGTAGCCGTGAGGGTTAAGGCGTGAGCTCTTAACACTCCGTGCCAAAGGTCGTGGGTTTGATTCCCACAAGGGGTGGTGGCTTTTCTTTCGAAAAAAGAAAAGGCATCTCCCCTATCCTGGCTAGAAAAGGGTGGTAACCTATAGATAACCGGTCCTAAAATTCGCAGTTAATAATAAATGGACGTTAAAATTTAAATAAAAATTATTAATAACTTTTTTTGGAAAGTATTATCTTGAAGCTGCTTTAGGGTAGAGGTCATTTACTTGCTTTTTCTGGTTTTTATTAATGAAATTCCTCAGGTATTTGATAAATAACGAATTAAGTGTCCAAAAAAGATTGCAACAAGAAAAATTAATTAAAACATTGTATCATAGTAGGACACAGAACTCCATCAAAGGTTATAAAAGCTGCATATGCTCCGAAAGCTTATCTCCGAACAAGACAGATAGTTTTTTACCCCTTGGAAGATTAAGAAAATGCTTATATACGAAGGTTTTTGACTTAGGAGGTTTGAACGCGAGCGGTACTATAGAGATAACGTTATCATAGTCTTAGCTGACTCTGGCCTGATTTTTGTGAGGGTCCTTCTTGTCCTGGGATTTTCTTCTTTTTTTTTTACTCTTGTCTCTGTCGGCTCTTTACAAAACTCAGCTCTCACGGATGTCTGACGAAATATTTAATACTGGAAAATATTTTATATTTTTCAAGAACCTACTTACTTATCAATATAGCGAATCCTTGTCATTGTAAATTCCTTTCACAGAGTAATGTGCCGAGAAATATTCTTGGGTCATAAAATCTCAACTAATAACAGTGATAATATTTCAGCATCTTATTTAATTCATTACAATTATTATCTATACTAAATATTATTTCACTTGTTCTTATTTCTCTTAATGGTAGGGGGTCCATAAGGTAGTACACCGTTCGTTCTTTTCAACTACTTTATTTAAAATCTTTGATTATTACTTACTACTTAGAATTATGCCTGACTCGCAAATGAGAACTTGACGAGAGGACTTCCTTACAAGGAAAGCCCCTGATGAGGTGAGAACAAAGCACGAAACATGTCGGGCAAAGATTTCAAATAAAGTAGTTGAACAGAACGAACAGTGTACTAGTTTATGGACCCCTGCCATCGAAAGAAATAAGAAGTGAAATATTGGCGCTAATGGCCTAGTTGTCGAAGCGCCGTAAAAAGAAAGAAAAAAAAATTATTATTTTATTTTATATTAGTTTTTTCACATTTAGGTGATAAAACTACCTATATCTTTTTCCGGAATTAATTAGGAATAAATTATTTTGATTATGTTTTAAAAGTCGTTATCTACTAATTATCCTGAGTTAGAGTCGATTGTACCGTTCCATTAACCCAACAAAAAGAGAGTATCTTTTTGTTGGGCCAATTAACGAAATATAAATTACACTAAATGGCTAGAGTTATCTTTCTTTAAATATTCTTGTATAAGTGTGTATGTATTAGATATTTAATAAGGTCATCAATGTACTGGCTACCATCGGAAAGTTAGTCGGTCAAATTGTATGGAAATTTAAAAAAAAACAAAAAAAAAAAAAAGAAGTGAAATATATATGTTGGGTCATCTTACAGAAGAATTAATATTATTTCAATTAATCTCGTTGTCGAATTAAGATAAATTTACGTTCTATGAAGATATGCCAGTCTGATTTTTTCCAAGTCTGGTCAGAATTTGAATGTTTAATTTTAAGGATATGAGTGATGATACTAAGTTAGATGAAAAATTAAAATTTCGTGAATTTAACTTCTTTACGCTTAATTTAATAAACAAGGGAAACAAAAAACGAAAATCTGACTAGATGAAGCTATTCTAAATTTAATTAGATTTTATATTAAAAAAAAATGTATTAAAATTAGTTAAGATTTAGACGCCCCACTGTGTGCCGGTACAGTCTGATTGCGCCTTATATATAATTAGTTCAAATTGTAAAGAAACTAAAAATCATCGCCAAGTAAGTAACAGTTCAGGAGGAGTAACATGAGGGTAGTTGAACTCTGATAAAGACTTGACTATACATGAAAACGTATGAATACATGGACTATGATATCGCACAGGTATTTCTAACGTGACACAATTAAAAAATCAGTTTTATTCCCACCGCCTTAGTTATGAGTGTGAAAGTCATGGTAAATATATCTTTATCAACCATCAAAACTGTATGTACCTAGCTTCAAAGCTTGTACACCAGAGGGCACCTGTGTCACCCTTCCTTTCTTAATCCTATGGCCCCTACATAGGCAAGTTTGACACATTTCACACACTTTATTAATACTAGTGCGATATATTCATAAATATATAGGTTATTTGAAGTCATTAAAATGCAAAATGCTCCCTAAAAGTGAGCATTGAGACTCCCAACAATCCCCCCGAAGAAGGTTCTTGAACCCAGATAGGCCCTGGTCGGGATGAATAGCCTAGGAGAGGAGTAATCAGTGATAACCTATCCACTCGTAGCAGGTGGTACGCTGTCTGCGTTTCACTAGCTCGTCTTTGATAAACAACATACTATTTACTACAGAAGCGTTACCTTCGCCCGTCTGGTCGATGACCTTACTCACATGATTACTATCTGTTAAAATAGAGTCTCCTCGTCCATTCATTAAACCTTTTCATCTCCCTTTGCATTCTTGTCAATAGAGGAAGGTTCTGTAATGATAACGCGACCAGAAAACTGCATGCGATTTTCTTTGCATGCTGAAATCGAAGA
Source organism: Gonocerus acuteangulatus (assembly GCA_946811695.1). Classification (NCBI taxonomy): domain Eukaryota; kingdom Metazoa; phylum Arthropoda; class Insecta; order Hemiptera; family Coreidae; genus Gonocerus; species Gonocerus acuteangulatus. The sequence goes on along the minus strand of OX328128.1, from coordinate 34,967,323 downwards.
AAATTCCATCTCTTATATTTTTTTTTAAACAGTGTTAAACATCAAATTACCAAGGACGACAGGATGTCAATATGCAAACTGACTATTTGTGGGTTCTCCAGGGAATAAAATCATTTATAAAAAAGAAAAATTTTGCGAACAGATAGTATAAATTAAAAGAAGATAAGTTTCAACAAGCAAACTGAAAGAATTTTTCAAGCATTTTGTGTTGAATTGAAAAGAAAGAATTTTTTTTTTATTCGTACAGAATAAAAATGACAAAAATCCTGTACTTTTAGGATGCAAATTGTGGACATAATTTTATTCATTACACGAGAAAAAAAAACATTAAATACAGATACCATTGTCCAGATACTGGACTACCACTTACCTGGAAACATCACTTAAAACTTAAAAGACAAGAACTTAACAGACGATTTGGACAACTCTATAGACTGTTGAACCGCAAATCACATTTAAGTACTGAAAACAAACTGATCATTTACAAATCACTACTGCAACCCATTTGGACATACGGTTCAGAACTATGGGGAACTGCGAAAACATCGAACATCAGACGCATTCAAACATTCCAATCCAAGGTCCTAAGAACAATAGTCGATGCTCCTTTTTCTGTTTCCAACCTCAACTACCATATAGACCTCAATATCCCACTCGTTATTGATGTTGTATTATCCAGATTCCAACGTTTCCATCCTAAACTTTCCGCTCATCAAAATCCTGACGTCCTCTCCCTATGAAGTGCCACCCACCCACTCTCTCCACCGAGGCGACTCAAAAGACATTGGCCTAGAGATCTGCTGCAGTGACCAAGTGAAGTGTTAGCAAAGGCTTTCTCTTTGTTCAAGTGCGGCAATTTTCTGTGGCTCACCGATCTCTCTTTTACTCCAGCCACTGGTCGGAGCAGAAGGGAGCTTGTGTAGGCACCTTTCAACGTCATCTGAGCGTCTTTCTGGCGTTAATCGAGGAGGAAGTTCGAAGGCCTTGAGCACAGAACCTCCATATTGTATCATTCATCATATTACCTGATGTATTTATATACAGGATGTAATAATCAATAAAGAAATATTATTAGAAATACAGATACCATGCTGCTGATCAAACTTTTGTTTGGCAGTGCTGAACAATTCGTTTCATTTTTTCCTTCAATTTTTTAATGTTTATTAAAATTATGCGACAGCAAATTTATAAGTAAAATAACAATATTATGGCAATATGTCTATTAGGACCTCAAAATGGTGACTGGGATAAAATTATTCTACAAGATTCAGGGATGGGTTCGTTGAATGAGGATTCAAGTTTATCAGTAACACCATAACGTAGTCAATTGCTAAAGAACTTGGCAGCGGGTGTGTGATGAAAAGTTTATCACTCGTTATGATATAATTTGTGCTTTTTTATGGCTTGTCTGTTGCGGTATATGGCCTTTACCAGTACCCATTTGTACATCCTAAACGGAAAGATTGATATAAAATAGTTTTAACCAATAGAAAATCAAAAAAATGTTTGTAATTAGAAAAACTGTTGTTATAATTAATAATTTTTTTTAATAATTAAAAAGTTATAATTTTTTCTTGTTATCTGCCGTAAGCGGGATTCGAACATTTAACCTGTCCCGGGGGTCCGGATCACTAGAAATCATATCATTGGGATAGTCTTCGTAATTATAATGCTATTATAGAGTTGTCAAAAAAAAAACTCTGTTATGGAAAAGAGACTTATATACAACCGAAACCGACAATAAAAAAAAGTTAAGAAATTCCTATCTTGACGATGAATGAGTGAAAAACTGTGGATGACCTGTCATTATTAAATAATGCCAATGGTGACAGTTCAAAACAATTATCGATTCATTTTGTTTATAATATTTTCTTTTTGGTGGGGGGCACCGACATCTAGACACTCCCACTTTTCCTATGCACCATAAAGGAGCAGACACTTTTTTCGACATGCTAAAAAATTCAACCTACTACAGGCGAGACTCGAAACCGCAGAATTCTTCCTTGTAATATTATTAATTTATTATAATTTTTTTTTTCACTTTTATTAACCAATATCAGATACTTGATCTCTGTTTTTAATAGAGCTGTGGACCTCTAAGAGAGAAGAGGTCGCCTCAAGATGCTCCTCTAGTGACTAATTATAAAACAGATTCCTTATCTTCAATCTTAATACACCTGTGTTCTATTGGTGAGGATATGGGTCGTAGATTGGACAACGGGATTTGCCGGGCGGAACATCACTATAGTTTCAGACGATCCTTCAGTCGTATAAGATATATTATTGCAATGAAACAATATATAGGACCTTGTATAATTTAATAATAATTTGTAATAATTAATATTTTTCCAAGTCTATCTATAGTACTTAGAAGTCGATTTCCCTAATAGATTTAACAAATATTAAATAAATTTTGGATAATTTATTAATTCCAAATTAATAGCTAAACTTGGATAATAATTTTGTTAATTGAAAATTAAGTAATGCATAATGTACATTTTAATATTCATCATTTTTTTTTAATTATTTTATTTAAATTTTATCATCCTGTAAATAACAGAAAATTTTTAATATGGGGTTATAGACGGAATATGAAGTCCATAAAAAGATAAAAATAACGAAATAAATAATAAAATTGGTATAAATTTTAAAAAATATAAAAAATTATAATAAATCAAATTCATAGTAAGAAAGGATAGCACACTCTATTTTCTCATAAATGTTCTATAATATTTTGATATATTTATTGAAACAAATATATCGAAATGTTAAATAAGAAAATATTTTTCAGAAACTGGCCAGTTTTTAATTTATTAATAGATTTCATGAATTTGAGCCTTTTCTTATCAATTAGTCAACAGTCAAATATAAGATAGTCAAAAGTCTGTTCAACTAAACAGCTTGCGTTTGCACTATTTTCTTTTCAAATATCTTCAAATAACTTCTCTTTTTTTTTGCTTCTGGATCCGTTAGTACTTGTTTAGAATCAACAATACTCTTCGTGAAAATTAGTATTTGTTCCTTGAAGTGTTGTTATTATAATCTGGTTACAAATATTTGGGATGTCTAAGAAATCTTCTGAACTCCCAGTTTCCTGTCCAAGACTCCTAAAACGGTAAAAATGAAGTTTCACGCCCTCAAAACCGATTTCTTTCAAATTTTGTGCAATAACGTATATTGATGCACTAAACACGAATACGTTAAAAAAAACTTTCGCATTTAACTAGGAAAGAAGTTATTAAGCACTAAAGTTAATAGAATAATTAATAGAATTCTATTAATTTTAGCGAGTTGGATTGACTGGTGTTTTGTTATCTTCTTGACCGAGCGTAGCGTAACACACAGCACGTATGCCCCTAAGCGACAGGTGACGACGGGTGAGGATGCCCTTAAAATTAACAATATTTTTGAATAAATTGTTTCTGAACATTTCAAATGAGAGTTCTCTGTTTCCCAATGTTACATATCTGCGCATGCGCGTGTTTACAAATACGCTGTTGACGCCTAGTTTTATAACCTTCCTAACAGTGAACTTTAGTGCTTAATATTATATTCTATTAGAATTCTATTAATTTTAGCGAGTTGGATTGACTGGGGTTTTGTTATCTTCTTCAGCGAGCGGAAACGCATAGCATGTATGCCTTAAAGTCGCCATTTATGCCTTAAAGTCGTCACAAATTTAGTTGTTAACATTAGCTCTCATAACCCGCATAACAGTGAACTTAAGTGCTTAATAACTTCTTTCGTAGTTAAATGCGAAGGTATTTTTTAACGTATTCGTGTTTAGTGCATCAAAATACGTTATTGTACAAAATTTCAAAGAAATCGGTTTTGAGGGCGTGAAACTTCATTTTTACCCCTGAAACTAATTCCAATACTTCTGTTCAAACAAATAAATTCCTTTCACAGTGATGTCTAATTTTTTTGTTCTCCAAATTTTCACTGTTCTTTAAAAGCATTCGTGTCAGGGGTAACGTCTCAAATATCAACACAGATCATTCTTAAACTACGTCATCAGACTTTTGTTGGCTTAAGAAGAAAATCTACGGCACATCCAGTGTATCATAACACATGATTTCACAAAAAATAAACAACTTTTACAAACAACACAAAATATTACATACAACAGTAAATAACACGATGAATACTGCAACCAATTACTCAATGATGAAAGGTGCCGAACATTTTCGATGGAATACGAATTTTCTACCAAGACTTCGTTCTATGCACAACAGAGATGTTTCATAACACTATTTTGGGCTTGAGGTAATTTTAACTGTATGAACTTTTATGTAATTTCTACGTTACATATGTTTTTCTATTCATAAACTCATTAGAGGCAATTTAAGCCAAAATTTTCTGAACACGCCTTGAATTAATTTAAAAAAAAAATGTTCCTTGAAAAATTTTTGTCTCATTATTTAGCTACTTTTAGATAAATGCCTGATTCCTTTCGATTTACTGAATGAAACAAAGAATACCTCATATATATATAAACACACACATATATATATATATATATATATATATATATGTGTGTATATAAGTTACTTAAAAATGAGAACCAGTCAGGATTCAAATGAAATGCCGAGTGCAAAAAGAATAAAATAATAATTTTATACCAAATTCAATGACATTTCAATTTGCAACGTTACAATTTCTGATATAGACAGAAGAATTTTATAAAATTTTCTGAAAAATTGTAAAACCATTTTATTTAAGGTATTTAAGGTTTCTCGACAAAAAGTGTTTACAAAGGAAAGTAATATATTACAAACCATCGTGCAAACAAATTTAATAGAAGATAATTACAATAATTTAATAATTCTCATTATAAAAGAAAAATTAATAATAAAAAGCCCATGGGTGTATATAAGGGGGGGCTGAGGGGGTTGCAACCCTCCCCCCCCCAAATTTTGATTTCATTAGTAAAAATGTGTCATAAACCCCTTTAAAATAAATTAAATAAGATAACGATAACTTAAGATTATAAAAAATATTTCATTTTGGATAAAATATATTCCACACCCCCGGAAATGGTCCCAGCCCTCCCCCCGAAATTATTTCCTATTTACACCGATGAAAAAGCCTACCATTGCTTTGAATTTGGAAAGTTTAAATACATTTTCTTGGTAACTACTTATATCTTCAGTATTACATAATAAGTTTAATATAAATTGATATTTATAAATTTTTGTTTTCTTTTGTGTAGGGGTTAGCGAGGTTTGGGCAGTTGCTGTTAGCCTTGTGTGTTTGTGGTGCCCCTGTATGTCGGCGCCTACAGGAATCCCCCTCTGGAAGGACCCCTGTGGAGGCACCAGTGCCCCTTCAGCGCCACATCACGATATCATGGATATGCCACCCACGCCCCCAGATCAGGAGCTCCTTGATAACATTATCATCAGCGCGAGGACAGCGCTCAACGTAGCCAAGCACTTTTCAGAACCTTATGTAAGTTTTATTTTGCTTATTATCAAGGTATTTTTTTTTTTTTTTTTTTTTTTTTTTTTGGTGCTCAAGGCTTTAATACCCATCGGACTCCCCCAAAATAGCCATTTTTTTTTATGTGTACTTTGTTGAAATAGATTAAGCCTTAGATCAGTGATAGCCCACAATGAAAGGGATGAAGAGGATTTTAACTGTCAAATTAAAAAAAACAAAAACGACTTACAGCAAGCAAAATAAATGTCAATAATGCACCACATTTAATATTTTACTATTATTATTGTCGGTGTTATTAATGCGCTAGTCAATTATAACAGTGCGTGTGTAACAGAGTGCGTCTCGTAGAAAGTGACTAAGGGGTGAGTGTGTGTGTGAGAGAGGCAGAAAATAGGAGAGAGAAGGAGTGAGAGTTTGATAGAGAGATGCCGATGGATGGGGAGAGAGAAAGAGAGAGAGAGAGAGAGAGAGAGAGAGAGAGAGAGAGAGAGAGAGAGAGAGAGAGAGAGAGAGAGAGAGAGAGAGAGAGAGAGAGAGAGAGAGAGAGAGAATGTGTGTGTGTGTGAGAGATAGAGAGTGTGAGAGAGAATGAGAGTGTGTGTGTGTGTGTGTGCCTAAACAGGTGGGCGAGTACTAGTAGTAAAAGTAGCTAGTAGTAAGTGTTGAAAAGGTGAATGAAAGAGTGAGATCAGTGAACCACGAGGAGATGTCTGCATGCTCCCCTCGTTCTCTGAAGGTCTTCATCACATATCTTCTTCCGGAACAACGTCACGCAACTCTTGGACGTCATAGCGCAAAGTATGCTGTACGCTAATAGATATGCACTTTTTTATTTATTTACTCTGGTTATTTTTTTATGTCTATATTTACATTTTGTTTTTGTATGTCTGATAAGAATTATTTTTAGTCCGGGAATATCCCACCGCAGTGAGTTCTCAGGAATTATCCACGCTCGTTCATCTTATTCCATAGGCGTTACCTCAGTTACGAATTGTTATATTATTTCGTGTTCATTTATTTATTTATTTTAATAACTCTTTTTTTTTTTAAATATTAAGAACAGCCTAAAAGTATTTAAATGTAAGCATTCAAGGCCTTTAAAGGTCACTGGTTCTTTAAAAAAAATGCTGTCCCACAAAAACACTTCAATGACGTAGCATTTTTCTATATAATGCTCGTATTCGGTTGAGTTAGACATCATCGAATTAAAATTTCAAATATTTCGACTTCAATAAAACAAAACCAACAATTGCTAAACTTGAAGCACCGTTTTTTTGAGCCAGGTAGTCCAATCGAAATTAACCCCTGGATCTATTTTTTAGAGAATTTATTATACTTTCGAATTACTATTATCCACTTTGCACGATTTCAGAACCGTTTTCAAAAGATATATAAATATATATATTTTTTTTTTCCATACCAGTTAATGAATGTCTGCATTTCGCGTCTAACTGCCCATTTGACGCAATTAAGGTGACATTATAATAAGGCAGGAATACGCACTAATGATTTAATGGCACAATGAAATTCTTGAGTGCGTTTCACACTACGTAGTCAAGCGCAGTCATTTTGGTCGTCTAATCTTAAGAATATCTGGTTCTTTCTTAACAAGACCAGCTCTCAAATGAATTTGTTGCAAATTACATATTTCGGTGGCAGAAAGAAATTTATTTTATAATTTAAGTTCCACTTAAGGCCTGATTCTGGTTAAAACTGGGAGCAATAACAATGCTATTGTATGAGCAATAATTCAATAGAACATGAAAAATACTTAATCATCTCATAACCACAAAGAATAGTAAAAAACAACAACAGATATGATGAATGTTTTATTCGATGGCGTTGGCAGTTTTGAAGGCCTAGAACAGACCGCTTCCAACTTCTTCCAATGCACCAATCAAAATTTGCATATTATGCAACCGAAATCATATCATGAACTATGCAGATGAGTTGCTGCTGCCGTTTCATTAGATTATTGCTGTAATTAATGCTCAAGTCAGAGCACCCACGATAGTATTAGGTCATATAGGAGAAGTTAGTCATTTACTGAATTCCTTTAGTTTCTTAGTCATGTACTACTTCAGTTTTTTTTTTTTACTAATCGTCCGTATCCGCCTTAATTATCATTACAATAGCGGGCTATTAGCTTTACTTTTGTTTTGTGAATACACTCATTCACAAAACCATGCCTCTTCCATTACTACTCGCCTTACACACTTTCATTCATACTTTTACAATAATCTGCTTACCACGAGGTCAGGAAACGTCATGGTCTATGGTTTTGCTACCAAAGATCGAATTCATAAAATAGAACGCTGTTGAAAACATTTTCATAATGATCCATGTAAGTGTACACAAATCGCAAGATCATTCGTTAATAACTTATATACATATATATATATATAGATATTTATAACGGATAAATGAAATGTTTTTGCACGTTCAATATTCACGACAACGGTCGAAATAGTTGTAATATTGCTACGAAACTCGGTATTCGTCGTGATCATCTTAGGAGAGATAAGTGTTGTAAACCTAAACTAAATCCATTATCAGTGTGGGCTTAGTCCAGAATAAAATGCTTTATTTGGCTTTTACGCCCGATATTTTTGCTTTCTTACCACGAAACTCGATAGATTCCATCTCCAACTTGTATGGATCATGTGCTAAATTGGTCGATTAGAAATTTACTCTAGAAAACAATCAAATAAAAAATTAAGAACTCTGGCGTTTATAAGAATATAAATGAAAGCAAAACTATTAATGCTTGGGTTGCATTAGCAACCCAAGCATTAATAGTTTTGGTTGTAAATTTATTTTATTTTAGCGCATGATGTGATGATCTGATGGCGGGGAACTGAGTACACAATACTTTAAGGAAAATTTACTGTTTGCCTTTCTAACTTTCCTCTTCGCTAACGTTTACAGAAAGCAACTTTCCTTGAGAGTTGCTCAGTTCCAGAAAATCTTCTGAAGAAGCCCTAAGACCCCTGTCCAAACATTGGTTATGGTCAACTACTGAAGATTGGCAAATTCCCAAACCAAAACTAAAACGTTTATTCCCTAAAACTGCTACGCCCTATTGAAACGTCACTCAGGATAAATGCGATGATATAGGGGAGGGACACCCACATTTAGGACCGTATATCACCCAAGTGGGTGCCTCCAGCCTCTTTTGGGTTTATTCACCCTTAGGTCTGTCTTCCTACTGTCTTCCTCACAAAACCCATGTTGTCAAAGCTCCTACAACAAGCAGGTCCAGCATCTCAATACTAACATCGGTTTTGGAATTCGCACTTTTAATCTTCCATTTTATCTTTAATATCTCATATTATTTTTTAATTTCAACTGATAATATTCCAACTGGGATCCCGTATTTTGCCCAAAACCCAAGACTTCTTTTAGAATTTTAAGTTGATGATGATTAGCTTGTTTTGTCTGTATGTATTCCCTTCAATGAAATGACTGGAGATTATTTTTATTACAAGAAAATGAGAACATATATTATTGGGATTGCGACATGACTTATAAGTAATGAGAAAAAGTTGTAAAAAACATTAGTCACTTCTTGTTAGTCCAAAAACAAAGGGGAACAAATATGAATTGAATTGAATGAATTAAAAATGTGTGATGATACCAACATAAAAATAAATAAAAACAAAGAAAATATAAAGAAAACTTATATATCTTTTAGAAAACTCCAAAAAATACATTCAATAATCAAAAAGCATTGTTGGGTTCGTATTACGAACTTCGTAATCAATAAAACATGTATAGCAAAAAATATTAGATTTGGCGAAACAACATTCACAAAAAACTACATGGAGGTCACTCATAAATGTTACAAATTTATCTATTAATAAATAGCGAAACTCCCTTAAAATAAAGCAGTGATACATTGCGACACAACCCAACAATAATAACGTAAAGATGCCCAAACATTCCAAAACAAGATAGTCGTATTAACTTCCTCTTTCAGCACAGCGTGCTTATCATCCATTCGGAAATAGGGTTAATTTACAGGCTGAAGATGTAAGGATTTCGAAATGAGGAATAGAGAAAGAAAGAAGATGAAGGCGAAAGAAGGCTATAGTGATGGATGAGAAGGAATCGATAGAATTGAAATGAAAGTAAACAAGGAAACAGTGTGAATGGATGATAAGCACTCAGTGAACGTAAATGTGATTGGCAATTTTGCCCAATGTGTCCACTAATATGGACACATTTTAAAATTAAAACGGCAACAATTTCAAAATCGTTCATAAAAACAATTAGCTATCACCAAAATTCTCAAAAATCCGGCACGTAGGAACTGTGTTACCTCAGAACCTTTGGATGTAAATATTATCTAGTTTGATTTGGAAGTCTTATAATAGAGAATGTAAATATTGTGCATTTGACAAAACGAAACCAACAATTCCAAAATATCAAACACAGTTTTCACCGGCTGAGGAGGCCCTATAGAAATTTACTTTTTAATATATTTTGTAAGAAATTCATTCATAATATGAATAAAATATTTATTTCTATAAAAATGTATTCAATAGTTTCTCACTTCTCTCAATGCGTTATTTGTCAACAAAGACGCAATGACAACAAACGTTTCTTGAGTAGAAAGTGGCCCCCCTCAGGGCATCCTCAGATCGCCTTTCGTCCTGGTGGTTGTAAATCATGTCCCGACGAGAGTGCCTCCATATACTGGACTTATATTGGAGCTGTAAATCTTGTAGGAGACGTTTAGGATACAGGTAGCCATCTCCCTCGTCCAACGGTCACCAACCCCTTGTCGGTCACCAAGAGTTATAATAATAATAAACAAAGATTAAATGTCATCAATAATATTCAAGAAATATTTGCAATAAATACACCAGATGATACAATTTTTTTTTTCTCGAATTGTTTCATTAATTTTCGACTGCCTACTAGCAGCATTTTATCCAAGGGATCTTTCATTGTGTTTTGCTGCTTTTGACACTGGAGAAAAAAAAATTATTGCATTTGAAGAACATTTTTCTGTGACTTCCTGAGCTGAAGCTCATTAAAATGTGCAGCCACACCGCTGGTCTCGTAGCAGCAGGAATTACTTCCGCCCTCGCTAAGGACATTTCAAGCAGTATAAAACCCGAGGAATTTATGGTAATTTTTTTATGTTTGTATAGGTGCTATCTTTTACAACAATGACAATTTCTTTTGGCTGTTTATTTCACTGTTCTCACCAATCCTTGTAAAGTTATGCTCAGAAAATTTAAATATTATGTCGAGAAGTCATTTTCAAAAGTATTTCTCGAAAAGAAAAAAAAAAAGCTTCTAAAAGTATTTGCAAGATTAAAAATGTTAAAATATGATTATTTTCCTAATTCAAAATCTAAATTTTTGATAAAGTTTGCATTCTAAGTTTGATAAAATGTTTGAAAAGCTATTGGAAAAATAAACATTATTCAGACATAATTGGGTATCAATATATTTAAATTTTATATTACATAGAAATCATATATAATCATTTTATTTATCTTTAATCCATACCAGGAATTCAGTTTATAAAAGTTGGAGTAGTTTTTAAAAAAATGTGAATAGTGACGGGCTTGGAGTTACACCTTGGGAGATGCCCATAAAAAATATAAAAATATTATCATCGAAGAATCACTTTTATTTTCCTTTTCGGGAAATGAAATGGTGAAATATTTGATCAAGCTTTATATTTGAGAACGGATTACCCTTCAATATTTTCAGATATTGAACGATTTGCCTGAATATAGACATTTTTTAGTGCATCCTAGTTTTTACTTATCCTATACGTTTATGTACGTTTGTTATTTTTTAGAAGAACCATTTATGCAAGAGAAATCTTTCACGAGCCCTTGACTTCCGCTCCACTTGAGTTGACTTGTATCGCCCTTGACTGGAATATTTGGAGATCCACAGCCAAATTACATTTCCATGTCGAAAGAAAATTATGCGACTAGAGTGAATAAACATGTGCCCATTGTAGGACCTTGCGAGATGCCCAATACAAAGAATAAGAAAGAGCGTGTGAGGGAATGAGCTGGTGGCGAGAAGGTGGGAGAGGAAGAATATCGTATATCCGGCTGTGTTTCCTGTCTGTGTCGTGTCCGGCCTTCTCCCTTCTCCAAAAACTACACATGTACAATACTTTATTTAATTGATATAAAATAATTGTTGTTATTAATTTCCAACAGATTGTCCTGATATTTTTTCAAAAAATAGTCCGGTTTTCTTAGAAACGTTTATTATTATTATTTCGTTGTACGTTTTCCAAAGACTTTTTTTTTTAAGTTACCTACACAATTGTTTTTCTTGTCTTGTTATTGTTTTTTTCTTAATTATTTTAAAGCGTATCGATCACTCCGCCTCGTTTCCGGGCAACGATGGCTAATATTGAAGGCACGTGATTTTCCTTTGCTATCACGTTTATCAACCACAACAAAACTTTGAAGATCGGATGAAAATCTGTATATTACATTGATCAGTAATTTTATCTTATTTTTGAAAGGGCGATAACAAAATAAATTTTCCTTATTTTCCAAAAAATTAATCACATAAGTTAAAGAAATTAACAAACATTGTTAATAATTTTTCTTCTAGAATCCCCCAAATTCGCAAATATGTCAAGACCTTTTGCTCGTCGTAATTTAATAAAACATTTAAAAAATCCAGCGTATATTTGTTTTATTGAGCATTTTTCGCAAAATATTTAATATTAGTATTATTGAATTATAAGGAAAAAGTATGAATAGATATGGGCCTATTAGAACACCTTGTGAGACACCAGGAAAAACGATTGCTTATGACATTTAAATTTTCATGACTTTTATTAGATATCTTTGTTAGATATATTTTCCACCCTAACGCTTCGTTGTATAACTTCAAAATTATTTGCTCTTGATGTTTATGGAGAATCTTGCTGAGCTTATTGTATCAAAACCCAATTGTGGTTTCTCTAATTCTTAAGGCCGACATAATTAGACTGCTTGTGCAAAAGATAAAATAACGACAGTTCACTAAATGCCCACAATGGTTCAATGACAACATATACCCTAAATTTTCACTTTTTGGGATCTCCTAAGCGACCTATCGGATTTTCCTACGGTGACACAGTTCGTCCCAACGACTCTGGTGATTTTGAAAAATCCATTGCCAATATAAAGGCGACTCCCGACTAGGAAGGCTATGGGCAATAAGTAACCGTACCAACTTGAGCAATACTCAGCAGGTGTGCTCGGTGCTGCCTCACTCCTCAGATGAACAATTTCTTTGTCTACATTCTATATAAACTCATCTTATTACAGAATAATAAAACTTAATAATAATTAAATCATATTTCACTTCTTTTATTTGTCTGTCTTATGATTGCTTTAATAAGTATGGAATAGATAATTTAATTAAAAAATTGAATATTCATTACAAATAAATCATAATTAAAATAATGACTTTAATAAATCTTGTCCAATCAATCCAAGAAAATGATCTTTTCACTTAGTTATTTTTATCAATGACATTCTTCCTATGAATGTTCCTAGTTAATGTACATTACACTGAGGTATGAGTTATACAATTCAATTAAATGTTCGTCTAGTGGTCAAACTATAGGTAATATTATAACCAAACCACATACTACCCCTAATAACCTGTACGTACATTTAAGTCTCCAAGTATCAAAAATCTTCCCTTACAATCGCTTCCCGTGCTTTTTTCTTCCATATATTTTAGGCGTCTTGTCACGTGACCAATATTTTGTTTGCTCATACAACAATATAGACCGTAAAAATATTACATTTTTATTTTCAGAATAAACCAGTCAATATTGTAACCAATATTATATAAAATTGAAATAAAATTATTGTTGCTACAATCGGTTTGCGTGTGGCCTGATCAAAGGATGGTTAACGTCACCGCGGCTGCACAATTAGCTTAGTCAATTTGCATTTGACCGTAGGCTTGGACTGTGGACGCCGCTACTGACTAATGTGCTGACACAGATGTGATTCATATCTACCATTTTAGGTAATGGTCTCAGCTGTAGGAGGATTGTGTGCTTGTGGTTATCATTATTTGTTTTTATTTATTTGATTTTTCTTAAATTAACCCAACGATAAATGTTTTACTAATTTTTTTAAATAACATTACGTTCATTAGTTTATTTAGTTTTCCTTATGTATTGACAAGTACTCTAGGAAATTAAGAATATCTAAAAATTGAATGCCAACACAAGAAATTATAAATAATACTTTTTTTTTATAGAAAACAAAAATTCCATGCAACCTATTCGCTAATTTCTAAAGATTAACCCCCCCCCCCATTCTCTCTAAATATCTTGTTTTTTCAAATAAATAAAGCACATATATTAATGAAATAAAAAAAAATAAAAAAAAAAAAAATGTTCATAATTTTCCCACTAGAATCCCCTAAATTCACAAAAATGTCAAGACATTTTGCTCGTCGTAATTTAATAAAATTTTACGAAAATCCTGCGTATATTTGTTTTAACGGAGAGTTTTGGGCGAAATATTGAATACTAGTATTATTGAATTATAAAGAAAAAGTATGAATTGATATGTGCCTAATATAACACCTTGAGAGACACCCGGAAATAAGATTGCTTTCGACATTTAAATTTTCATGACTTTTGTTAGATATCTTTGCCAGATATATTTTCCACACTAAAATCTCTCTCTCTCTCTCTCTCTCTCTCTCTCTCTCTCTCTCTCTCTCTCTCTCTCTCTCTCTCTCTCTCTCTCTCTCTCTCTCTCTCTCTCTCTCTCTCTCTCTCTCTCTCTCTCTCTCTCCCTCTCTCTCTCTCTCTCCCTCTCTCTCTCTCTCTCTCTCTCTCTCTCCCTCTCTCTCCCCCTATATTTATGTTTTTTATCTCTATCTATTAGTAAAATGTATTAAATAAGCTATCGATCCTTGATCAAAATAAAAGATTCTTCCTTTCTTCATGTTTGGTTATTATATTAATTTTATTTTGCAATTCGTAATAAATTCTAATAATTACTTCAGCACTCTAAGATCATTTCCATATAAATATTACCATTAGTACCCCATTTAAACGTTGACAATTTTTTTATATATTGTTTTGAGCGTCCAAGTTTGAATTGAATAAGTTGCACTGCCGAATCATGTAAACCTTAATTGTTTTGCAATTCTTCGTAGGTATAAATCTTTGATTTGAAATATATGATTGTTATATCGTATAAAAACATATTTTTCAATTATTTTTGCCAATTATCTTGAAAAAGAATTAAATCACATTTTATGTAAGTAACGATTTGAGATATTTCTGATTTGATATTTGATTGTTTGATAGCAATTATGCTACGAATTCCACTATAACAAGGATTTCACGAATTATTGAATCGGGGCAGGAAATTCCACGCGGAGTATCGCGAACTTGAATGGACAGTCATCTGACGGAAGTGCAGCGTAAGAGGACACTGTGAGAACACACATGGTCAGAGCTTGTTGACAGCAGTTGATAATGACGAGGTATATAGATAGCGGTGTGGGATCTGCTGATGTCTGCAGTCGCTGGCAGACTGCTCGACGCCAGCAGTAGGGGACTCTCTCATCCAGTCACGTACGCACTCCGGCCGCTGCTCATGTGCTATGTGGCCTAATCAAATTCATATGAACTATATAAAAGATCGTTTTCGGCGTTAAATGTAGGAGCAAAATAACTGGTTTT
The DNA here is from genome assembly GCA_946811695.1 of Gonocerus acuteangulatus. Classification (NCBI taxonomy): domain Eukaryota; kingdom Metazoa; phylum Arthropoda; class Insecta; order Hemiptera; family Coreidae; genus Gonocerus; species Gonocerus acuteangulatus. Next base: position 34,952,178 of record OX328128.1, on the reverse strand, counting down.
AAAAGTCGCGACGAGGCTTCGGAGGATCATGCCAAAAAGTGAAACGACAAAAGACCTATAAAATAAAAAAATAATAATCGAAGATTATTCAACATTAATCATGCTCATTATGCAAAATTATGTCCTAAATCTATGAACATAAGTATTCTTTATATTTTTTTGAAGATAATAAATTATTATAAGCATTAAATAATTTTAACAACCGCAAGAAATCTCATTTAAAACACAGATATGTACTCATATATATATATATATATATATATATATATATATATATATATATATATATATATATATAGTCAAAATGTGTGTAAAAACATCAAACACCAATATGTAAAAACATCAAAATAAATATATATATTAATTTTTCTGAATGCTGACGCGATCTATATATTTCACTTATTCTTGTTTTTTTTCATGGGAGGGGGTCGATAAAGCAGTACACCATTCGTTCTTATTCAACTACTTTATTTCTTATATTTTGCCCGACATGTTTCGTGCCTTTGTGTCGCACCTCTTCAGGGTCTTTCCTTATCAGGAAGTCCTCTCGTCATTTCTACTGGCTTGAGTCAGGCGTAATACTTCAATTAAGTAAGGCGTAACCATAAATTATTATTTGACATATTAAATGCAAAAAATATAAATATTCAGTCTAATATATTTAACTTTAATGTAAAAATTACTTTAAACGTAAAAACATTAACAAATAATATAAATTTAATAATTTAAAAAATTATTTTTACAACCATAAATACATTTTTTTTTATTACTTTTTATAATCTCTATTTATTTTTTTTATATATCATTACTACTTTCTACATTAGTTTTTATTTCTCTTTTCGTGTTTACTTATTCTCTATTTATAAAATAGTAGTAAAGTGTACAAACATGAAAAATGTATTGTAAATTAAAAAGCATGAATACGAATATCATTATTCTACATGAGTAAGAATATACTATACAAATTCTTTATTACAGTTTTATAATATAAACCCGATTATAATTTTACTCTTTAAATATAGCCTCGTCAATTTATGTTTTATACAAAGCAAAAATAATTAAAACATTTTTCAGTTAATCCCGCACATTTGCTTCGATTTTCTGTTTTGAATTTAATTTTATTTTATTTAGAAATGTTGGGTTTTTGGGTCATTTTTTACTAAATTGAAAAGAAATACCTATCTATTTAATTATGTTTATAGAAGTCTTCTGTTGATGAGGTAGTTGTATTGGAAATGGTTGCCAATATAATAAGTCCTTGCATACAATAATTAGATGACTTATAAGAATTGATCATATGATGACAATATGTAGCTGATAAGAGATATGTAATAGATAATATCTGAGGACGTGGAGGGGGTAGAGTAACCCCTATTCTGAAAGGGAGGGAGTGAAGGGGGTGTGGCGAGCGTGGGTGCCTTCCGCCATCTTGCCTCCACGTCTCGCTATCTGCAGGTGCGCTTTGTTTTGGTCCGTCCCGACATTCCGCTGACGCGAGCGATGCTAAGCGGATTGTCATACTCTCTGCTCCCAATTGTCACACGCTGTATCATCTTCCCACAGCCGTCTTCGGACCACCTGACAGGACGGGCTGTGCAAACGCATTGGAAATTCCTTTTCGTCCTTCCATTATATTGTGAAAAAAAAAAGTATCTTGAATTCCAAATAAGCCCCTAACAATTTGCCATATTTGCAGCACAATTATAGTTATTACATCTCGTCTGGATTAAACTTCACCGGACTGTTCAGCTGTTCGTTTAACAAACCATAACATAATTATTGATATTCTGTACTCTGACATTTATATCAAATTCTAAGGTTCAAAGATCAAAAACGATCTACTGATAAACCGCAACCATGAAATATTCAGACCAAATATTATTAAGTAGTCATAACGCTAAAGCTTTGTTATAACTTATTAAATTTTCTTTCTGTCAGAAATTCGTACACATTGTTTTATTTTTATGATTTTGTTATGTATTTCTCACTTTATCTGTGTTGATTATAGTTTAAAGTTTTATTAAATTTTATTCATAATTTTTATAAACTCCTGATAATAATGTATTAAGCTTTTCAAGGGATTGGTAGCATAAAGTCCGGAAAAACTTGAATAAACACAAGTATGTTTTTTCGCACTATTCTCGAAATAAATATACTACACTCAGTGGTTCCAAAATTACCTTTGCATAATATTTTTGGAGTTTGCGGAGTAATAGTTTCGTTTACTTTCTGTCGACAAATATCTTTAACCTTACAGAGTTGTGCTCTTTGGAAACAAATTGCACTTACATTCGAAAGCACACCACTGATCTGCGATTATAAATACGACAAATGGTAAAATTACGATTTATTTTAGCTTATTTTGTGCCTGACGTTTGCTCTTAGGGTCAGTGATTGTGGATTCGGACACTGAAGAACCTTTCTTGCGCGTATCTGAATCCCGCAATGAGAGGGTTAATATTTTTCGGTGATGGGCTCATCGAAAAATATTCTAATCTAAAAATAGACAGTTTGGAAACGATGGAACGGCTAGACGGACGGCGCTAATGGTCTAGGAAATTTTCGAAAGACAAACTAGCAACATATTGTGGTTGTGATGAGTTTTCTTCTCTCCAGGATATATTGACAAATTTTGGCAACTGACGCTTGTTGTTGTAATACGTTGAAGTTATTGTAAAGAACCATACCTAGATTACGGTTTCCACAATACAATGCGACAGTTTATAAATCAATTAGTACCTCTGATCTAAATCTCATGATGCTCAAATATAACTTAACTCCAATTATAAAGTATTCAACAAAAAAATTAAAGCACCAACAAGTTAAGCAGGTTTTATAAAAAGTGCACACCTACCCATGAAGAAAAACACGTGTACCTGTTGTGTACACAAGAGACAGTACAAATCGAAGCATGTAACACTCTGTGTCCAATCGCCAGAACCTCCATAGCGGGCGTACACAAACTAATTTGTCTTCCCTTGCAGAAATATTGCTCTTTTTTTTTCTTCTTAACTTTTATTTTCATTTTACCTTCTTCTTCTTTTTTTTTTTGAGTTTTCTTAAAATATTTATATATATTTTATTTACTTATTGACTCTTTGTCTTTAGAAAACCATTATCGAATTGGTGTTTAGTTGATAGTATTTCAAAAATATCATTTTTTGATCATGGAAATGTCAATTAGGAAAAATTTTGAGCATTTCTTGTTTATTTCTTAAATCTACATTACTCTTTTAAGTCTGTAATACTCAGCTCCAAAATCAATTTCACTTAGCCGATGGCAACACTTCCATAACCCTTTTTTTTGGGTAACGGTACACCCAAGCCATATGACATTTTCTTGTCAATTTTTTTTCATGTGCAGGTACAACCCAATTTGAGCCATACTCCTTGGGCAAGTGCTGCAAAAAAGTAAACAAACCTATAAGGCATCGAAAAATTGCTGATTGGGTGAAATGATGCCCGGTATTGTGCAGAGAACTATAGCAGGAGATTTCACTATGCCATATCAATAGTGGTTGAATGCGATGACATAAGTGTTCAATTTTCTGCAGCACAGAACCTTTTCCTTAAACGGACTGCCGTTGCAGTATCAACTGTTTTTCAGTTCCGTCCTCTCGACAATAACGTTCCATCAGTACTGCCTCAGACAATTGAGATAGAAGCTCTTTAAAAAATGATCACTTCATAAATTGTAATTGTCAAAGATTTTGGGAAAGATAGTCTTTAGAGATATTCTCCTGTTGCTTCAGAAAATATGTTGTAAAATTAATATTTTCTACATTTATTTGATGATTTTTATATAACACGGTCATCAAATCCTTTAATTACTAAACTTTTAATATTAGACACATTTTAGCATATTTATCCAGACGATAAAAAGTTCTTCACATTCTTGTATAATACCCGAAAATATGGTGGTTGATATTACTCATCAAAACACATTTTTATATACATAAAAAAATGGCTTGGCACAAAATCGGTCTACTGAAAAGGGGTTTAATCCGGACCCGAATTACTAATTTACCCGTACCGGCCCTAATTGTTGCTATATTACTACGAAAATCTGGTTTACTGCGTGCTCACCTAAAGAAAAAGAATTGTCGGTTCATTAAGATATGAGGGTTTACTCCCGATATAAATTTTTAATTTGATCTTACTGGCCGTTATTTTTGCGTATTTGCAAGGAAGCTCTGTACATATTAAGCTAAATTAATGAGGAATATGTGTTGTAAAAATAAGCAACATTGGACAATTAAAAGTTGGGGTTTCCAGAAAAATATTGAATATTGAGTCAGCTGCTCATTGCAATTGTAAAAGAGCTGCTTTTGTGTATTTTGTATTTAATAAAATTCTTTAGTAATGTGGCAGGAACTAACCATATTGCTGAATAATGTGCTTAGTAATTTGTTAGTAATGTGTTTGTAGGAAATGTCACAATATTTTTTTTCTTCTAATAAACGACTGCTACTGTAGCGAAATCCTTCTATATTAAATTACAAATGTCTTCAAAAAATACCGTCGTCGTACGAAATGCGGAAGAAGTCAAACGTTGATAGCCTCAAATAGAGTATAATATTTCCTGGTCGTTCTCGCACCAGCTGCGGCGCCTAGTGAAGACGTCAAAATGGCAGCGGAAATACTTCCATTAACCGCGAGAAATGATTGCGTAAATACGAACGGCGTCACGCAGGGCCACCCAAGACTGCAATTACCTCACGCACACTCCCGTGCGTATTATAATCAATGACCTGTTGCACACAGACACAGTTCGGTAAACACTTGTTAACCCTTTCATCTTCGCCGGGGATCATTTGAACGAAAATTATTCCGCGGGGATTGTAAACACTAGGTACACGACTCTTCCGCGTTTTCTAGTCTCATTCCCAACTGCATACATCGCTTTAGCAACGGTAAATAAAATAATGTTATGACATCAGAATTTGATATTATTTTATTTTATTTATTTTTTTTATGTTTAGGAAACTTGACAATCCATACATAGCTTTGCGCTAATAGCCAGTATGACCATGCAAAACAGCTTATAGACAGTCATCCCATTATGTAAACATAGGTTTAATTACGAGAGACTAGAAGGGCAAATGGTGTAAATTCCTGCTGATTCTTGACCATTTGGAACTCTAGGAAAATTTTAGATGAAGTTATATGATCCAGCTGATAGGAAGTATTACCAAAAAAATATATTGTATCAATAGACATGTTCGATATTGGTATTTGTATTTACTTTCGTCAATATCTCGAAAACGGCTGCGAAATCTCCCAAAGTGTAGAAAAAACATTCAAAAGCCACATAACTTTCCTAATAAATAGGTTCGAACGCAAATTTCGATAGCATCATCTCAGCCGGAGAAAATAATGCTTACCTTTTTGTAAGCGTTGATTTTGTTCCTTTGAAGCCGAAATATTTTGAGTTTCTATCCTAAGATGACACACTTCCTGAGCAGTTGGCGTTTTTTCAATTTTCTCGGATATGTTTTATATATATATGCATACATTTAAACGAATAAATATTCTAATTACATTATTTTTTTCTGTTCAGGTTCGAAACACATTCAACCAACCCCTGCGATCGCACCACGAAACCTGGGTGCACCACAGGTATCACTTCCTACCAAGCAAGGAACACATCCCTAAAGAATTGGGAGAATCAACGCCAAGTACGCACTTCAAGTTAGGCGAGGTAGATATCATAATGTATTACTTATCATGTTAAAGATTTTCACATGAATTTTCTGAGGTTAAAATTATTTACACTTTAATTGCATTATTTTTCTTCTTTTAAAAAAGAAACATAATAAGCAAATAAATAGAGATGGTTGAGGTGAAGATCGTATGCAATTAAAGTGCAAATAATGTATTACATTAGTAATAAAAACACTTGTAATTTGCATATGATAATTATATGTTACGCATAATGTTAGTTATATTATACGCAATGTCCTTCATTTCTAATTCATGAAATTGTGAAATAAAATATTAACAGAACAGCAAAGAACGACTATACTATCAATATTGGCCCATCATTGGATATTTTTTTTATTTTTACGGAGCATCAGCATTTAGACAACTATAACCAAGTATTATAATAATTAGATATTTTAGGTAGAATAAGACTACTTACTCGAAATAATGTTTTTACCACACATTATTCAAAATTATTGGTAAACAGATAATATAATAATATTAACAGAATAGCAAAGAACGACTATAATATCAATATTGGCCCAGCATTGGATATTTTTTTTATTTTTACGGAGCATCAGCATTTAGACAACTATAACCAAGTATTATAATAATTAGATATTTTAGGTAGAATAAGACTACTTACTCGAAATAATGTTTTTACCACACATTATTCAAAATTATTGGTAAACAGATAATATAATAATATTAACAGAATAGCAAAGAACGACTATACTATCAATATTGGCCCATCATTGGATATTTTTTTTATTTTTAAGGAGCATCAGCATTTAGACAACTATAACCAAGTATTATAATAATTAGATATTTTAGGTAGAATAAGACTACTTACTCGAAATAATGTTTTTACCACACATTATTCAAAATTATTGGTACACAGATAATATAATAATATTAACAGAATAGCAAAGAATGACTATAATATCAATATTGGCCCAGCATTGGATATTTTTACGGAGCATCAGCATTTAGACAACTATAACCAAGTATTATAATAATTAGATATTTTAGGTAGAATAAGACACTTACTCGAAATAATGTTTTTACTACACATTATACAAAATTATTGGTAAACAGATAATATAATAATATTTACCAATCAAATAACAAGTCAAATCATATCCTCAATACATTTAATAATCAAAATATAAGAAATAAAATAATAACATATATATGAACTCTTGTTTTGTATGCCTTCTTTAATTAATATTTTTCCCTACAGTTAAAAGTTTTTTTATATAAAAAAACATATGATATTATATATGACTTAATTTTTAACTATTAATTAAAGACACATGTCTTCATCAGTCATGTTTTGGTATTTAATGCAAAATAAATAAGCTGTATTTTGAGTGGAAAATCACCCAAACATGTTTTACTTTAAGAAAACAAAAACAAAAAAAATCAATATTTACATATGAATCTTTGGGAATTAACTGAACCCAACTCAAATGATATATATAAATATCCAAGTTTTTTTCTAACAATCTTTTTATTTTGTTATAATAAAATGTTTTGTATAATAATAAAATGTGTGACAATGTAAGAAATTTATATTTTCGAAATTTTGTATGTATGAATGAATTATTTATATAATTTAAACATCCCCTCTTCAGATTAAACAATGCTGCTTTCTTAAATTCAAAGGAAGTACAAACCTAAATTATATTTGAGCCAATGAAATACAACGCATTATATTCTATGGAACAAAAATGTAAAAGAATGCTCACTAAGAACAATAAATAATGACTATTAAAAGAAAATAACATAAAAAAATGTCCATTAGAATTATATCAATGACAACAAAAACATTTAATTTAAAAAAGGCAACAATGACACAAGTGGTTGAACTACCTTAAAAAATAAAAAATATATATTAAATAATATTTATTGTTTATTATTATTTTTGCAGATGGATAAAAGCCTGCTTCGAAGTTACGAGTACTTGCAAAGGATTGCAGTGGGTCTGGAGCAAGTGCACCACGACAAGAAGCGGGAGAAGGAGGAATTCACGGAGGAATTCGAGAACGTCATGTACAAGCTTAGACTTGTAAGTACAGATTATAATTATACAAACCATTTACTAAAAAAATAAAATACATTTTAAAAAAATACTCCAAAAACATTTGGTGTTCTGGTTGAAGTTTTTTGTCATAATTTCTCCAACATAACTAATTTTATTTAGTAGTCTGTTGCAAAAGTTTTATGGGTCAACACAGGCTTTTTAAACATAAGATCTGTCCATTGTATATTATGTATTTTGATTCCGAACTGGGAACATATAAAATAAATATATTTATCAATTAAATAATAAATACTTCTATCAATAAATTAATAAAATTCGTAACCTTAATACATGTTTTAATGTGAATTATAAAATTAAACTTCTTTAGAAGGTGTAGCTCGTCGGGGTACGGTCATATGTTAAGTAAAGCTACATTTCATAACTAAAATGAGTTATGTTTTCGCCAAAGTTTCGGCTTGGATTACAAGCCTTCTTCAGGGCTTTGGGGAAGAGCTTTCTGAAGAGGCAGTAAACCGTTTGGTTTGAGATGGTGTACATGATCGGTGTAGTTTTTATATTCTTACTTTTTTATGACAATACATTTTGCCCTTACTAGCCTCATGAAAAATAGTGTAATTATACGTTCATAACACCTAGAGAAAATATTCCTTAAATGTGTCAAAAATATATATAAAATTAAATTAAAAATATTTTGTATAATTAACTAATAATAATAATAACAATTGTGGACGAAATAATAATAATTTTAGTTCAATGCATACTTTTGCTCATGTATACGATAAAATGACAAAACAAAAATATTAAGAATATTCTTGCATTAATTCTATCTCTAAGAAGAGGTTGCTCTAGAATCTATTTCTATATAATCCAAATGTTTATTATTTATTTTCGATAGCTATTGAGTTTAAATATGCTGGGTTCTTACAACTGTTTCTAATGACTTAAGAATAATCTTTAGAGTTTCAGGCATTAGGTTTTTTTTTTTTTATGAGCGTTTAACTTTCAAACACAATTATTAAATCGAAATGTCCTATAATGAGTTTATTTTAATTTTAATGCTGTTAAGGCTTGAGCATTTGGGTGCCAACGGTCTTGGGTTTGATTCTCACTGAGGGTAGTGGCTTTTCTTTGGAAAAATGAAAAGGCAACAGCCCGATCCAGGTTAGAAAAGTGTGGTCACCCTATTATTAAAATTTAAATAAATAATTTTAATGTCACTTTATTAGTATCAACGATTGGTTTTGGAGGTTTAATATATTATTTATCAACCTTTACTGTCCAGAATTTAGGTGGCGTCATTCTTTCTTTTAATAGAAAGCTCCTAGTGAAAATCAAACGCATTTTTCTAGGAATTAGACTTTAGAGATTCATTTTCTAGGAATTAGACTTTAGAGGTTCATTTTCTAGGAATTAGTCTTTAGAGGTTCATTTTCTAGGAATTAGACTTTAGAGGTTCATTTTCTAGGAATTAGTCTTTAGAGGTTCATTTTCTAGGAATTAGACTTTAGAGGTTCATTTTCTAGGAATTAGTCTTTAGAGGTTCATTTTCTAGGAATTAGACTTTAGAGGTTCATTTTCTAGGAATTAGTCTTTAGACGTTCATTTTCTAGGAATTAGACTTTAGAGGTTCATTTTCTAGGAATTAGTCTTTAGAGGTTCATTTTCTAGGAATTAGACTTTAGAGGTTCATTTTTTTTTATATATATGTTGACAATTCATTATTTATTTTACGTTTTATTTTATTTTTCTGTTCAGGTACTGTGCGAGGTGTGGAACGCCCTTGTAGAGCGGAACCCCTCGACGCAGATAATCGATATGGAAAGGTCGATTATGGACTCGAGCCTGAGAGCTATCGAAGACAGATCTACGCGCCACCTGAGAGACTGGTTCATCTACAGGGACTTCATGAACTGTCTGGAATACCTCATAGACCTCTGCAATTTCTTCAAGTCCGAAATCAGCCAGCAGTGAAGAGCACTTCTAAAGATGCGAAGCACCAGCTCGGAGAAGATAGTGAGAGCGGATAAAAACGCGAGAGCCAAGAATCGCTCATCGGCTTCAAGCCGTCGACTAAGTCTCAACCCATCGTCCCCCCTCCCCGTAGATTTAGCATTATTTATTTGGCCCTAACCCCCCCCCAAACTAGCCCCTCGCCCAATTATTTATATACTATTTAAAAAAAATAATAAAAAAAAATATTTCGAATGTTCCTTGATGTATTTATTGAAAAATTGTATATTTTGTATTTGTTTCGAATAATGTATGTATGTCATTACGTATGACAAATTTTGTTGTGAGAGAGTTTAAAAATGTCTTTTATTAAGAAAATAATGTCGTGTAAATGTTTAAAAAAAAGAAGAGATCATTTGTCTTGCCCGTGCTATGCGCGTTGTATATTTATTAGAAATATTTATTATATAGAAATCGACATTGTATTATATAGATGTTATGTATTATTTTTGCCATTTTTAATTAATTGTATGCTTGTTTTATTTTTATCTTCTTTATGACTGTGATATAATATATAGGAAATATTTATTGATGCACTAATAAACGATGAGAGTAGTATAAGTATGTTAAAACGATTTTTTTTTATCATTTTTTTACCCCCATTCTTTGTATATTTATATGAAATAAATTAAAAAATGTATGGCCTCTTAAGCACTAGGTAGAAATAATGGCCACCGGTAAAAAGCCCTGGGCTAAAATACAAGGTTAAATTTGTTTGACTGGTCATCCGGCAACCGAGCCACCAGGCGTGAATAAGTAGAGGTAACCAGACTCCGCATCGGGCACTAGTTGCTCAAACACCGCCATTAATGATAAAACAGGATAGACCAAAATGTGCTATTTTGAACACAGATTTCACTATTAAAAATATAATAACGAAATAGAATGAACGAGACGGCGCAAACCTACCAGATGGTATGAATGAAAATTAGGCAAATGACACTCCATACGGTAACATTTAGAAGAAACAGAAGAAAACATTTATGACTTAACGAGGAGTGACACTATATAAGTTTTTATCAATTTCTGGTTTTACCATTTCACAATTTTAATTCTCATTTCTTTATTAACTTTATATATAGATGTTCATATTAATTATTTATTTATTTAAAGTTAAACGTCCATTTATCATTGACAACGTATTAATTATGATAAGAGCTCTCGAGAAGCCACTTTACAGGTGTACATGCATGTGAATGCGTGTTTTTTTACTGTCATCGAGAAATATTCACAAAATAAGCCTGAAAACGCGTTATTTATTACCTGAATGACAGATGATAGAGCTTTACATATGATTGAATTATACATAGATAGATGATACAGCTTTACATATGATAGAATATAGCATAGATAGATGTTAGAGCTTTACATACGATAGAATATAGCATAGATAGATGATAGAGCTTTACATATGATAGAATTATGCAAAGATAGATGATACAGCTTTAGATATGATAGAATAGAGCATATAAGGTTGATGCAGATTTACATATGATAGAATATAGCATAGATAGATGATAAAGCTTTACATTTGATAGAATATAGCATATATAGATGATGCACCTTTACATATGATAGAATTATACATAGATAGATGATAGAGCTTTACATATGATAGAATTTTACATAGATTGACGATAGAGCTTTATATATGACAAAATTTTACATAGACAGATGACAGGGCTTTACATATGATAGAATTTTAAATAGATAGATGATAGAGCTTTACACATGATAGAATTTTACATAGACAGATGACTGGGCTTTACATATGATAGAATTTTACATAGATAGATGATAGAGCTTTATATATGATAGAATTATACATTGGTAGATGACTGAGCTTTACACATGATAGAATATAGCATAGATAGATGATAGAGCTTAACATATGATAGAATTTTACATAGACAGATGACTGGGCTTTACATATGATAGAATTTTACATAGATAGATGATAGAGCTTTACATATGATAGAATTTTACATACATAGATGATAGAGCTTTACATATGATAGAATTTTACATAGGTAGATGATAGAGCTTTATATATGATAGAATATAGCATAGATAGATGATAGAGCTTTACATACGATAGAATTATACATAGATAGATGATAGAGCTTTACATATGATAGAATATAGCATATATAGATGATAGAGCTTTTCCACATGATAGAATTTTACATAGATTGACGATAGAGCTTTATATATGATAGAATTTTACATAGACAGATGACTGGGCTTTACATATGATAGAATTTTAAATAGATAGATGATAGAGCTTTACACATGATAGAATTTTACATAGATAGATGATAGAGCTTTACATATGATAGAATATAGCATAGATAGATGATAGAGCTTTACATATGATAGAATATAGCATAGATAGATGATAGAGCTTTACATATGATAGAATTATGCAAAGATAGATGATACAGCTTTAGATATGATAGAATATAGCATATATAGATGATGCAGATTTACATATGATAGAATATAGCATAGATAGATGATAGAGCTTTACATATGATAGAATATAGCATATATAGATGACGCAGCTTTACATATGATAGAATTATACATAGATAGATGATAGAACTATACATATGATAGAATTATACATAGGTAGATGACTGAGCTTTACACATGATAGAATATAGCATAGATAGATGATAGAGCTTTACATATGATAGAATTTTACATAGATTGACGATAGAGCTTTATATATGATAGAATTTTACATAGACAGATTACTGGGCTTTACATATGATAGAATTTTACATAGATAGATGATAGAGCTTTACACATGATAGAATTTTACATAGGCAGATGACTGGGCTTTACCTATGATAGAATTTTACATAGATAGATGATAGAGCTTTACATATGATAGAATATAGCATAGATAGATGATAGAGCTTTACATATGATAGAATATAGCATAGATAGATGATAGAGCTTTACATATGATAGAATTATGCAAAGATAGATGATACAGCTTTAGATATGATAGAATATAGCATATATAGATGATGCAGATTTACATATGATAGAATATAGCATAGATAGATGATAGAGCTTTACATATGATAGAATATAGCATATATAGATGATGCAGCTTTACATATGATAGAATTATACATAGATAGATGATAGAACTATACATATGATAGAATTATACATAGGTAGATGACTGAGCTTTACACATGATAGAATATAGCATAGATAGATGATAGAGCTTTACATATGATAGAATTTTACATAGATTGACGATAGAGCTTTATATATGATAGAATTTTACATAGACAGATGACTGGGCTTTACATATGATAGAATTTTAAATAGATAGATGATAGAGCTTTACACATGATAGAATTTTACATAGACGGATGACTGGGCTTTACATATGATAGAATTTTACATAGATAGATGATAGAGCTTTATATATGATAGAATTATACATTGGTAGATGACTGAACTTTACACATGATAGAATATAGCGTAGATAGATGATAGAGCTTTACATATGATAGAATTTTACATAGATTGATGATAGAGCTTTATATATGATAGAATTTTACATAGACAGATGACTGGGCTTTACATATGATAGAATTTTACATAGATAGATGATAGAGCTTTACATATGATAGAATATAGCATAGATAGATGATAGAGCTTTACAAATGATAGAATATAGCATAGATAGATGATAGAGCTTTACATATGATAGAATTTTACATAGATTGACGATAGAGCTTTATATATGATAGAATTTTACATAGACAGATGACTGGGCTTTACATATGATAGAATTTTAAATAGATAGATGATAGAGCTTTACACATGATAGAATTTTACATAGACGGATGACTGGGCTTTACATATGATAGAATTTTACATAGATAGATGATAGAGCTTTATATATGATAGAATTATACATTGGTAGATGACTGAACTTTACACATGATAGAATAAAGCGTAGATAGATGATAGAGCTTTACATATGATAGAATTTTACATAGATTGATGATAGAGCTTTATATATGATAGAATTTTACATAGACGGATGACTGGGCTTTACATATGATAGAATTTTACATAGATAGATGATAGAGCTTTATATATGATAGAATTTTACATAGACAGATGACTGGGCTTTAAATATGATAGAATTTTACATAGATAGATGATAAAGCTTTATATATGATAGAATATAGCATAGATAGATGATAGAGCTTTACATATGATAGAATTATACATAGATAGATGATACAACTTTATATATGATAGAATATAGCATAGATAGATGATACAGCTTTACATATGATAGAATATAGCATAGATAGATGATAGAGCTTTACATATGATAGAATTATGCATAGATAGATGATACAGCTTTAGATATGATAGAATATAGCATATATAGATGATGCAGTTTTACATATGATAGAATATAGCATAGGTAGATGATAGAGCTTTACATATGATAGAATATAGCATATATAGATGATGCAGCTTTACATATGATAGAATTATACATAGATAGATGATAGAACTATACATATGATAGAAGTATACATAGGTAGATGACTGAGCTTTACACATGATAGAATATAGCATAGATAGATGATTGAGCTTTACATATGATAGAATTTTACATAGATTGACGATAGAGGTTTATACATGATAAAATTTTACATAGACAGATGACTGGGCTTTACATATGATAGAATTTTAAATAGATAGATGATAGAGCTTTACACATGATAGAATTTTACATAGACAGATGACTGGGCTTTACATATGATAGAATTTTACATAGATTGATGATGGAGCTTTATATATGATAGAATTTTACATAGACAGATGACTGGGCTTTACATATGATAGAATTTTACATAGACAGATGAGAGAGCTTTACACATGATAGAATTTTACATAGACAGATTACTAGGCTTTACATATGATAGAATTTTACATAGATAGATGATAGAGCTTTACACATGATAGAATTTTACATAGGCAGATGACTGGGCTTTACCTATGATAGAATTTTACATAGATAGATGATAGAGCTTTACACATGATAGAATTTTACATAGACAGATGACTGGGCTTTAAATATGATAGAATTTTACATAGATAGATGATAGAGCTTTTTATGTATATTGTCCCTGCCATGTCAAACTATCGAACATGCAAAATCTCGTTTTTAGAATCGGGACTTCGCTCTTGGATTACGGGCGATACGGCATGTCGCAAATTGTCACAACTCTAACCCCTTTAGAATAGCCTTTAATGACTTAAATAAAGTATCGAATAAGACCATTTTTGATTATATCATATCGTCAATGGATAAAATATGTTGGTTCCTATTTTGCTCCGATTTGCATATTCGTTAGTTTGACATGGCAGGGACGATGTGATAGAATTTTACATAGATAGATAATAGCGCTTTATATATGATAGAATTTTACATAGATAGATGATAGAGCTTTACATATGATAGAATTTTACATAGATAGATGATAGATCTTTATATATGATAGAATTTTACATAGACAGATGACTGGGCTTTAAATATGATAGAATTTTACATAGATAGATGATAGAGCTTTATATATGATAGAATATAGCATAGATAGATGATAGAGCTTTACATATGATAGAATTATACATAGATAGATGATACAACTTTATATATGATAGAATATAGCATAGATAGATGATACAGCTTTACATACGATAGAATATAGCATAGATAGATGATAGAGCTTTACATATGATAGAATATAGCATAGATAGATGATAGAGCTTTACATATGATAGAATTATGCAAAGATAGATGATACAGCTTTTGATATGATAGAATATAGCATATATAGATGATGCAGATTTACATATGATAGAATATAGCATAGATAGATGATAGAGCTTTACATATGATAGAATATAGCATATATAGATGATGCAGCTTTACATATGATAGAATTATACATAGATAGATGATAGAACTATACATATGATAGAATTATACATAGGTAGATGACTGAGCTTTACACATGATAGAATATAGCATAGATAGATGATAGAGCTTTACATATGATAGAATTTTACATAGATTGACGATAGAGCTTTATATATGACAAAGTTTTACATAGACAGATGACAGGGCTTTACATATGATAGAATTTTAAATAGATAGATGATAGAGCTTTACACATGATAGAATTTTACATAGACAGATGACTGGGCTTTACAAATGATAGAATTTTACATAGATAGATGATAGAGCTTTACATATGATAGAATTTTACATAGATAGATGATAGAGCTTTACATATGATAGAATTTTACATAGATAGATGATAGAGCTTTTCCACATGATAGAATTTTACATAGACAGATTACTGGGCTTTACATATGATAGAATTTTACATAGATAGGTGATAGAGCTTTACACATGATAGAATTTTACATAGGCAGATGACTTGGCTTTACCTATGATAGAATTTTACATAGATAGATGATAGATCTTTATATATGATAGAATTTTACATAGACAGATGACTGGGCTTTAAATATGATAGAATTTTACATAGATAGATGATAGAGCTTTATATATGATAGAATATAGCATAGATAGATGATAGAGCTTTACATATGATAGAATTATACATAGATAGATGATACAACTTTATATATGATAGAATATAGCATAGATAGATGATACAGCTTTACATACGATAGAATATAGTATAGATAGATGATAGAGCTTTACATATGATAGAATTATGCATAGATAGATGATACAGCTTTAGATATGATAGAATATAGCATATATAGATGATGCAGTTTTAAATATGATAGAATATAGCATAGATAGATGATAGAGCTTTACATATGATAGAATATAGCATATATAGATGATGCAGCTTTACATATGATAGAATTATACATAGATAGATGATAGAACTATACATATGATAGAAGTATACATAGGTTGATGACTGAGCTTTACACATGATAGAATATAGCATAGATAGATGATAGAGCTTTACATATGATAGAATTTTACATAGATTGGCGATAGAGGTTTATACATGATAAAAGTTTACATAGACAGATGACTGGGCTTTACATATGATAGAATTTTACATAGATAGATGATAGAGCTTTATATATGATAGAATTTTACATAGACAGATGACTGGGCTTTAAATATGATAGAATTTTACATAGATAGATGATAGAGCTTTTTATGTATATTGTCTCTGCCATGTCAAACTATCGAACATGCAAAATCTCGTTTTTAGAATCGGGACTTTGCTCTTGGATTACGGGCGATACGGCATGTCGCAAATTGTCACAACTCTAACCCCTTTAGAATAGCCTTTAATGACTTAAATAAAGTATCGAATAAGACCATTTTTGATTATATCATATCGTCAATGGATAAAATATGTTGGTTCCTATTTTGCTCCGATTTGCATATTCGTTAGTTTGACATGGCAGGGACGATGTGATAGAATTTTACATAGATAGATAATAGAGCTTTATATATGATAGAATTTTACATAGATAGATGATAGAGCTTTACATATGATAGAATTTTACATAGGTAGATGATAGAGCTTTTCCACATGATAGAATTTTACATAGACAGATTACTAGGCTTTACATATGATAGAATTTTACATAGATAGATAATAGAGCTTTATATATGATAGAATTTTACATAGATAGATGATAGAGCTTTATAAATGATAGAATTTTACATAGATAGATGATAGAGCTTTACACATGATAGAAGTATACATAGGTAGATGACTGAGCTTTACACATGATAGAATATAGCATAGATAGATGATTGAGCTTTACATATGATAGAATTTTACATAGATTGACGATAGAGGTTTATACATGATAAAATTTTACATAGACAGATGACTGGGCTTTACATATGATAGAATTTTAAATAGATAGATGATAGAGCTTTACACATGATAGAATTTTACATAGACAGATGACTGGGCTTTACATATGATAGAATTTTACATAGATTGATGATGGAGCTTTATATATGATAGAATTTTACATAGACAGATGACTGGGCTTTACATATGATAGAATTTTACATAGACAGATGAGAGAGCTTTACACATGATAGAATTTTACATAGACAGATTACTAGGCTTTACATATGATAGAATTTTACATAGATAGATGATAGAGCTTTACACATGATAGAATTTTACATAGGCAGATGACTGGGCTTTACCTATGATAGAATTTTACATAGATAGATGATAGAGCTTTACACATGATAGAATTTTACATAGACAGATGACTGGGCTTTAAATATGATAGAATTTTACATAGATAGATGATAGAGCTTTTTATGTATATTGTCCCTGCCATGTCAAACTATCGAACATGCAAAATCTCGTTTTTAGAATCGGGACTTTGCTCTTGGATTACGGGCGATACGGCATGTCGCAAATTGTCACAACTCTAACCCCTTTAGAATAGCCTTTAATGACTTAAATAAAGTATCGAATAAGACCATTTTTGATTATATCATATCGTCAATGGATAAAATATGTTGGTTCCTATTTTGCTCCGATTTGCATATTCGTTAGTTTGACATGGCAGGGACGATGTGATAGAATTTTACATAGATAGATAATAGAGCTTTATATATGATAGAATTTTACATAGATAGATGATAGAGCTTTACATATGATAGAATTTTACATAGGTAGATGATAGAGCTTTTCCACATGATAGAATTTTACATAGACAGATTACTAGGCTTTACATATGATAGAATTTTACATAGATAGATAATAGAGCTTTATATATGATAGAATTTTACATAGATAGATGATAGAGCTTTATAAATGATAGAATTTTACATAGATAGATGATAGAGCTTTACACATGATAGAAGTATACATAGGTAGATGACTGAGCTTTACACATGATAGAATATAGCATAGATAGATGATTGAGCTTTACATATGATAGAATTTTACATAGATTGACGATAGAGGTTTATACATGATAAAATTTTACATAGACAGATGACTGGGCTTTACATATGATAGAATTTTAAATAGATAGATGATAGAGCTTTACACATGATAGAATTTTACATAGACAGATGACTGGGCTTTACATATGATAGAATTTTACATAGATTGATGATGGAGCTTTATATATGATAGAATTTTACATAGACAGATGACTGGGCTTTACATATGATAGAATTTTACATAGACAGATGAGAGAGCTTTACACATGATAGAATTTTACATAGACAGATTACTAGGCTTTACATATGATAGAATTTTACATAGATAGATGATAGAGCTTTACACATGATAGAATTTTACATAGGCAGATGACTGGGCTTTACCTATGATAGAATTTTACATAGATAGATGATAGAGCTTTACACATGATAGAATTTTACATAGACAGATGACTGGGCTTTAAATATGATAGAATTTTACATAGATAGATGATAGAGCTTTTTATGTATATTGTCCCTGCCATGTCAAACTATCGAACATGCAAAATCTCGTTTTTAGAATCGGGACTTCGCTCTTGGATTACGGGCGATACGGCATGTCGCAAATTGTCACAACTCTAACCCCTTTAGAATAGCCTTTAATGACTTAAATAAAGTATCGAATAAGACCATTTTTGATTATATCATATCGTCAATGGATAAAATATGTTGGTTCCTATTTTGCTCCGATTTGCATATTCGTTAGTTTGACATGGCAGGGACGATGTGATAGAATTTTACATAGATAGATAATAGAGCTTTATATATGATAGAATTTTACATAGATAGATGATAGAGCTTTACATATGATAGAATTTTACATAGATAGATGATAGAGCTTTTCCACATGATAGAATTTTACATAGACAGATTACTGGGCTTTACATATGATAGAATTTTACATAGATAGATCATAGAGCTTAACACATGATAGAATTTTACATAGACAGATGACTGGGCTTTACATATGATAGAATTTTACATACATAGATGATAGAGCTTTACATATGATAGAATTTTACATAGATAGATGATAGAGCTTTACATATGATAGAATATAGCATAGATAGATGATAGAGCTTTACATATGATAGAATATAGCATAGATAGATGATAGAGCTTTACATATGATAGAATTATGCAAAGATAGATGATACAGCTTTTGATATGATAGAATATAGCATATATAGATGATGCAGATTTACATATGATAGAATATAGCATAGATAGATGATAGAGCTTTACATATGATAGAATATAGCATATATAGATGATGCAGCTTTACATATGATAGAATTATACATAGATAGATGATAGAACTATACATATGATAGAATTATACATAGGTAGATGACTGAGCTTTACACATGATAGAATATAGCATAGATAGATGATAGAGCTTTACATATGATAGAATTTTACATAGATTGACGATAGAGCTTTATATATGACAAAGTTTTACATAGACAGATGACAGGGCTTTACATATGATAGAATTTTAAATAGATAGATGATAGAGCTTTACACATGATAGAATTTTACATAGACAGATGACTGGGCTTTACAAATGATAGAATTTTACATAGATAGATGATAGAGCTTTACATATGATAGAATTTTACATAGATAGATGATAGAGCTTTACATATGATAGAATTTTACATAGATAGATGATAGAGCTTTTCCACATGATAGAATTTTACATAGACAGATTACTGGGCTTTACATATGATAGAATTTTACATAGATAGGTGATAGAGCTTTACACATGATAGAATTTTACATAGGCAGATGACTTGGCTTTACCTATGATAGAATTTTACATAGATAGATGATAGATCTTTATATATGATAGAATTTTACATAGACAGATGACTGGGCTTTAAATATGATAGAATTTTACATAGATAGATGATAGAGCTTTATATATGATAGAATATAGCATAGATAGATGATAGAGCTTTACATATGATAGAATTATACATAGATAGATGATACAACTTTATATATGATAGAATATAGCATAGATAGATGATACAGCTTTACATACGATAGAATATAGCATAGATAGATGATAGAGCTTTACATATGATAGAATTATGCATAGATAGATGATACAGCTTTAGATATGATAGAATATAGCATATATAGATGATGCAGTTTTAAATATGATAGAATATAGCATAGATAGATGATAGAGCTTTACATATGATAGAATATAGCATATATAGATGATGCAGCTTTACATATGATAGAATTATACATAGATAGATGATAGAACTATACATATGATAGAAGTATACATAGGTTGATGACTGAGCTTTACACATGATAGAATATAGCATAGATAGATGATAGAGCTTTACATATGATAGAATTTTACATAGATTGGCGATAGAGGTTTATACATGATAAAAGTTTACATAGACAGATGACTGGGCTTTACATATGATAGAATTTTACATAGATAGATGATAGAGCTTTACACATGATAGAATTTTACATAGACAGATGACTGGGCTTTAAATATGATAGAATTTTACATAGATAGATGATAGAGCTTTTTATGTATATTGTCCCTGCCATGTCAAACTATCGAACATGCAAAATCTCGTTTTTAGAATCGGGACTTCGCTCTTGGATTACGGGCGATACGGCATGTCGCAAATTGTCACAACTCTAACCCCTTTAGAATAGCCTTTAATGACTTAAATAAAGTATCGAATAAGACCATTTTTGATTATATCATATCGTCAATGGATAAAATATGTTGGTTCCTATTTTGCTCCGATTTGCATATTCGTTAGTTTGACATGGCAGGGACGATGTGATAGAATTTTACATAGATAGATAATAGAGCTTTATATATGATAGAATTTTACATAGATAGATGATAGAGCTTTACATATGATAGAATTTTACATAGATAGATGATAGAGCTTTTCCACATGATAGAATTTTACATAGACAGATTACTGGGCTTTACATATGATAGAATTTTACATAGATAGATCATAGAGCTTAACACATGATAGAATTTTACATAGACAGATGACTGGGCTTTACATATGATAGAATTTTACATACATAGATGATAGAGCTTTACATATGATAGAATTTTACATAGATAGATGATAGAGCTTTACATATGATAGAATATAGCATAGATAGATGATAGAGCTTTACATATGATAGAATATAGCATAGATAGATGATAGAGCTTTACATATGATAGAATTATGCAAAGATAGATGATACAGCTTTTGATATGATAGAATATAGCATATATAGATGATGCAGATTTACATATGATAGAATATAGCATAGATAGATGATAGAGCTTTACATATGATAGAATATAGCATATATAGATGATGCAGCTTTACATATGATAGAATTATACATAGATAGATGATAGAACTATACATATGATAGAATTATACATAGGTAGATGACTGAGCTTTACACATGATAGAATATAGCATAGATAGATGATAGAGCTTTACATATGATAGAATTTTACATAGATTGACGATAGAGCTTTATATATGACAAAGTTTTACATAGACAGATGACAGGGCTTTACATATGATAGAATTTTAAATAGATAGATGATAGAGCTTTACACATGATAGAATTTTACATAGACAGATGACTGGGCTTTACAAATGATAGAATTTTACATAGATAGATGATAGAGCTTTACATATGATAGAATTTTACATAGATAGATGATAGAGCTTTACATATGATAGAATTTTACATAGATAGATGATAGAGCTTTTCCACATGATAGAATTTTACATAGACAGATTACTGGGCTTTACATATGATAGAATTTTACATAGATAGGTGATAGAGCTTTACACATGATAGAATTTTACATAGGCAGATGACTTGGCTTTACCTATGATAGAATTTTACATAGATAGATGATAGATCTTTATATATGATAGAATTTTACATAGACAGATGACTGGGCTTTAAATATGATAGAATTTTACATAGATAGATGATAGAGCTTTATATATGATAGAATATAGCATAGATAGATGATAGAGCTTTACATATGATAGAATTATACATAGATAGATGATACAACTTTATATATGATAGAATATAGCATAGATAGATGATACAGCTTTACATACGATAGAATATAGCATAGATAGATGATAGAGCTTTACATATGATAGAATTATGCATAGATAGATGATACAGCTTTAGATATGATAGAATATAGCATATATAGATGATGCAGTTTTAAATATGATAGAATATAGCATAGATAGATGATAGAGCTTTACATATGATAGAATATAGCATATATAGATGATGCAGCTTTACATATGATAGAATTATACATAGATAGATGATAGAACTATACATATGATAGAAGTATACATAGGTTGATGACTGAGCTTTACACATGATAGAATATAGCATAGATAGATGATAGAGCTTTACATATGATAGAATTTTACATAGATTGGCGATAGAGGTTTATACATGATAAAAGTTTACATAGACAGATGACTGGGCTTTACATATGATAGAATTTTACATAGATAGATGATAGAGCTTTATATATGATAGAATTTTACATAGACAGATGACTGGGCTTTAAATATGATAGAATTTTACATAGATAGATGATAGAGCTTTTTATGTATATTGTCTCTGCCATGTCAAACTATCGAACATGCAAAATCTCGTTTTTAGAATCGGGACTTTGCTCTTGGATTACGGGCGATACGGCATGTCGCAAATTGTCACAACTCTAACCCCTTTAGAATAGCCTTTAATGACTTAAATAAAGTATCGAATAAGACCATTTTTGATTATATCATATCGTCAATGGATAAAATATGTTGGTTCCTATTTTGCTCCGATTTGCATATTCGTTAGTTTGACATGGCAGGGACGATGTGATAGAATTTTACATAGATAGATAATAGAGCTTTATATATGATAGAATTTTACATAGATAGATGATAGAGCTTTACATATGATAGAATTTTACATAGGTAGATGATAGAGCTTTTCCACATGATAGAATTTTACATAGACAGATTACTAGGCTTTACATATTATAGAATTTTACATAGATAGATAATAGAGCTTTATATATGATAGAATTTTACATAGATAGATGATAGAGCTTTATAAATGATAGAATTTTACATAGATAGATGATAGAGCTTTACACATGATAGAATTTTACATAGACAGATGACTGGGCTTTACATATGATAGAATTTTACATAGATAGATGATAGAACTTTACATATCATAGACTTTTATGTTTGTCATCATACATCATGTTTGTCATTGTCATCATAACAGCATAATTGTGTCAAAATAGTTTAAGAACATAGGAAACGAACAACACACTCCAGTCCTACGGCAACTCGGTCACGTACGCAATAATTCCAGTGAAATATTTAATTATTGCAAACCTGTTTTACTTTCAAACATTCTTTTATTATTTATGACACTTAAAATTGGGCCAATAAATCTTAGTTTATGGTAATCATTTAAGTGGTGCATTGGCCGAGAAGATCATTAGTCCCATTACATCATAAGAGAGCCACTATTTTGTGTAGCCTGCCAATAATAGACTCGACGCGAATTCTATTTCCATGAAACTTAAACAAAAATAAATTGCTTTTTGAAAAAAAAAACACACAATATTTTGATTGCAAATTGTGTTCACAAGAGGTTCAGTGTAGAAATCAACATTTTCAATAAATTGACAATTTGTATGACCGCATTAAGCTTACCTCGAAGATTGAAAAAATATAATGCATAAATTGTTTGGACACCCTCTTAAATTTTTGGCCATTCACAGCTATATAAATAGGCTATTAAATATTCCTTTATCAGAAAATAATTTAAAAAAAAATCACACCCCTGTTTGCTTAACAGTCAATATATACATACAAAATAAACATGATTAGTTTTGTTATATTATATTTGTTATGAACAACAAATTCAATTATTATTATTTTTATTTAATTTTTTTCCCGGAGTAAACCCCAACTTCTAATTTTCAAATGTTTTTATTTTTTTACAACAGATGTTCCTCATTGTTGGGGCATCTTGTCTACCGAGTTTCGTGGCAATGAAGTAAAAATAATAGCCGGTATATAAGAATTTTGGCCGATATTGGCAAGTTCAGGTGTGTTATGTTTTTTTCTGTTTTTTTAACTTAGGATATTGAACATCAAGAAAAATGAGTGATCTTGGTAAATAAATATAGAAATTAATGAAAGTTCACTTTGCTCTAAAAAATTAAATGCCTGGATGATGCAAATCTCCAAGAAAATCCTAGGATTTTGGTGCTAAAACTGCACATTAAGCTAGAATAATCCACTCGCGCTGTTACTCAACTTCTGGTAGTTTTTTAGCAACGCGATATTGAAAGCAAAAGGTCAGCTAGAAGCCTTCTTATCTTCTGACCAACTGGCTATGGAATCATCATCAGAAAAATTAGAATATCGCTAATTTGTGGAATCGATCAGAAAAATAATAACCTCTGGTCGCAAGAAAATCCCTATGCAAAGCTAAAAGATGGATTATTTGGTAATAGTCTATTTGGAAATCACCTGGCATATTGACGACGGGCAGCATTAGCATTACCATTCCAAAAACCATACACAAACAACATATCCGCATATTCACCATAGGTATAAATTGAAGGCATAATGATGAGTACAATAAATAAATATAAATAATTAAAAACAATGGATATCTTTAGACGTGAATATTTCCTGAACAAAGCGTTTTTGGACATACCTTCAGAGGACATTTTGTTCCTGTTTTGAGGTCCTTAGTTCATATTTTTAGGTTGTCCACTTAACCCTGAAACACCCTATATATAAAAATCACGTGTCTCTCTGTTTTTCTGTATGTTTGTTCCTTATACAAATCCACACCGGTCGACTGATTTTGATCAATCTTGGTACACAGATAGGACTTGATACGGGGAGTGTCATAGGCTAGGCCAAAAATGTCCACAAGCTGTTTGTCAGTATATTTGTTCCTTATAAAAATCCACACCATTTGACCGATTTTGATCAAACTTGGCACACAGATAGGTCTTGATAGGGGGAGTGTCATATGTTAGGCCAAAAACGTCTACCAGCTGTCTGTCTGTATGTTTGTTCCTAATACAAATCTACGCAGTTCGACTGATATTCATCAAACTTGGCACACATGTAGGTCTTGATTCGGGGAGAGTCATAGGCTGGGTTAAAATCGTCTATGACTCGCAATTCGGAGGCCACGGCTTCGATACTGTGAACCCGAACAGTTACATATTTGTGTTAGTAGATTTTAATATTACTTATTTGGATTCTAATTTATTTTGGCTTTTCTAGGTGCAGAAATTAGGTGTAGGTGTATAATGAAAAATCAATGAAAGCGTTCATTCTAAACTTATTATTATCTCAGCCAATAACTATTTTCATCTCATTAAGATGTCTTGTTGTCAATATATAAGTGATTTTGTTCATATTCCATGATGGAATCGCTGAATGTATAGTGCGGTTGTCTAATTTTCTTGATGATGAGTCGTTAGCCAGCTGTTCCAAAGACAAGGGGCCCCCCTGCTGAATTGTTTTACTTTCATTAAAGCAAAGATTTTGTTTTTCTCTCCTCTCATGAGCCCAGGACCCGTTAAGCCTTTGTTGACGAAGTAACGAGATAAGCGGCTGTATCCCCTCCTAATCGCTCTGCGCAGACTCGTCTATAACCATTGTCCCGTCGGAGAGTCTTCACTGGATACGCCATCGCCATAATTATTTTTCTTTGTTTCATTATTTCCATCCGTGAAATGATTTGAGACAATTAATTATGTTGTCAGTATGTTTCGTTTCCTATTGTCAAAGATTGGGTATTCCGTTCCTGCTTATGGGTGCGTCATGTGTGATGAGAAATTGACGAACGGTTCATTTTGGGGATGATTCACTCATCATTTGATGAAACTCCTTCACTGACAAGAAGGTAAAGCAGGAACGGCATAACTAAGAACATTCTCAGTGTTATCAATTATCAATAGATGTTATTCACACTAAATTTTGCTCTTCTGTATTTGTCATCCAGGTCTAGATTTAAGGTCCCAGACCCAGGCCATTTTTAGTAAATGAAACTAAAAATTAGGTGTTTTGTAATAAAAAAAAACCATACCGCGCTAGAGAGACATATTGAGTCCGTCGGACACGATGATCGCGCCCTCATTTCTATCGGCTATAATCATTTTCATTTGATTCTATATATAATCTTCTGAATAAAATAAAGAATTTGAGTTTTCTAATAAAAAAAGGGAACCGCGTTAGAACGACAGGTTTAGGTCCTACGTGTGCAGTAAAGCGCCCAACGCAGACTTGGAAAAGTTTACAGTGAGGTAGACTCGTCAAAATGAAGCCACTAAGACCATGTTTACCACTTTTGTAATCAGCTTGAAAAAAGGACGCTGTACTGGGGACTACAAAGCTCGGAGAGATTCTATCCAAGAGCTAACAGATACAGTTATGGGATTCACAGAAATCTCACTATAGTTGTTACCTCATCCCTGGTATTTCCGCCAAACATAAGAGATCGCCTTAGGTCCGAAAATATTCCAATCACGGAACGAATGCACTCAGTAAGACTATACTTTATCCTGTCGGGTCAGTACAATGGAACACCTACATACAAGTCACAGCAAAATTTCACTGATTTGGGTATAAACTCTTATGTTTCGGTTTGTTAAAAAAAAAACCTTTCATCTATTTCGATAGTAGGTCCTTCAACGCCAACTTGCATCGAGTTTCTTAAAATAGCTACCACACATAGTCCTCTTAGTACTATTCACAACGGTAGAACACTTGAATGTCGCATTTACATCGATTCGGACTTTTCTGTCAGTTGATGTTAATTATCCGGAGTTGCCAAACAGAAAAAACATTAACGCTTAAGGTGCCGTCTATGAAAAAACGTCTCTGATGTGACGCTAAGAAGTGAAGGAACACTTTGGATTCGGGAAAAATCTGTAATTTGGGCGTTGTGGCATATTATTGGGCAGCCTTTTTAGCATAAAAAAAAACATGTGTGTGCGGATAGGTCATTTTAGGAAAAATATTCGGAAACCCAGTGTAACTACTTCCCTTGTGAGGACTATATTTAGTCATCGCCTTGATTACGTATCATCATATTACATCAAACTAAACTTCAACTCAAATAACGTCAAGTTAGTAATTTATTAACAATCATTCGTAATCATAGCATCTATTTAATCTTTTTGCGGCGCACTCACATCTTAGTCATTAGCGCCGCGCTATCTATGGGTTGCCACCATTCCATTAACAATATGATCCTTTGCACGAATGGGTGCTCCAAATCGTGCAAAAGACCAATTCTTTATTTAATATTCCGATTACCGTACGTGTAGACTACCGGACTGGCTCAAAGATTTCCGATGATTTATGAGTTGTGGCACTTCTCCACCGCAGTACAATAAAGATTGATACTGATGCGTGAGCCTCAAGAACCGGATGTGGTGAAGCACAAACTCCTCGAGATCACACACTCCTCTCGAAATATTTTGTTGCTGATTTGCTTACGATGATTCTCACGAGTGTTGTAGGCCAAACCCGTATTATGTATGTAACAACTTGAAACAACATAAATCAGTACACGATGGTACACAATGTTGGAGTGAATTAGTGCGGTATTTTAATATCTTAAGAAGAAATGAAACTCTGAATAATTTTCTTTCAGACCATTTTTATCGCATTTCCTTCCTCCTTCAGAAGAGAGGAAGCCCGTTTACGTCGTCAATCCGGTGAAAATATCCGGAGGTGCCGACGAGAAATGTCGAGGTTTTATTCGAAAATACTTTGTTTAATTGAAAGGTTAGCTAAAAGAATCCACCTCTTAGAACAGTTTTGTTTTTTTTTGTTTCGTTTTTGGACACACTTTCTATCGGTTATTTGACGTGGAGTATCATATAAAACCATTTTCAAGACCCATATCAATAACTTTTTTTAGAGAGAAGTTGAAACGTTTTTAGGAATTTTCGCTTTGGATGTTACAAAATGGTTGATTGAGTGAGGAAAATAAAACAAAATTATAGACACACGTGAGTAGTTTTTAGATTTTACACAATAGTTTTTCCCTAAAAATCTGAACTTTACTAAAATCTATAAAGGAAAAATGCATTTATAAAAAAAAATAATAAATAAGTAAAATTTAAAAGACTATAATTTAAAAAAATTATAATAATTTTAGTATACCAATTACGGCATTGTACTACATACATAATTTAAGAAAAAATAAATAAGTAGGGGGAAAAATAAAAAAATACATTTATACACTAATACATCATGAAAGGTAACCAAACAGAGGCACCACAAGTATTAGGAGCCAAGAGTATTAGTCTTCAGTGTTATTTGTATTTAGCAATGTTTTGTCTACAATTTGTTACAAGTTGTTTCGTTGTTTGGTTATGTTTTTTGTTGCCTAATAAAGACTATTTATCTATCTATCATAGGCACCACAAAAAATATGGACAATTATACCCTTGAAGTTTTTTACCCTAAAAATCTAAACAATCAAAAGCCGATCCACAATAAAACATGTCTATGATTAACGGTCAAGCAGAAGAGTGACTTCATTGGGAAATCCCATATTTATTATGATGGCAACAAGTTAAATACACAATCATTCTTTAATAACTTGCAATGATTTCTATACAATAGTTCTAAGTGCTCTGTCTATCTCGACTTGACCTTGGGAATTTTCAGTATGAAGTGGAAGTGTTTCAGGATCTCTGCCCGGAACGGAAATATATTCTATGGAACATGGGAATTAACCCTTGGTTACTAACCTCGGGTCAAATTGACGATTGATAGGCTTCATTGTTGTCTATATATTATATTTATGTGATAAATTTGATTATCCTAAGACTTCTGGAATGTGTTTTTATTGTATTTATATAATTATTCCTTATTTTTATAGTTACGGGTCAATATGACACGAGGTTAGTGTGATTGGTATAAAGTAAGGTTAGTAACTAAGGGTTAAATAGTAAATCTAGAAAACAAAATTATCCGACTTTCAGAAACTGTGGAGGCGAGGTTACCTTAGTGTTAGATCATTAGACTAA
Source organism: Gonocerus acuteangulatus (assembly GCA_946811695.1). Lineage (NCBI taxonomy): Eukaryota > Metazoa > Arthropoda > Insecta > Hemiptera > Coreidae > Gonocerus > Gonocerus acuteangulatus. The sequence goes on along the minus strand of OX328128.1, from coordinate 34,922,184 downwards.
TGTACTGGATGGCCTAAGTTTAAAACTTGTGCTTACACTAAAGATTTTATCTTCTAGTGTCGTCGTCCGAGGTTTGGATAGTTGCGAGTGGGGTAAACAGGCACCCGGGGCATAGTGCTGACCACATTATCTCCCGAGTGTACCGTATGGTCAAGAATCAGATATTTCTAAAGTATCTGCCCCTCTGGGTCCTTGTGGCTTGTAACGGGAATGATTTTTTTTTTTTTTGCCGGAACTTCGTCATCTTTGCCCGTCTGTCCTGCTGATTTTAGACATCAGAACCGAGACCCCATCGTAATGTTTTAACAATCTCTTAGCATAAATATGCTTTAGCAATGACTAAACTAAAAAAAATCGTTTAGAGCCTTCTGCTCAAATTCAGAAACTTATATATGTTTCAGGTCCACCCGACAAACCTATGTAATGTACTGTGTAACATACAGTTTTCTTTTGCTTATATGGCAAACGCGCATGTGCGAACGCCAGCGGACACTTTCTTGTATTACTTTTTGGTAACGCTAGGTCCACATGAAAAACCTATGTAATGTACTCTATAACATACGGTCATCTTTTTCGTTCATTACCACTGCGCATGCGTGAACGCCAGCGGAAACTGTATTTGTGACACATACAGTCTTCTTTAACGTAAATGGCCACTCCACTGCGCATTCTCATACACTCCGCTGCTGCGAAGCGGACGCTTCTTGGTGACACATAAAGCCTTCTTTTTCGTACATGGCCACTGCGCATGAGCGAACGCCAGTGGACGCTAAAAGTTGTTACAAAAAAGTGTCACAAAAACGTGTCCGCTGGAGTTCGCGGTAGCCATGTACGAAAGAGAAGACTGTATGTTACGCAGTACATTACATTGGCTTGTCGAGTGGACCTAAAGCATATTTATGTTCCTGAATTTGAGCTTGACCTGAACTTCCTCTCTGCAGTAACCCTGCACAAAGGCCATTTTTTTAACACTCCTTATCCTTTCTACCATTCATCTATTTCGTTTCCCATCAAATTCCCCGATTTTCTTTGTGGGTGCCAAAGGATCCATCCCTTTAATGTGCTGGTTGATTTTTTCCCCTAATATTTTCCGACCAATTTCCCTTTCTTTTTTTTCGAATTTGATCTTAGCCAGTTTTTCTATATAAAAAAAAAAACATTTCAGCTGCAAAAATGCATTCCGCCTGTATTATCAAGTTGTGGTGGGTGATTTTTGCATTTCGAAGAATTGATTGCATCTAATAATTGTTTTGTGACAATCTGAAGGTAGTGATTCTTCTAGCCCCAATTTTTGGCCCATTTTTTCGTATATTGTGATTAAAAATTTTGGGCAGTTATAAGATTGATCCTGTATTCTGTTTTCTTAAATTTTAACAGAAAACTCTAACAGAAAAGAACACCTCTAACAATTGGTATATCTAACTCGATAGATTGGTCTCCATTAATCTCAATTTTTCTTGTATGCCATTCTTGTAATTATTTTTCCAAGATAGAGTTAAATAGTAATGGAGAAAGCAGGTCTCCATGTCTAACGCCGGCTTTTATGTCAAAAGGTTCTGAATGTTCAATAATATTTTTTTCTTTCGATCTCGTGTTTGTGACTGTTTGCTTTAATTAATGCTAAAGTTTTAAGATCCAAGCCCTCCACTTTTAGAAATATAAACGTAAAATTAAAACCAACAAATGTACACGCAATCATTATTTTATTATTAAATACAACTTATTAGTCGGGAATTCTTATCGGATTATTGTGAAATAATCGGATAGAGTCAAGTGATGAGAACATCGACAAAATAGATCATTTTAGTAGTTGGGTGTATCCACATGTGTCAACATCCTGGAGTCAGGTAATTACTAAAATTACTCTACTTTAATTGACAGTAATATTGTATGTATATATATATATATATATATATATATATATATATATATATATATATATATACACGCACATTTATGTATAGCATTATATTACTATTGGAGAAACCTAATAAGGCTACACACGGTCAGGCAGGCCTGTCAGTTAGATTTGAAAAAGTCCGCCTGAATCGTTTGTGTGCTACATCTGTTCAGCCCAAACCTTGAAGCCATACTGTGCAGTCTTTGCCTTGATGTTTGAACTGAACGTGTGTGGCCACCTTAAGCAGGCTACACACGGTCAGGTGGCTAGGCCTGAACAGTCCACCTGTAAGCCGGTTGCCAGAACGCGTATATATTCCGGCCGGTCTGTCAGTTAAGACTGTTCAGGCGGCCGGAATATATACACGTTCAGGCAACCGGCTTTCAGGCGGACTGTTCAGATCTAACTGACAGGCCTGCCTCCATGATGTAAAATTTTTAACATTATAGGAATTTATTTTCTTTCTGTTGATTCAAAATGCTTATTATTTTAATCATTTTCAATTACTGTTTTAATAAGAATTTACCTTCTAAACTACTCAAATAAAAAAGAGAAATAGAGAAAAAAATGGATTACTAGAAATGATGAATAATCATAAATACAAATATTAAATTTTAGACAGAAAGTAGGGTCCATGAAGGTTTTAAGATATTTTTTAATAAATCATACATATGAGCAGCCATCGGTAAAATAATTAAAAGGTGGAATAATTGCAAACACACTGACGGATGAAGAGTACAAGCTCGCAGATATAACCACTGAAGGAGTCTTTTTTTAGACGAGGAACAAAGTGCTGAAACACCCGCGTGACAAGAAAATTGGCGGGAATAGGCCTTGAAAAAGGCGCGTAGAAAGGCAATCAATCAGGAAATATTCGGCCTATGGTTGAGGGCTGTGAAAAATTAAATTCGTACGCAAAACAAATTAGTTTTCACGCACTCTATCAATACGGCCGATTCATCAGTTTGAAGAGCTTTTTGAGTATTAGTTAGAGAACCAATGACTGATTTCCGTCCGTTATTCTTGAGGTCAACGTTTTTTATATGCACGGATAAAAATAGCAGCCCGTAGCTACGTTGAACCAATGTTAAGCAGCCTGGGAATAGGTATTACGTGGATGGGTGACCGCCTGAGGATAGTACTTGAGCCGTTTACCCAATAAATACATAACAAATATAAATAAGTATTTTTCACTGAGGCTCCTTAAAATTAGCTCTTTCCTCAGCAGGGATTCGATTAGAATAGTTCTTAATAATTAAGAAATTATTAGTGTAATTATCGTAATTTCGAAAAGCTTGGTTGAAAGTCGATGAAGATGGTGAAGTTATTTTGAACAGGCTTTGTATTGGTCACAGCTTATCACGCTTATCGCTGAGATCCGTTCTTATCCCTAGTGTCAATTGCAAAGCTTAAAACATAAAGCGTTAATGTTTTGTCATAATATTTCTTGAAAAATATTTAAACTTGTAAAACATAGATTCACATGTAAAAAGGTAAAATTAAATCTAAAAGCGAAGCAAGATCTTAGGCGCTACAAAAGGAAGCTGACAGTATCCTAATCCATCATTTAAGCACATTTTTTGTGCTTTTTCTCCGAATGAAATCGCTATCAAAAATCGTATAAGAACCGTATTTGTACATAATTTAATTAGCTTTCGAATAGATGCTTTACATACTATGATTTCTCAACTGGTTTCGAGATATATAAAAATATGCGCAATAAGGTAATATTATGTATTAGATAATGTATAGTATAAATCGCCATGAATCGGAAAAGCAGCAATTAAATAAGAATATTTTTTTTTTTTTTTATGTAGGTGTTTGTTATATGGCTTATTAACAAATGTGTTAACAATTAAAACAAGTGTTTACATTTATGTTAAAACTCTTAATTTATGTTCATAATTTAACATTAATTTTTATGACTATAATTTCATGTTCTATTTATATTATTGTTTATACGTTATAATTTGTTTACAAAAAAAATATCTGATTTACATGATAACTTACCAAACAGTGGTTTACCGTCGTTCCTATTGTTTATTTGTTTGTGTTCCGCTTCATGGATTATTTGTTTGTGTTCCATTATTTGTATATTGAATAGAATAATATAATATAATGTAATATGTACCTATATTACCTTGCTTACATTTTAAGCAAGTTAAAACTCATTTATTTGAAATATCTCTTTTGAATAATTTTACTAAATTAATGGTAATTTCATAAATAAATCATTCAAATCAAAAATAAGTTATATTTATTCTAATGAAAATTTAATTTAATAACCCAATTTTCAATTAAAATTAAATTCTATTTCGTTTATTGGAGGCTATTCAATTGATATTATCAAATATATACTAAATAAGGCAGCATCATTATAGTAATCTAGTTTTTATTCAATTTATTAGGTGTATAAAATTATTTCACTTCATTATATTACTTTATTGTTTGTATATGGATATTATGTGAATATTAATCCTTTTTAAATTTGTATTCTACGAAACTTCCGAGTTATTGATATGAATCTGGTTTACATGGGGTTATTATAAGAATAAAATTATGCAGTAATATCTGCCATCGGTGGAATATTTCTCAGAGAAGACTATAGTAACATAAAATATGTAGTTCAAATGAAGTCACCCATTGTTGTTTATGTAATGCCGTATAGTGTCTATGTGTCGGCTACCTTCACATAACAAGTCGCATAAAGGTGGATTCACTCTATACGTACCGTCACCGGCAGGCCACCGGCCAGCAGCCGACCGGCAAAATGGAAGCCAATTCATACCATACGGATCTCCACCGACAGGCCACCGGCCAGCAGCCGGCCGGCAAGATGGAAGCCAATTCATACCAGACGGATCTCCACCGACAGGCCACCGGCCAGCAGCCGACCGGCAAAATGGAAGCCAATTCATACCATACGGATCTCCACCGGCAGGCCACCGGCCAGCAGCCGACCGGCAAAATGGAAGCCAATTCATACCATACGGATCTCCACCGGCAGGCCACCGGCCAGCAGCCGACCGGCAAAATGGAAGCCAATTCATACCATACGGATCTCCACCGGCAGGCCACCGGCCAGCAGCCGACCGGCAAAATGGAAACCAATTCATACCATACGGATCTCCACCGGCAGGCCACCGGCCAGCAGCCGACCGGCAAAATGGAAGCCAATTCATACCATACGAATCTCCACCGGCAGGCCACCGGCCAGCAGCCGACCGGCAAAATGGAAGCCAATTCATACCATACGGATCTCCACCGGCAGGCCACCGGCCAGCAGCCGACCGGCAAAATGGAAGCCAATTCATACCATACGGATCTCCACCGGCAGGCCACCGGCCAGCAGCCGACCGGCAAAATGGAAACCAATTCATACCATACGGATCTCCACGGCAGGCCACCGGCCATCAACGTCGAGAATACATCTCTCAGTCTGTTGTCTATTGGGGGTGACTTAGTTTCTAACAATGTCTAAATTAAATAATAGAAAATTAGCAGTGATTGCTTTAAGTTTGCATGAAGAAGAGGAAACCTCTAATGCAAATAAGAGGCCGTCGGTGAAGAAAGTATGGTAAATGTGAAGGAGCGCGGTCTCCACACCGATCCTTTTGAAATGTTGCACTATAATGTATTTTGATGCACTAAACACGAATCCGTTAAAAAAAAAGCTCGCTTTTCACTAGGAAAGAAGTTATGAAACACTAAAGTTCACTGTTGTGCGGGTTCTGAAAGGTAATGTAACCTACTATGTTTGTCAACATGCGCATGCGCGGGTATGGAAAAGTTCGTAATAAGGATGTCTAATTGAAATTTACCATCAATTATTTATCAATTTATCTCCAGTTAGTTATTCAAAAATATTTTTTTTAAATAATAAACCATTCTTTAATTTTTTTTTTTTTTTTTTAATTTTAAGAAGATATCAAAACTCTAGTCAATCCAACTCGCTAAAATTAATAGAATTCTATTAATTTTAGCGAGTTGGATTGGCTAGGGGTTTTGATATCTTCTTGAACGAGCGGAGCGAGCGGAAACGCATAGCACGTAAGCCCAAAAGCGATAATTTACGACCAAGTCAGCTACCACAAGATGAGTCTAAATTTCAATTACACTTCGTCATTAAGGACTATTGCGCATGCGCGTGTTTACAAATAGGCTGTTACCCCGTCTTTTATAACCTCCATAACAGTGAACTTTAGTGCTTAATAACTTCTTTCCTAGTGAAAAGCGAGCTTTTTTTTTAACGGATTCGTGTTTAGTGCATCAAAATACGTAATAGTGCAACATTTCAAAAGGATCGGTTCCTTCACATTTACCGAAAGTATTATCAAAAAGAAAGTTGGTAGGACAATATTCAAAGAGCTGCAAGATGATGAAATTTCCTTTTACACACATTTCAGAATGTCTCAGGAACAGTATTTTATACTTTTATCAAAAATTGAAGCAGAAATTAAAAAGCAATACACAACCTTCCGAGAAGCAATTAGTCCTGAAGAAAAGTTAATGGTGTGCTAAGGGAAGGATAAATAAATAAAACATTGTGTAATATAATTTTAGACATAAAAAAAAGATACACGAAACAATTTATGATAAAAAGATACAATTTATAGAATAGGTATATGTGGGTACGTACATCTTATTTAGACCCGAGGTTTGAAATTCTCATAATAATAACTCTGGGTAGAACCTACAGAACGTGGTGATGGCGCTGAGTGTTTAGGATATGACTGTTGTAGAATCGGCAAAGAATTTCCCTGGGGTCCGTCAAAACTCGATGGTATTGTAATTGTGAGAGGAGTCGAAATTAATACTTCAGTATAATAATGCACAAGGAGCTGCTTTTACAGTGCGTCACACTTATAAAACATTTTTTAATTCTGCTAATGGAGTATTACGCTGGCAACATTAACCCTCAACTGGTAAAATACGTCTGAGAGACGCCTAGGTATAGTATTTTCCCGCATTGTGGTGCTCAGAGCTTTTTGTAAAATTAAACCTCCAGTGAATGCTCACTTTAGATAATGTAAAAAACGCTAGTAAAATTTTAACCTGATCAATTGTATTTTGTGGTAGTGGTAAGGCTCAAACTAAAAAGTACAACCTGTTACTAATAGAGCTCATTTTTATATTCGTCTCACAGACGTGTATTATTTGAAACTATTTATTTACTACAACTGAGGTACGCAGCAAATCAAAAATAACCATTTCAAACAAAGTTTAATTATTTTTCCTCTCCATTGATATTTTTTTCCGATAACAATTGCACATTTCATTCCCAACGTTACTGTTGTCAATGAGTTTTCTTCACTTGAAATAATAAATGAATACATGCACATAATTTGAATCATTGGCACTATAAGAAAAAAAGGGGGAATGCCGCCTAAAAAAGTTGACGTCGTTTAATAATTGTTTAACATCCAAGATGACGTCGAGAAATTGGGACGAGATATTCTTGGGCTTGGGGAACGTGAAGAAAAAATTGGCAGGTTTTAGGAAATTTGTGATTATTTTCCAAAATAGAAAACACGCCGGTAAATTCCATACTCATAAAGAACACAAACAGCTGATAAATGCATAGAATGTTGAATCCATTATGGCTAGAGTGTTCAACAATAGTATGCAATACTTGAGCTGCAAGAGCGATGAATTTTTGCTTGTTTTTAGACCTAATTCTTATACGTAGCGATGAAAATTATTTTTTTAATTGTTTTAATAAACTTTACCTTCATTATAAACAGTTTTGGTAAATGTCAAGGAGCGTGGTCTCCACGCCGATCCTTTTGAAACTTTGCACTATAACGTATTTTGATGCACTAAACACGAATCCGTTAAAAAAAAAGCTCGCTTTTCACTAGGAAAGAAGTTATGAAACACTAAAGTTCACTGTTATGGAGGTTATAAAAGACGGGGTAACGGCGAATTTGTAAACACGCGCATGCGCAATAGTCCTTAATGACGAAGTGTAATTGAAATTTAGACTCACCTTGTGGTAGCTGACTTGGTCGTAAATTGTCGCTTTTGGGCATACGTGCTATGCGTTTCCGATCGCTCCGCTACGCTCCGCTCGCTCAAGAAAATATCAAAACCCCTAGCCAATCCAACTCGCTAAAATTAATAGAATTCTATTATGTAAGATTAGCAAGCAAATAAATGTTATTTGAAAAATTTGAGCGTCCTCACCTGTCGTAACATGTCGCTTATGAACATACGTTCTATGTCGTATCATGTCGCTTATGGGCATACGTGCTGTGCGTTTCCGCTCGCTCCGCTCGCTCAAGAAGATATCAAAACCCCTAGCCAATCCAACTCGCTAAAATTAATAGAATTCTATTAATTTTAGCGAGTTGGATTGACTAGGGGTTTTGATATCTTCTTGAGCGAGCGGAGCGAGCGGAAACGCATAGCACGTATGCCCAAAAGCGACAATTTACGCATAATAAACGGTCAATGATAAATCATATTAATGCTATTTAATTTTAACACCTCCCCACATTTATCACATTTCTTTTCATCACTTATTACATTATTGTTAATTAAAAAATTGATTAAATCTACTCTATTGTGAATTAAAACAATAAATTCATGAATCATAAAGGCATTAGCGAATTATGAAGGGATTTCTGTTATATAATATTTGTCAACAGCAAAAAAAAAAATTTTAAAGAATGGTTTATTATTTAAAAAAAATATTTTTGAAATAAATAAGTGGTGATAAATTGAAATAATTGATGGTAAATTTCAATTAGACATCCTTATTAAGAACTTTTCCATACCCGCGCATGCGCATGTTGACAAACATAGTAGGTTACATTACCTTTTAGAACCCGCACAACAGTGAACTTAAATGTTTCATAACTTCTTTCCTAGTGAAAAGCGAGCTTTTTTTTTTAACGGATTCGTGTTTAGTGCATCAAAATACGTTATAGTGCAAAGTTTCAAAAGGATCGGCGTGGAGACCACGCTCCTTGACATTTACCACAGTTTTTTCATATATTTGCCCCCAAAAACATTTTTTACCATGCACACGTCTCACAGACGCATGTTACTTATAACGTACAAAATTTGGATGTTACCAGTTGAGGGTTAATACATTTTTTGTAAATGTTTTCTAATTAATGATTTAATAATAAATGATGTCACATACCTGTTGTGATCAAATCCTTTCCAACATGATGCCATATTTTATCTTTGTGTAAATTTTTACTGTTTTTATTAGCAGCCATATTATACAGTTCTTCATGTTTGATGAGTTTTTCGTCATCCAAATTCACAAATAAATAAAAATATTCACTTAAAATAACACGCAGTAACAAAAGAAGCTTCTCTAAGAAAGGTAAAAACCGAACTGGATGTGCCGGTAGAGTGTTCACACACTCCGTGCAGGCACCGACATGTACCGACCTGTACCGACATGTCAGAACATTCTTTCCGAGAATCCTACCTGCTGGTGGCCTGCCGGTGACCTGCTTGTGACGGTCCGCTCCTGTGTGAACTACCTCATTGGAAATACATTGAAGAATATTTTGCTGGTCGGCTGCCGCACGGTGGCCTGTCAGTGACGGTACGTATAGTGTGAATAGACCTTAAGGCGTAGAATATGTTCTGGTAACTTCGTCTCATGCATTATTTGAGAAACGTTTTTTTAATTTTTAGCGTATGTTTAACATCAAAAACGTTACCTGCTAAGACCAGAACAGTTTTTAACATAATATTCAAATTACTGTACAAGCAGTAAGTTATAGTCCTTTTTTCGTGTGTGTTTGAGTTTTATTTTTATTTTTATTTCCCGTTTAGTTTGTTTTATTCTGATGGCTTAAGGAGCGGAAACGGCTGGATAAGAAATAAAAAGCGGATTGAGTTATCGGGTAGCCGGTAGTTGGGTGGAGAGATCTTGGGAGGCCATGTTTTCCCTTTAATTGGTACCTTCGAATGTATGTATCAGATGGTGCTGTGTCGTGTTGTCTTGGCCACACACTGTGTTCTTCTCTACCCCTCCGCTCAACGCTTCAAACTGTCTCTTATACCACCTCTCTCTCTCTCTCTCTCTCTCTCTCTCTCTCTCTCTCTCTCTCGCACACACACACTCCCCCCCTCTCTCTCTCCCTAAAAACCACCTTATTATATATTCATCTAAACGATCCTGTGGGTTTTCGATTTACAATATCTATAAAGAAGGTAAAAATCATAGATTTATATTCTACTAGCTGTTCCCCGGCGTGCCATGCTACACAAGTGTGAATTTGTAAAGAAACGAACATATAGAGAGACAGCTGATAGACAATTTTGACTTAGCCTATGGCACTCCCAGTATCTACCTGTGAACCAAGTTACGTCAAAATCGGTCAGACGGTGTGAATTTATATAAGGAACAAACATACGGACAGACAGCCGGTAGACGTTTTTGACCTAGCCTATGACACGTCTCCTATCAAGACCTACCTTTGTGCCAAGTTTGGTCAAAATCGGACAAACGGTGTGGGATTGGATGAGGTACAAACAGAAAAACAGATAAACAGACCAACAGAAACGTGAATTATATATATATATATATATATATATATAGATTTCAAAACTTACAGCAACATGTGAAATTCGTACAATGGATCAAACCATAATTTGAAACTCGAAGCCACCAAATTCAGAAGTAAGAGAAGAATATTTCGACTGAATCCCAATATTCAAAGTATTCAAAGTAAAACGGTAGGTGCTGATAAACGATCTATACTTTTTGAATTAGACAAAGTAATTTCGTTACAACTTTTATCGAATTCGTACCATTTTTGAGCCTGTGAGAGAGCGAAGAAATATATATACGTATATAAATGAAACACTGTTCAATTCGTGATCTGTGGGTTCTGAAACATGAAATGTTCTAGTCGGCATTTCCGGATTGTGTCATAAGGTCAACCACATAACCGGGGTAATCTGCTGCACATGGAGGTCGAACCCGCATCTCCTTATGTAGGAAGATGGTTCACAATCCACCCTGTCACCCGCTATGATTTAATAATGATTTTTTGGGGGATCGAAGTCCTGTGGACCTCGAATATTAATTAAAATTTTAACGCCCATTTATTATTGATTACGAATTTTAGGACGGATTATCTATAGGTAACCACCCTTTTCTAGCCAGGTTAGGTTTGATGCCTTTTCTTATTTCCAAAGAAAAGCCACCATCCCTAGTGGGAATCGATCCCACGACCTTAGGCACGGAGTGCACATGCCTTAGTACTCACGGCCACGGGGCTTCCCCGTATTCATTATACTAACAGGTTACGTCAGAAATTAGTGTGCCAAGAACAGGTGTTAAAATCTTGACAACTTCACTCCAGTTCTCCCCTGTCATAATAAAGTTGAACATAGCAAAGTTCTAACATAGCAATGACATGTGGATTTCTTTTGAGAACGTTTTTGACCCTCACCGCCCATTTATTGTCCATTGTCATAAGTGAAGACGTGCGTTGCCAGTTCCCGGATGTGGTCAAAGCTTCGGTCTCTGATCCCGGACCTTGGGCCAAACTTGGACAAGAGTCCATCAGTAACTGTACCCAGCCCCGGGCTGTTTTCAATAGTCGGCAAAGATCATTCACATCAAAACATCATAATTTTGTCTTGACTCCAAAATAGATGTGACTACTTTAACAATAACCTGTAATAACGAGGAAGCTAAATCTACTACATATATAGAAATATAGATTTCCCCCTAAAAGCCGAATGGGGCAGATAATGAGCCTAGATCATGAATTTTAATTACATAATAATTGCCGAGATATCTGCAGATCGCCCCCCTTTTATAATGCCACCAGCACTTGGTCGGTCACCCATTCAGGTACTGGTCACGCCCGACATTTCTTAACTTAGGTGATCAATGGGAACCGATGTAACGTCGCTATGGCCGTTGGCTGCATATGTAATTGTAAAAATATTTATTCATGCACTTTCATATTTTCTTCTTGAATCAATGCAGTTCAAGAAAATATTACACTATTGTTTAATTTGATTAAAAGATTGCAAAGGAATACTTCTGAGATAGCTATTAAGAACGAATTTTTGTAATATATTTTTAAACAATCATAGATCCTTGATATTAGAGAACAAAAATGACCCAAAGTAGTGTTTAAGCTTCAAGACACTTATTGGAAATACGATTATGAACGAAATTGTTCCTTTCAACGTGTATCCGGAAATGCTTTCTGCACATTTTCTGTTAAAAATTCCGTCGAAAACAGGTCTTAAAATCGTAATAATACAATGAATGAAAACATCCCTATATAATCTACTAGCAAATATCGTTAGGAATCAGTTGTTAAAATTTGAAGTTTATTGGGTAAAAATTGAAGGAGCTAGCGGATCGCCCGATTTGAAAAAAATAGTTTTAAGAAAATCAACATAAAAATTTTAATGTACCGAAAGATCATTTTTTTCATAATTTCTTGTAGGTAATAAATATTAAAAAAATGTTTATTTTTTTAAATTTTGAAATGTATCGGGGCTATAGTCGAAAAATCGAATTTTTGGCACATTTAAAAACTGTTCCGGTACATAAAGAGTCTTGGATATCATTTTTGATTAGTTAAAAATCATTTAAGCCCATAATAAAGAAAATAGTAAAATACAATTTTTACGTTAGAATTATCCCTCGTATGGAGTAATTTACCCTTAGGATACTGTGAGTTTCTTGCTGTGGCGCCTAAGGTCTCATTTCGCTTTGAGTTTTTATTTTACATTTTTATGTATATTTACATTTTCACGAAATATTCAGAAAAAAACATTAACTATTTCAATTCTTAGCATTCGTAATGACATTGGAAACAGATCTCCCGTGGTCTAGTGGCTAGTGCCTTAGATTCTCATGCGGGAGATGGCGAGTTCGAATCCCATTGTCGGCAGGAATTTTCTCATTTCTCGACTCGTTGTGTGATTTCTCGCTGCACCTTGGATGTCGCCGCTAATGGCATAGATGTCGATGCGCCGTTAAAAACAAACAAAAAAAACAACGGAAACACGCTAAGATGACGCAGTTCCTGCAAGTTGAGGCTTTTTTATCTTATTATTCATTTTGTAAATAGATCGTTATATTTCTATTTTTATAAGTTCTGTTATTTTTTGTTCATGAATGTCTACAGTACATTTTCCTAATAAATATCATAAGTCATAGACATTGCAAACTACAAAAAGATTCCTTTTTGCTTTTCAGGTTGCCCAATCAGTGGCATTAGCCAATTTCACTTTCTTCGTACTTCTTAGCAGTTAGTCAGTCACTTCAAAAATTATTTGTCAAAGCGACTCCACGTGGATCTCGTCTAAAGGTACTTGACAACTCAATTGCGCCATTTGAAATGCTTAAGATTGTAAATCAAGAAAGTTAACATCTCGGAAATCCCGTACAAGTGGAATGTCCTGGTTTCCTGTCCTTTCAAACTATGTCAAAACGAGGCCCTTCGGGTACCGGTATATGGTAGATATAATAATAAAAGGTACCTCGGTCCCTAACCTCGCCAGGTAGAGCCGAACCATCGGCAATGTTTGTGTTCTTGAATAGGTTCAGGAGAGCTGTAATAGATTTGTCACCCTGACTCCTTTCCAACATGAGCCCTCCATAAATTTCCTGGGCCTGCTGTGAGTCCTAAGGACTACCCGATGACCTGTCAGCAGAAAACACTTATATACTTATTTCAACTGATTCTGTTTTAGATAGGCCGTGGAGTCTTTTTTTTTCCCCCTACCCCCAGAGGCAGATCCCACCCAACTCAAGCTGTGCTTTTTGTACGGACAGCAGTCGCCCTTTGAGGCCTGACCGCCTCTGGCCTTCCCAGACGGATTTTCGAAACGCCACTTAAAAAATGGAATCTTACTTTATGGTCGTAAAAGTGACCATTCAAAGGACCATTTTACCCAAACCCAAAACTAATCTAAGTTTGCTAAAACGCCTACCGTTTTATTTTATGGATCCATAAACGTCACCAGGTCGCTTTGTTGTCCGTTTATTATGTTAACGTATTCTAGAAAGATTTACGCTGATTCCCTCAATGATGTTGTTTCTATTCTCAAGCTCCAAAATTGATTTATATGTTTTGCCGTCATGTTTTTACGTCGAACATTCAAAAATCATTAGTTTTTCATTAAAGAATTAATATTAAGAACAAATCTCAACAATTATTTCATATGTTTGCAGGTCATTGAATAAAATTTAAAATTAACGAAATAGTCAATTTATTAAAATAGCTCTGATTTATTAAAAATCATCTGATTGTTGCTATGAACATGTTCTTCACTTGATACGTGGCCATTGTAGCGGCAGATTCGCCTACGTTCTATTAGGCTGCATTTAGTTATTAGGCTCCTGAAGAGGCATCAGATGAAGCGAAACATGTAGACCTATTTAAATAAATTGACTTTTTTTTTTTTTTTTTTTTTTTTTTTTTTTTTTTTTTTTTTTTTTTTTTTTTTTTTTTTTTTTTTTTTACGGCGCATCTACTTTCAGGTCATTAGCGCCGAAAATTGACTATTATGTTAATTTCGATTAACGAAATTGACTATTATGTTAATTTCGAATTTTATTCATTCACCTTCTCCCTACACATGAAATGAATTAAGTACACTTATCCATATATTCAAATCTGACAAGGAAACTACCCCTAACTAAAGGTGTACATCATAAATGTTTTTTTTATTTTTTGTTATATGCTTTTGCTAAGGATTAATACATATTGAACTTGAGGCATAATCAATTTTATTGAATTTCACGTACGCAGCGTATTTAAATGAGGTAATTGTGAACATCGAAAAAAAAACAAAAAAAAAACAATGTTATTTCTGAAGAGTCTTTAGAACGGCATATCTCTGGAACGAAGTGATGTGTAGTTGAACTACACTGTTTGTCTAGTTTCACCCCCTGAAGAACTTGCGTCACACCCTGTATACTAATACGCTCCTTAGAAAGTAATGTCAATTTACAACGAAAATTTAGCATTTACTGAAAAAAATGAGCTTTATTAATAATCTAAATCGCTCCGATAGGAATGGAGGCTTGCCAAATTATTAATTTGCCTGTACTAGCCGTTTTTCTTTTCCTTACAAATATTCGGCTCGGTAGCCGGGATGCACAAATAAAAAAAATGGAAGGTAAAAAATAAAATCAGCCCATCATAAGTTGGGGGATGTATTCCGGAACAAAATTTATTTTTTTAAAATATGTCTGGAACGGAGCTAGATACAAATGGTAGTTGGTGGTGTTGAGCTACACTTTTTGTCTATTTTCACCCCCTGGAGTATTGTCATTAACTTGCGATACATCCTGTACGTGTATTTTTTCATTACAGCATCCTCAGTTGTATACTTGCTTCGAAAATCGTTTAAAGGCGAAGTAGCGATAAATAAACCGCATACCATGAAGAAAAAAAAAACAACATATTTTGTGGGATGAACAATTATAGCCTTCAATTTTCGATGGAAAACCTCAAATTCCGCATGTGGGAAATTCTGAGGGTAATATTTGGACGGTTCCGCCATTTCAATGAACAATGAGCTACGTAAAACTCAAAAAAATTGATTATGTCTCAGGTTGTATCAATCCTTAGCCAAAGCAAAGGCTGAAAACAATTTTCGACGAATTTTCGCGTTAAAAAAAAAAACACAGTTTTTAAGGACTACAACAAAAAGAAAAAAAAATCTACAACTGGGGTGGTTTCCTTGTCAGATTTGAATATATGGATATGTGTACTTAATTCATTAATTTATTCCATGTGTAGGCAGAAGGTCAATGAAAAAAAAAATCGAAATTAACATAATAGTCAATTTATTAAAAATGGCTCTACACGTTTCTTATCATCTGATGCCTCTTTAGGAGCCTAAAAACTAAATACAGCCTTCTAGAACGTAGGCGAACCTTGCGCTACAATAGCCACGTATCAAGTGAAGACCATTTTCATACCAACAACCAGATGATGTGAAACGTGTAGTAGCTATTTTAATAAATAAGTGAAACATCTGATCATAACAAATACAAAAAAAAACAAAAACTAATATAGGTATATTTTGAATTTATACATGCAATGTTAAGCAATTTATTCATGGATGAAACAAAAACTAACCACCTTTTGAGGAATGTGCTTAATTATGAAGCTCCTGCGTGACGGATGATTTTACTTAGGTATGCTACCATTTTCAAGTTTACTGTTTTCTACAGCTGAGAAACTGTTAACGAGGCTAACATCTCTTAAGCCTCCTGGGAAGGTCTTTAAGATGGGTCCGAGAGGAAAGGGATTGACCTCTAGGTTTTGACGGGGATGAAAATTTGGAATGAAACGTTAGGAATCGGGATTTGGTGAGATTTTTTACGAAGAGAATATTAAAGTCGTTGTGTAGGGTTTTGTTGGAGACATAAAAGGGAGCATTGGCTATTCTACGAAGGACTTTCGATTGGAATGCTTGTATTCGCAAGTTTGTGTATTTTGCTAAACGCTGCAATAAATATGAAAAAAAAAATCCTTTTTTGATATAATTTTTTTAGTAGGTTCAAATGCATTTAGGGCCATCATATTCCAGGAAGAAATTTTGATTATTAACTCATATTTGTTTAGGGTACCTACAATCTTGGGATTCAATTGAAATCTTTTATACATGTTTGAAACTCATCTAAACTAAGATCTTTAAATTTTTGTTGCATTTGGAGTTTGGTTGTGGAAGTGTTTAAGATTGAAAAAGTCTAAATGGTCGATACGTCTCTTGTAAAAGATGAGCTCATAAATTAAAGGAATTTGACTAAATAAATAAAGGAATTAAAGACAGCTGGACTCGACTAACCGACAATAAATTACGTACAATTAAAACTACAACTCAGGAGTGGACATCCAGCTACCGAGACAACAGACGAGAAGAAATTGTACTTGCTCGACTACGAATTTGCCACACAAGACTAACTCTCGAATACCTCATGACAAGACTTGACAAACCAATTTGTGACATATGCAATTCAGACTTTACTGTAAAACACCTACTTAAGGAGTGCAGAAGACGACAAAACCTAAATACCCCACATGAGATTTACGAATTATTGAGGGACAGCAGAAAGTACATAAGCACAATAATTTCTAACTTGCAGGACACTAAACTATACACTCGCATTTGAAGACATCTGCTGAATAACCAGAGGCTTCCAGGCATATAACAGACATTTCCAAATCTCTGGTTAATATATATAATTAAATTAAATACCCATCTTAATGCTGGTTCATTAGACCATACAGGTACTACCTTGAAGGAGTGAAATATCAGTAGATGCGAATCACTTATAAATGAATAAAGGAATTTATGAGTTAGATGTATAGATAGAAATGTAAATTGTTTTTAATAGTCTGTTTGGTTTTAAAACAACATTGCAAGAAGAATGGCTATTGACCATTAGCAGAGAAAATCACTCACATCTTAGGTATACCTTAGAAGATTTGAGCGGATGTACCCCGCAGAGAGCGGAGTCCACCCCCCGCAGACAGGGTTGACTTTGAAGCCACCGCCACTGCATACCTCCTCTTCGTCCTACAATGCCCGACACCCTGACAGGTTAAAAGCCTGACTCCCACCCATGGGTGGTTCAATAGCACCCACTAACCTGGGTGGTAGCGCCTTCACAAATCCACCGAATCAAACAACTCAACTTCAGGTAGCAGGAGGATGCCCAAACACCTTTTCCATGGTCTTTTTTCCACGCTCACTTTACGCCTATCAGCCACTTACAAGCTTTATGTGTATTTACAAATGGGCGTGCCTGACCGGGATGGAGAGATGTCTTCTTCTTGAGGTGTGTCTTGTTCAAAACAGCATTGACATTAGTAACAATAAATGTTATAAGATCCAATATTTTTGAGGCGGAATGTCAATAAAAGAGAATTAACAAAGTCAGTACATATTATTTGTTCTTGCTCTACATGTTTCACACCTAAGGTGCTAATTGTATTAAGGCGAACATTCCCGTAAAATGGCCACGTTCAATATGTGGTAACTATTACCTACTTATAGCGTCAATCAGCTGCGTAAAATCGATAGATTCCAAAAAGCAGAAATCGATCATCCAGAAAAAGATAAGTCCATTATAATAAAATATTTTTTTTTAGATTTTGCCTTAACACAATTAGGCTGCAAGTTTTAGTTCGTTGAGTTTTTTAGCTCCTGAAGACTAAGGTGTGGCACAAATAAAATTAATTGACTTTGTTAATTCTCTTTCATTGACCTTCTACCTAAAAAATATTGGATTGAAGAATTGGGTCACTATAAAATATAAATATGCTATCAGATGTTATTAGTAAGAACAATTGCCAAGTAGCTTGAATCTAGTTTACACAAGACGTTATGGCGAAATAGCTAGCGTGAACCCAAAGCTTTTCCTTGCAAGTTAAGTTAATAAGAAGCCCGAAGACAGTTTTGGCTTAAAATTCCATATGTAAAAACACACATTACAATACCAAGAGTGCCTACAGGGAAATTACATAATTTCAACATAGACACGACACTCTCAAAAGTATAACACCGACTCGCAGAAACTGCATATAATAATATCCTATGATACTAAAATTCATTGTAGAAAGGGGCTCTCATGCAGACGCATTGGAGTTAAGGATTTCTTACAAGTTTTAATTTAATCCGGAGATAATCATAATCAAATCTCTAGTTCACTGTTATGTTGAACACGCTTTTATTATAGGGGCTAACCTAAAAAAAAAAAATTATTTTCGTTTAGAGCCTTCTGCTCAAATTCAGGAACATAAATATGCTTTAGACAGACCAGACAAACCTATGTAATGCACTATATAACAAACAGTCTTCTTTTAAGTACATCGCCACTCTTCCAGCGCGAACGCCAGCGGACACGTTTTTGTAACACGGTTTTGTAACGGTTTTTTTTTCAGTTTAGTCATCGCTAAAGCATATTTATGCTAAAAATTGTTACAAAAATCTGTTAAATCACTGTGTAGTGCTTAAAACTTCGAAAGTGTTCGATTGGTTGCTTCACACAGATTTCATGTTGTATTTTCTCAGTTTTTCATTGCTTGTTGTTTTTATTGAATTTGGCAGTAATAATAATTTTCCAGTAATTTAAGTAATATATTATCATTCAAAGCAGATACTTTAAATGAGAAACAATTTTTTGATTATTTGCCATAGATCTTTCTGAGCGAAGTTGAAGAGGACAAGAGAGCAATTTTTGCTACTGTAAGTTAGTGGCCCCTAAAATCTAACTTTTCTTCAGGATTTAATTGGAGTAGATGTTTTAATTTTTCCCAAAATGCGTCACTATATTTATTTCCAGCTTCCCAAAAGACACAGGGTATGAGAAAGTTGTGAAAACGCGCTAAGATGACGCAGTTCCTGCGAGCTAGAGTTTCATTTTAATAGTGTGCAAGAGGTCTGTCCTAGTAGTTAGGTAGCTGTCACGCCCGTCGTTTAACTTTGGTGATTTATTTAATTCGGTGTATGCTGCGCGGCTATAACCGTTGGCTCTAGTTGATGCTTATGCTAATTTTTGTAATGCAGCTATATAATTAGTTTTGAGTGTTATACGGCGAGGTTCGTTGCATGAAACACAAAATTAATAAATATAAAATTGTAACAAGAGACCTTAGGAACTATTGGTTTGGTGCAAAAATAATGGAGGTTTTTACACGACCAATTCGTCCAGGATGGCAAACAAATGTTGAGTGGTCAACACCAACTTATCTCGCAATGTCACGTGTACTTTTGCGAGGGTTTTCTTCTATCAAAGCATTAATTTGGTCGCGATCTAAAAAACATAGGTAAATTCATTTCGAGCCTTCTGCTCAAATTCAGGAACATAAATATGCTTTAGATCCACCCGACAAACCTATGTAATGTACTGTATAACATACAGTCTTCTTTTTCGTACATGCCCAATCGCCAACGGACAATTTTTTCTAAGGCTTTTTTCTATTTTAGTCATCGCTAAAGCATATTTATGCTACAAAAAAAAAACTACCGCGACCTTCCTTGCCTTCTAGATCAAAATCTCCAAGACGAACGTTTTGGAACCATCGATGGACAGTACGTTTGGTTTCAACCGCACTTCATCAATTGCGAAAATGTTGTTTTAACGTGGTGAATTTCAGAGGTCCTTCCTCATAGAGAATGTACTACGAACTAAACTAATCATTGAGTATAAACAACATTAATAACCATTGATTATAATCCATTAACTAGACTTTAAAATATCTTTGTTAACTTTTCAAACACTTGCCTAATCAAAATGAATATTCAAAACCTCCATCATTTTTAGACAAACCAAATGGTATATAGGATGATTAAAGATTTAAAGAAATATATTTCCTTCCCGAGTTTCTTCAGAATGTGCTAACAATGTAAGCAGTGAGGTTGATTCGAAATGAAAACCAAGAAAGTGTCAGTGTTACAACCAATTGAAAGTGAAACAATATGCCTTCTCTTTCAGAGGCTTATTGTTTATCGAACATTCTCAGCCTTAGAATAGGCAGGAAAGTAGGCTCCACATTACGAACATGGGCCTAATTCCGAACATTAGTAGCGTGTTTTCATGAGGTTCATTAATAGGAAAACTCGCTTAATCCGATGATACAATTCGGAAGTGCTCGGGATAAATATCGACGTTTCAAAACCCATGTACCTCTATAAAACTGTACCTGGAAGAACTAGAAAAAACATATTTTGTTAACGGACATGATCAGTTTTAGGATTTTTATATATTTTCTTTAATATCTCAAAAACGGATGGGAAATCGTGGTAATTGAACAGTAACGATTCCAAAGCTCAGTAAATTCTCTTTATCACCGGTTCTACTTTAAGTTTTAATGGGACGAACTTATTCTGAAAAATTGGTGCTTAAAAGTTAAAAGTATTGGTTCTGTTCTTTTGCACGGTTTCTATCTTTATTTATCGAAGCACTTAATTGGTTGTTGTTTTTTTTTAATTGGTATTTATCAGTAAAAAAAACGTATCCTAGAAAAACTAGGTAAGAAAATGAGTAGCGTATTTGTAATATTTGTAAGGGTTTTCCTAGAGCTAACCTTGAGAAGGCGTAAGGGATAATTTCCGTTCAGGGTGGTGTCAGTGTTCTGTAGTGTAGCCTTTTCGTGTGATAATGCTTCTCTTTGAGATTTTTCATCGAATGTTTACACGTAAAAGCGCTAAGATGACGGAGTTCAAGCGAGTCGGACTTCTTTAATAAATACATTTTTGAAATACATAGAGGTATAAACTTACCTTTCAAGAGGTCAAACTCTGAAGTCCATATCGCTGGGGGAACTTTTCACCATCTTATCTCACTGTAGGCTACAGTATATTATTGATTGGCAA
This sequence comes from Gonocerus acuteangulatus, assembly GCA_946811695.1. Classification (NCBI taxonomy): domain Eukaryota; kingdom Metazoa; phylum Arthropoda; class Insecta; order Hemiptera; family Coreidae; genus Gonocerus; species Gonocerus acuteangulatus. Next base: position 34,900,940 of record OX328128.1, on the reverse strand, counting down.
TCTAGGCGCACGGTAGTGCGCCAGGCAAAGTTCCGGCCTAAGCATACTGTGTGTATATTACAGGCGGTCTTAGAGCCGATTTTTACCCTCTCATAACTTTTAACCAGGTAAAGATAAAGTTATGAAATTTTACACAGGTATTATACTACTAGATGTGAGTAAAACTGGAAATTTTCATAATTCTACCTCGAATAGCTTCTGAGATATAAGCGATCGAAAATCGGGATTAATAGGACTCACTCACTCACTGACTCATCAAAATTATTCGGCACTTCCCATGATGCTAGAGACTTGATATTTGGCATGAAGATAGATATGAAGACGTTATTAAATGAAAAAATCGAAAAATCGCGAAAAGTTGTGTTTGACTCCGCTTCCGGGGCGGGGGCGTGCCAGTTTTGTACTTCCTTCGGAAACCCATCATTCCGTCCGAAACCCATGATGTGGGGTATCAAATGAATTGTCTCGGTATGAAGAACCTATATTTGATGTTTTAAGAAACAATTAGACGGATATAGGCTCGGTAAAAATCTTATACCAGCTGTCTGTCTGTATTTTTGTTCCGCTTACAAATCCGTACCGTTTGACCGATTTTGCCCAAACTTGGGACACAGATGGGTCTTGATACGGGGCGAATCATAGGTTAGGTTAAATTTTCTATCAGCTGGCTGTCTGTCTGTTTGTTCCTTATACAAATACACACCGTTTGACCGATTTTGACAAAATTTGACACACATGTCGGTCTTTATCCGGGTAGTGTCATAGGCTAATCAAAATCGTCTATCAGCTGTCTGTCTGCATGTTTGTTCCTTACACAAATTCACACCATTAGACCGATTTTGACCAAACTTGGCACACAGGTAGGCCTTCGTCCAGGGAATGCACTAGGCTAGGTAAAAAAGTTCTCTCAGCTGTCTGTCTGTATGTTTGTTCCTTATACAAATTCACTCCGTTTAGCCTATTTTGACCAAACTTGGCACGCAGGTAGGTCTTGATACGGGAGTGTCATATTACCTATGACGTTTTCTACTTTTTGTTCCATCGAAATGCCATCATTCCTTCTGAAACCCATCATGTGGGGTATCAAATTAATCGTCTTGGTAAGGAGAACCTATATTTGATGTTTTAAAAAACATTTCGACGCATCTCAACAAAAACAGTTGTGACTTCTTTCTTGAATGTAGTAAATAAAGTCGTAGGGGCTCACTGCATATTGTACTTCAAAGCAGATACTAAGTTTTTCAAAGTCGAGCCATCTAAATTACAAAGTTTAGGATCACAAACCCAAAATGTATCGTCTTTGTTCTTATATTTTTATTGAAGGCCTTCTGCACTTTCCCTATTGTGATCTTTATCCTCGGGATAAGGTTCCTGTGTTTTACAGTGTAATAGTTTAGTTAAGAGAGCAATCGATTTGTCCTCTAGAGCAATGTCATCTGGAAGAGCTTCTAACTTTTCTAGTCTAATGATTAGATGTATGTAGGTTGATTATTGGTATCAAATATCAAGCAGTAAGGAGAACCTTATGCAGAATCCAAAGACCCTGATTTTATATGAAGTACAAAAGCCAGTAGGTATGCGGCAACTAAATTCTATTTAATACTTAGAAAAAAGTAATGAGATTCCCAAAAAAACATAATGTGAAATAGAGGCCAAGTTCCTGCCCCCACAAAGAAACACTCCCTTCCTCAAAAATATCCCCACCTAAAACCCCCCTAAAACGCCTTATCATTCTACACTCGAAAAAAGTAGTATGAGTTGGTGTATTAATTCAACCAAAAATATTTGCCAATACAAGAGATGATACAAGAAAGAAATGTCCAAGTTCATTACTTGGAAGATCTCATAGTTACTTACTAAGAACAGTAAAGACACTTCAACTGACCTTTAAAAACAACAATAAAAATACTTATATCCAGTTACTAAAATATCACTTTCCTCAACCAGGTATATTCTTAAACTTGGCAATGTTTTTTTTTTTTGTGCCGAAATTATCTTTAGATAAAAACTAAACATTGCCAAGTTTAAGAATATACCTATTTGAGGAAAGTGATATTTTAGTAACTGGATATAAGTATTTTTATTGTTGTTTTTAAAGGTCAATTGAAGTGTCTTTACTGTTCTTAGTAAGTAACTATGAGATCTTCCAACTAATGAACTTGGACATTTCTTTCTTGTATCATCTCTTGTATTGGCAAATATTTTTGGTTGAATTAAATCACCAACTCATACTACTTTTTTGGAGTGTAGAATGATAAGGCGTTTTAGGGGGGTTTTAGGTGGGGATATTTTTGAGGAAGGGAGTGTTTCTTTGTGGGGGCAGGAACTTGGCCTCTATTTCACATTTATGTTTTTTTGGGGATCAATATTATTCTGGTGTGACAGAAAATAAACTATTAAAATCTCGAGTATAGGATAACCATCACTTCCGGGACTTAAAGCACCAGGTTTTCCGGGGTGGCGGTCCTATCGTAACTTACCCCTGAACATTTACTATTAGTACGAAAAGACACCTTCCATGATCCCCTTGAGTGTTTCGAAATATATAAGTAAATATACAAAAAGTCAAAACTGCTCTTGCCTGAAGATAAAATGTCTTTATTTTTGTAATAAATATTTCCATTATCCCAAATTAATACATACATGATGATACATCTTGAAATTGGTATCATTCGCCTTACCTCGCTACAGTCTGTAGCCTATATAAGGAATTATTAAAATACAACGCCTAGAATATACGTGGCACCGTTTTAAGCATCACAGTATTGTATTGCGGGAAAACCTACAAACAGGCGTTCCCCAGAGCTGTCTGCACTCTCGTGGAGAGTATAGGAACTAACTCCCACAAAATATCCTCTCATATCGCTATATAATTTTTCTTTAGAAAAAATGAAATCATAAATATGTAGCGATGTTTGTTTATTTCCTTTTTTAAAATAATAATGTGGTCAGTACCTGAATGGGTGACCGACCACGTGCTGTTGGCATTAGAAAAGGGTGGCAACCTGTAGATAGCCCGGCGCTAATGGCCAAGATGTAGATGCGCCGTTAAAAAAAATAAAAAAAATAATAATGAGTACATTTCATTTTCTTCATTTTTTCTTCGTTTTAAATAAAGGCGAGGATAAAATATTGTTCGCTAACAAATACATTCATTCGCATTAATAAACTGCATAATATAACTTCAGTCCGTTAATGCCAATAATTATTTTTGCATTAATCCTTCCCCAACAAGTCATTCAACTTGGGAGGTTATAATTGTGGTTTTAGATATTGCCGGACTAATTAAATTTTGCTGATTAGTTCTGCGACCTCCAAGAAGTCAAAAAGTAAGTCTGACAGCTAATGTTGCCCTTTTCTATGTCATAAGCCCTGCTTACAGACAGCTATTGTTGCCCTTTTCAATGTCATAAGCCCTGCTTACAGACAGCTAAGTTTGCCCTTTTCAATGTCATAAGCCCTGCTTACAGACAGCTAATGTTGCCCTTTTCAATGTCATAAGCCCTGCTTACAGACAGCTAATGTTGCCCTTTTCAATGTCATAATCCCTGCTTACAGACAGCTAATGTTGCCCTTTTCAATGTCATAAGCCCTGCTTACAGACAGCTAATGTTGCCCTTTTCAATGTCATAAGCCCTGCTTACTTACTTACTTACTTAACAGCGAGTGGATTTAATAATCCTAGATTTTATCTCGTCGGTTATGCTATTGGCTATGTTTACATTGCAGCCAAGATATGTAAATTCTTTTACTTTCTCAAATGAGTAGGAGCCATAAGCCCTGCATTTCGTCAAAACCCCTACTCTGTGAGAACCACATTGCACGAGCTGCACATTGAAGGTGCATTGTTTAGCATGACGAAGGAATGTGTGAGGTTTTTGTGACCGATTATTAGTCGTGTTAACACCACTTATTTTTGTCTTGACTCTTGGAAGTATGTTTTCCAAAGCTTATCATTTCTTAAGAAATTTTATGACAAACTAACAATAAATCCAAAATACAGCATTACATAAAATACAGCATTACATAAAATGACAAAACAAGACATACCACTATGTACAGAATGCAATAAGACATTAACAGTAAAACACTTACTAACAGACTGCAGGAAACGTGAAAACATCAACATGCCACATGATATGTACGAACTTTTGACAGATGGTAGCCCGCACATATCTATTATTTTAGACTTTTTAAAACATATAAAAATTTACGAAGGAATATAGCAAAAACGAAAAATTTGAAAAATGTTAAAATTAATTTTATAATTCGATTTTATTTGTACAAAATAAAGGGAAACGATTTAGTTTATTAAAAATAATTTATTACTTATCTGTTTTTTATTTTATAGTTGACATTTATGTTTGGTATTTTTATTATTCTATTTTTTCTCTTTTTGCCCTATTTTTTTGTCTTGTATAGTTGATAGATTCAGTTATTTAATTTTTTATTTAAATGTTTAATTTCTGATCTGCTAGACCTTTTATTGTGTTTGCACTCTACGTGTTTATAGAGCTAATCGCCTAGTTGCTAGCTCTTAAATCATAGAAATAAATAAAAAAATAAAATGAGACGTTTGAATTTACATGTAGAATCCATGTTCTGTACAGCATTGACGCAAAAAGTATAAAACAAACCATTATGAAAGAGGCGAAGTCATCGATGTGACGGAATGAACTAACGCGGCTTAAGGAAGCAAAGCTTCGCCGTTCACTAGTACCCCCCGTAATATAGATTTTACCTCCGATTACAGTCACACGACGGTGGTGCTTAAATTGTAATGTACTATCATTCGAAAATTCGTATTTCTGATTCTTGATACATTAGACGCTTAATACGCCGCAAAGTCAATAAGTGGACACTGATCCGAACATGGTTATGTCGCAATTACTTCGAATTAGAAGGATTTCACTGTATATATTTGTCTGATCACTGTCTAGGTGTCCGCTAATGATCCGCTTTTGATAAAGATTGATAAAAAATAAAATTAAAAAAAAAAAAACATTTAAAACATCAACGTCTCAGAGAGGAAAAAAATCAGTTTTCGAAAGCGCTGATTTCGATTATTTAGTTTGTGATGCACGCACTATAGAATCTAGGAACAGCATACCCCCCCCCCTGTTGCAAGGGTATTCCCATTAATTTAGGTCCAAAGTAAGAATAATGGAAGTTTGACCAAATTACACACTACTATAAATAAAGAATATATAATTTCAAAAGAGAGAGAAAACAATTATCAAATTTTTCCTCGGCTCTAAGATAGTCAATATCTCCTGAGAGAAACATTCTAGATGTTCCTCTCCAAGAAGCTAGAAGCCCTGGAGGAGAATCCGCTCGTAGGATCAGCAGAGCTGGGAAGAAGCAGCCGGAAGGAGATGAAGAAAGGGAACAGATGCAGATTCAACCTCAAGGAACTGGAAGAACCAAGTCTCCACCCAGGACTAGAGGAAGATATAGAAAGACAACGAAGTAATCAATTTAACGAAAACAGCTGTTTTTCCGCAAAATGTGTTGGGAGTAATTTAAGTTTTTCTCCTTGTTGTTTTTCTTCGGTTATAATTGTTTTTCAATAATTTTCATTGTTTTAGCTTTAACACATTTTGTTAGATTTAAAAAGATATGCACAGATGTTCTAAGTTACATTTATATTGTTTTGTTTTTATCTTGTCAAGTTTGTATCTAAGTCATGTCATGGAGCTTATAGCCTGCGTTGCGGAGCTCCTGAATTAAATAAATAAATAAATAAGATAGTCAACTAAGTCACACATCAGTAAAAAAAAATATATATAGCGCATTACAACGTTATAAGTTACAAATATTATGTAAGCCTTAAGAACAGCTGTGATTACAAAAAAAGCTCCGGCTTCCTCCGAGATGAGAAAGGTCACATTTCGAAGTAGAAATGTTAAAGTAAAGATTGGAATAAAAATGATCTGCTTTTATCTGCTTATCCGATCTTAACACCCCAAAGAAAGGAAAGGATTAGAGTACGCCTTTCTTTGTTACACTATCTAGTTTACCGTATTGGCTCAGATAATACATGTCCCCGCGTCAAAACACTTCAATTATGGTTCATTCTAGGTGTTAATGTTGTTTAGTCATGAGCTCTCATGGGTTAAAATGAAATACCGCAATTTATGTGACTGCTTGTTGGGTGGTACAAACTTCGACGTATTACTTCAACAAAATCACCCTGAATTATTTTAAATATACACTCAAAATAATTGTTGCAACTTGTATTTATGAGTTCAACCTATTCCGAAATTCTCAAAAATTTTAACGCACCAATAGGCTTTCCCTAAACTCTTAAAATTACTTTTCGGGCAATGATAGCCACGTAGTGTTTTGCTCCAAAAAACAAACAAACAACTTCAAAATTTCAATAAAAACAGCTAAACTTGATTGAAATTTCTTCTTTTTTTTTTTTTTTTTTTTTTTTTTTTCTGAATCGAATGGGACCAGCCTCAGGTTTCTAGGTTAATTCGTTCTCAAGATATTGCATTTTTTCCCCGCTTTTTGGCCATTTGGTCCCACTTTGCGTCGTTATTTTACAGAATCCTACTATCAGAACATTCAGCAAAATTCTTGCGAAAATAAAGGGTAGAGATTATTTCCAAGTGCTTTTCTTAAAGTTTATATGACGTGGGGAATCAAGTGACACGATTTTTAAGGCCGTAACTGTAGGCCTTTTTGAAAAATGTGGACAAAACTATCCGTAGGATTTTCATAAATATCTCGAATCCGGTTAGGAGGCATGGACACTTTAAAGTATTTATTCATAATATTATTAAATTTCCTTATGTGCTTATGAAATTTTAATAAAACGATCTCATTCGGATAAAGCGACGCTTAAATTTAGGAAAAGTCGGTTTCCTTATTATATCGCTGTTTGTCTCAGTTTTTAATTGGGGGTTTTTTTTTTTTTACGTAGATTTAACTGTAAAATTAATATTTTAGTAAACAAGGCATGTAAATAAGAACGAAAGTTGACAAGGATCAGTAAGTAAATTCCGGATATGATACCGTTTCCTGTAAATTAATTAATCCAAAATCTTGCTTTCCTTTGAGATTTCATTAGAGTTTAAATTTTTCATTGACTGTTTCTGTTTCAAGTTTTCCAAATCACACTAGGGATAATTACCAAAACGCGCTAAGATGACGCAGTTTCTGCGAATCAGATTTTATTGATAACGTCGACGGTCAACAAAAAATACTTAGATATGAATTAGTGACTAAAAATGATGGACACAAAATGATTAAGAATCCATCTACAACAATGGCACTCAACATTTGTTTCACATGAGCCAAAAACACTTGTTAGTCATAGTGTCGTGAGCTGCAAAAAAAAAAAAATAAAAAAAAAAAATAAATAAAATAAAAAAAACATTAGGCAATTATGAGGTTTTCGGTATAGTGACAAATCTAGGCGCACGGTATTGCTCCGATCCAAGATCCGGCTTACGCACACTGTGTGATTATTACCCGAAGTATTGGAGCCGATTTTCACGCTCTAATAACTTTGAACTAGCTAAAGATAAGCTTATGAAATTTTACACGGATATTATACTAATAGAGGTGACTAAAATATGAATGCTTCTACGTTGAATAGTTTCTGAGATATAGGTGATGGAAAATCGGAATTTATAGGACTCACTCACTCAATCATCAAAATTATTAGGCACTTCCCAAACTAAAAAATTAGCAGGATGATAGACATTGGGGTGCTACTGAAGGCAAAAATGCAAAAATTCTGAACAGTTGTGTTTGACTCCCCCTTCCGGCTGGGGGGCGTTTTGTACTTGTTGTCCTCATCATCATGTGGGGTATCAAATGAATAGTCTCGGAATGGAGAACCTATATTTCATATTTTAAAAACCTTTTAGACTCATGTTTGTACCTTATAGAAATCCACACCGTTTGAATGATTTTTACCAAACTTGGCGCACAGGTAGGTCTGGATTCGGGGAGCGTCATAGGCTTGGTCAAAGTCGCCTATGAGCTGTTTGTCTGTCTGTTTTTTTCCTTACATAAATCTACACTGTTTGACCGACTTTGACCAAACATGGTACATAGGTAGGTCTTGATCCGGGGAGTGTCATAGGCAAGGTCAAAATTTTCTAGGACTCACAGTTCGGACGTCACGAGTTCGAAACTGTGTTCCCGAACATTTAATGATTCTCGTAATTAGACTTTAATATTACTTACTTGGTTTCCAATTTATTTTTGTTTTTCTAGATGCAGAAAGTAAGTGTATCATGGCATGCCGGGTAACAGCTTGTAAAGTTGTAAAAACAATATACCAACACGATAAAAAGTAGATAGAATAATAAAACACAGTTCACGTCCCCCCATCATTCGCCTCAAGCCAAAAATTGACGGCACCAACCCAAAATTCACTTACAAAAAGTACTGATATATCCCAACAAAACTAACGTTGAAAAAAAAGAGGCCAAGTTCAAGGCCCATCCCAAAAACAGTTTGCATATGAAAGTTATGATATCATTGTATTTAGCGGAGTTTTAGGCTCTTGAACCTCATAATACCCTCTCACTTATTTGTGTAATTCAAACTTGGCCAGATTTCGTTAACTTACGTGGCCGCTTTAACTTAGACTCCATACAAACCCGATTGTTTTAAGTCATCAAAGAGCTTATAATAATCCTGAATCGTTGCCATAAGGGCCTGAAGCTTTAATTGCACAAATAAGTGAGAGGGTATTATTAGGTTCTTGACAAGTTATTCAGAGCCTAAAACTCGGCCCAATGCAACCATAACTTTCCTAGGCAAACTTTTTTTTTTTTTTCAACGTTAGTTTTTTTCGGGGAATTGAATTAAACAACTATGAGCGAATTTATTTAAGGAGCTTCACAACAGCAAGGCGATTTGCTCACATAAATGGTTAATAAAACAAAATGATTAAAAAACAATATAAAATTTATACAAAAAAAATAAAATAAAATAAAAAATGATAAAATAAAGAAATAAAAATAAAATATACAAGAAAAATTACACAGTTAATTAATAAAAAATTAGAAAATTATGATAATAATAAGTAAAATAATTTTTTATTGCGAGATAAAAATCATTATTATGTCTGTGTTTGTATTCGTAGAGATTTAATAAGAGGACTCTTCTTAAGCCACATCCACGTGCGCGCGCACGCGCGCACACACACACACACACACACACACACACACACACACGCACGCACGCACGCACTCACGCACGAACACACACACACACACTCACACACACACACACACACACACACACTTACAGTGACTCACACACACATACATCCATACCTGCATATTACGATGCGAACATAAGGCTTTTTGTGTCATATTTTGTTATAAAGTTTTAGTTTATGTAAGTAAAAATGTGTGGGCTTTTTTCGGAAAATAATTCGGACATGTGATATGGTATACTTAAGTAGTCTCGTGTTTTGCATTCTGTTAGTAAGTGTTTAATTGTCAGTGGCCTGTTGCATGTCTGGCATATCGGTCTGTCTTGTTTTGTCATGAGATAGGAATGTGTTAAGTGTGTATGTCCAATGCGAAGTCTTGTAATTACAACTTCATCACGTCTTGTTAATTGCGTATTAGCTTGCCATTCATGAGTACTGCTTTTTATCTCCCTTAGGAGGTTATCTCTTGTGCTGTACCATGAGGCTCGCCATTCAAGACGGATATTTTCTGTAATTAGTAAATGTAAGTCTTCAGTCGTTAGTAAGTTAGAGTCCACTGATTCCCGTCTGCTGGCGTGCTTTGCTTGTTCGTCCGCAGTCGTTGTCTGTCCGATATTTTCGTGTCCTGGTACCCACAAAATTGTTACCAGTATGTTGTGCGTCTGAAGTCTGATGGTATGTTCTAAAATGTCAATGATGACAGGATTAGTGTTATATATGTGTAAGGAGAGTAAACAACTTAACGAGTCCGAGCATAGTGTTATGTTCTGTGTTGTAGTCTGTACGTTAGTTAGACCCAAGAGAATGCCATGCAGCTCAGCGGTGTATATGCTCGTGCTTTTTGGTAAAGTAATGAGATATTTTTCTTGATTTATAATAGGAGCTGCACCGACGTCGTCATTCATCATAGATCCATCAGTAAATATGTACACTGTGTCTGTAGTCCTTTCAGTTAAATACTTATACGTTGTCTTGTAAAAGTGTTTAGAAAGTGCGATTTTCTTTTCAAATTTAGTTAATGTAAGGTCAATTTTTAAGTTGTTTACCCTCCAGGGAGGAATTGAGAGCGAATTAATTGCGTACATTTTAATAATGTGTAAATAATCGGAGTTCAGTAAATTGTTGAATAAAACTACATTTTATAACTAAAATAAGTTATACTTCCAACGTTTTGGCTTGCAGCAATGAAAGTCCTGCTTTATGTTAAATTTCAATCAATTTTCGTGATTTTTTTTCCTTCAATTTCCTCACTATTTAGATCACACAATGTAGGAACAAAAATCATGAGCATTGTCATTCTGATAATTTTAGTGTTTATTCTGTTTTGATATCTTTGAAATTAAGAGAGTTAGATACATTTGCGTAAAACTTGTTTCGGACAAAAAGTATTTCAAATGCAAACTTAAAATGGCCGACAAAAAAAAACTATGACCAAGAAAAACTATTTACTGCAGGTTTGAATTCACCTAGCATGGGGGAGTAACTGGTAAAAAAATTAGAAAAGTCAAAAATGTTGAGCAACATGGTTTGGGTGATTTCTAAAGGATCAACCCTATTTACACAGTGCGGTTTCAATATTTTTAATAGTCCCTAAATTGTTTAAAATAAATTAACACCAGATGAGCCCGCCGGAAACGCCCGGCGTGCCGCAGGTTGAGTATATCTGATCTAGAAGAACCAACAGCAAAATGCCAGCGAACAACAAGCTTCATTAGCATACTCCAAGATCTCGGCAATTCTAGCGTAGTACGTATGCTGAACACAGAGTAGATTGTTGGCGTTGCTATAGTGATGATACAGCTGATAGTGAGGCGGTGATGTCATTGTTTACACGGAACAGCTGATTGGCACAGTCAGCCCAGGCTTCGAGGAACCCCGTGGGATAGAGTTGTTCTAAACTGGACCCCTCCGCACATCCATTCCCTTAACAAGGATGAGTGTCGGTTAACAAGATAGTTTTGACAAGCTTAGATCAAAGGCTCTTTATCTCTGGTTGAATTGGCGTCCATGAAATTACGCCTGATACAAAGAGGGAATATATGATAGAATATTACATAGATAGTTGAAAGAGCTTTACATACGATAGAATTTCTCATAGATGGATGATAGAGCTCTACATACGATAGAATTTCTTATAGATGGATGATAGAGCTCTACATACGATAGAATTTCTCATAGATGGATGATAGAGCTCTACATACGATAGAATTTCTTATAGATGGATGATAGAGCTCTACATACGATAGAATTTCTCATAGATGGATGATAGAGCTTTAAATATGATAGAATATTACATAGATAGTTGAAAGAGCTTTACATATGTTAGAATTTCTCATAGATGAATGATAGAGCTTTACATATGATAGAATATTACATAGATAGTTCAAAGAGCTTTACATATGATAGAATTTCTCATAGTTGGATGATAGAACTTTACATATGATAGAATATTACATAGATAGTTGAAAGAGCTTTCATATGATAGAATTTCTCATAGATGGATGATAGAGCTTTATATATGATAGAATATTACATAGATAGTTCAAAGAGCTTTACATATGATAGAATTTCTCGTAGATAGTTGAAAGAGCTTTACATATGATAGAATTTTACATAGATAGATGATAGAGCTATACATATCGCACTAGCATTTCTAAAGTAACACAACTCAAAAATCGGTGTTTTTCAGTTACGACTATGAAAGACATGGTCAATATATCTTTATCAACCATAAAAACTGTATGTACCTAGAGAATGTACACCAAAGGGAATTTGTGCCACCCTTGTTGTCTTAACCCTGGATTGACTCACCCATTGTAATGACACCGTGGGCTAAATTTTACCCTATACTTTGACAAATTTTAAAATTAATAAATTTCAATTTTTTTTGTTACTTTTTTATACAACTTTTCTTTTTTTTTTTATTCTTTTTTTTTCGTGTGGCTTTTATGAATTATAATTCATGACAAATAAATATCACATAAATCATAAATATCTGACAGTACCCCATGGGTGTATATAAGGGTAGGGCTGAGGGGCTGCAGCCCCCCTCCCAAATTTTCATTTAATCGATAAAAATGTGTCATTAAAACCTCAAAAATACAATAAATAAGATCACTTAGTTAAAAAAAATATATCTTTTAGTTGGCTAACTATTTCAAGTTCTAGGTTGTTATAATTCCATACCCCCCAAATCCCAACCCCCCCCCCCCCCCCGAAATTAAATCCTATATACGCCCCTGCGTTATCCTAAGTTCAAATTACTCCCTTTATGCTCAAATTTCTCCTAATAAGATGACTCTATCAGAGCTCATATGAGAACCATATTTGTAGGATATTAAGTAAAAATTCGAATACATACTTTACATTTTCCTTGACAATTTTTCTAAAGATTTTCGGATATATTCCTATATATCTTGAAACTGGTTGGGAAATCGTAGTAAATGAAAAGCATCTTTTGAAAAGAAAAAGGAGTCATTTTCTCTTAGAATAATCTCAGTTTCCTGTCGTGGAGCCTAAAATCTTGCTTAATTCTGAGATATCATTTGACATTTTTACATCATTGTCCATTTATCATGACAGATCAAGACAATCCGTTTCCATTCTAAGCTTTCAAAATGACACTAAGGATAAGAACGGAGACACGTTAAGATGACGCAGTTTCTAAGAGTTGGACATTTATAAATTATCCCCAAATTACTTGCTATTTTTTAGCACTTTCCTCCGAAGGAAAGTAGCTATTGAGGTTGCACTCATGACGGAATTTTTGAAAAATTTCTTCGAATCTTTATCGATTCTACCTAGTAGACACCGAAAATGACCCCCGTTAAAATTTATATATATATGTGTGTGTGTCTGTTAACACGATAGCGGCCAGAGTTTTTGTTTTTTTCTTCACGAAACGTGGTATATAGCGTTCAATTACCAAACGATTGAAAGAGTTCGTTAATCACCAAAATCGGTCCACCGAGAGGGGGGGGGTTTACCCCGGACCCAAAACACAAATTTGACTATGTTTGAATTGAATTAAAACAGGTGTTATTTATGTTTTTATTTTATTTTCCTATATAGGTTATTTTAAGCAATTTTTCAGGAATGCACTCGGCACTACCCACTTTTGAGGAAAGTGCTTAGTTATGCAGCTCCTGCGTGACGGACTTTTTTTTTCTATTTTCATACTATACAGGTTGGTTTATAATATAAACCATATTATGGTGGCTTATGATTGTTAAATTTATCCCAGACATAACCAGGGTTAACCGTACTCAAAGGGTTAAAAGTACGACTCGCAGGAGCTGATACAAGCTAAACAGATAAAATTAATAAATTTATTATCAATCGCAGTACGAAAGACATGAGGACTACCAACGAAAGCACTTCAAACATTGTACAATGGCGCAATATAACCTTCATTGACTAAGCACTACCATTATATGCTAAGTTGCAAGTGTTCTAGCAAAAATCACACCAATTGCACTACATTCCGAACAATACTCAAAGTATTATACATTAAACGAAATTACAACCAGGTACAATTACACTAAAAATAGAAGATGTAGAACACCCTTTTCACTACTCATCCCATCCCGCAAACTTCCCATGTATAAAGGGCTACACGAATGATCCGGCGGACTTCCAAATTTACACTGACGGCAGCAAACAAGACAACTCAGGATAATGTAGTGTAATAGTATACAGGGTGTCCCGAATTGATGTGTCATAACTTTAGGGATTTATTCTGCACCTCATTTGTAGTTCAGTAACGCAGAAATGAACGTCCTATCTGAACTTATTGCTGAGTTACTCAAACCGTTGTCTATTTTCAAAACTATTGTTTTTTTTATAATTAAAATCGGTGTTTTCGGCATTTTGGATAATTGTATCGTAAATAATAACAACATTTTTAGAATCTACATTAAATTTTCAATAAGAAACACCCGTTATTGAAACATTGCCATGTAAATTAAGAGCTATATTAAAAGTATTCACGATTTTCTTAATCAGCTATTTGTAGACTTAGAGATTTGGCTCCGCCTCAAAAGTTGCATTATTTAATAAACTTTAAAATGCTACCTCATTGTTTTAGTAAAAAATCTATTTGAATATATTTTTTTCTGATTTCTACGTTTATAACAGAAGCCCATCCACCAAATATTAACTTACTCTGATTTCAAATGCATGGTTACCCAGCCCATAATAGAAGAGTGTTGACGGGATGGATGAACAGAGAATTCCCTATCCGTTAGATCGGCCGCTATGGACCAGATCGTTGGCCTCCTTGATCCCCTGATCTGATTCCTCCAGATTTCCTTGTATAGGGTTCTCAGAGCCCGTGACGACGAAGAAGTAACCCATCAAGAGGATCCAGACACAGTGCCGGCTCATGAGGACCAAAAGGCAAGACGTCCTCCGTAATTAAAACGGCCTGGATTCAGTTAGACGTAGAGCTTATATTTATAGACAACAGGTTGGAAGGGGACAATTTTGAAAATTCAGGAGGACAGTTTTTTCTCCTAGCCGAATCCCGACCAACCCTTGATTTCGTATCACTGTAACGGCTAACTATCTCCATCTCCATTATGATAATCCTGTAATTTTTCGTTGCATAAGGCCCAGCGCACACGGTGAGACTCTTTTGCAACTCCAGTTGCAAACTAGTTGCACGCGCAACTGTTTTGCGACCTCGGCAATGTATTCCAATGGACAGGCGCACACGACGCAACTGGTTTTTGACGATTTCAAACTAACCTGAAACCAAACATATGTTAAGGCCCATCGCACACGATGCAACTCGTTTGCAACTCCAGTTGCACGCGCAACTGTTTTGCGACCTCGGCAATGTATTTCAATGGACAGGCGCACAAGACGCAACTTGTTTTTGACGATTTCAAACCAGTCACATGCAACGCAACTGCAACCGCGGGCCCACGGTTGCAGTTGCGTTGCATTTGAGTTGTACGAGACTTTCGTCGGACAGCCTTGCATTCTATCGATATTTGTGGTTGCTTAGTTACATGAAGGTTCATTTATTACATATGTTATTCAGCTATGTTATCTTGGGTTATCAGTCCAGGCAACGAATGCTTGAAAACAGCTATAGGTGGAAATTTTTGGAACACAATTTTTGACGTCGTAACTTTTTTGGGCTGGAAAGGAGGTGAACATATCAAAATTCCTCGCCCCTAGCCATTAAGCAGGGGGGAGGGGGGTTTAGAAGGTCCCATTTTTCGGGTTTTCACTTATATCTCGGAAACCCCGCGTCCTAGCGACATGACTATTCTACAACAAATGAAAGCTGATTAAATTTCCTACAAGTTCTATTCTATAAAGTTTTTCGAGATATCTTTAGTTTTCGAAATATCCGCTCATGAAAGTCTGTCATTTTGGGAAAACACATTTTTTTCTATTTTCGACCGGATATCTCTTCAACGATGAACTTAAAAAATAAATTGTGGCTACAGGGTTGTAGGAAATTCCATTCGCTTCAATAATATATATTACTTTACTATTTTATGTATTTTCCTTCAATTGTGAAAACAGTTTTAGTGTTCATCGTGATATCCTGCAACAACTGTCGACCAATGAACCGTTCAATTTCTCACCATTTCCAGTTTCCAGATTGTATTGTCCAAAATATACTCCATTATGTAAGTACTGGACGTATAAACAGTACGAAATACATAATTTTGGGCCTCTGACCAATTATTCACACTCATTTATATCACATGAGTATCTTATCAATTATTCACATCTTGACCATTATATTGGCAATGGTTTTGTTAAGACCAAGTGAGTGCGTATATAACGTGTGAAATAAAATACATAAAATATTATTGTAATACATATTATTGAAGCTAATGGAATGCTCTACAACTCAATAACCGATATTTATTTTTTGCCTGCATTGGTGAAGAGATATCCGGTCGAGAATAGAAAAAAGTGTGTTTTTTCCCAAAATGACTGACTTTCAAGAGCGGATATTTCGAGAACTAAAGATACCTCGAAAAACTTTATTGAAGAGAACTTGTAGGAAATTTAATCTGCTTTTATTTGTTAAGGAATAGTCATGTCGCTAGGACGCAGGGTTTCCGAGATATAAGTGAAAAGTCGAAAAATGGGACCTTCTAAACCCCCCTCCCCCTCCCCCCCGGCTTAAAGGCTAGGGGCGAGGACATTTGATATGTTCACCTCCTATCTAGGCCAAACAAAGTTACGAAGTCAAAAATTGTGTTCCAAAAATTTCCATCTATAACTGTTCGTTGCCTGGACTGTATGTAAAGGCAGTTGTAAGTAAAGTGTATTTAAGCCATGTAGCCAATAACAATAAGTGCCATCAAGAACGTAACGTGAAGCAATTTGTTATTTAAAAACGGATGTTAGATTCGTTTTTAGCACATGAAAAAAAAACCCTAAATTCAAATTTTGTGAATATTACAAAGATAAAAATAAAAAAAATGTATTTTAAATTTCACTAAAGGGGGGGGCCCTTATAAGTTTGTTAAAGATTCAGGAATCCGGCCATATATCAAAGAATATTTGCCCGATTCAAACCAAACTTGGAGGGTCGATAATCTGACACATTTCCTTCCAATGAGGGTGTTTCTACGTGTTCTGGGATTGACGTTATATGCAAAAAAATTAACATTTTATTTTTATTTTGAGAACCATTTTTTGCAAGTACATTTTGATATAATACAATAGTCATTTATATGATGATGGTCATTTATTGGTTAGAACAAGGAGTCTTTCTTCTTTTTAAGGATTTCAATGAATTAAAAATGGGATTATCTCAGGAGGAGACATTGAATTTCAAAACGTCACGTTACTTTTTCGCTTACAAATTTGTAGTCTCCTTCAGACTGGGAAAAATCATTAGTTTTTGTTTTCAAAGATATTCACCACATTAAAGTTTTTTGGGGTTTTATTTCTGCTATTATTTTTGGTCTAAAAAAATGTATAATGCTAGTTTACTTGAAAACATAAACATATTTTTGAATTTATTTGACGTAATATAAATTATTGTTTAACGATTATATTTTTCATTTAATCTAGGAACTCTATAAAACAAATGAATTGGTGAAAGAATCATGTCGATATAATTTTTTAAACTCGATGAAAAAAGCACTTTCAACTTATTTTATTTTATTTATCGACTCCAAGGCGTATTGGACGGAACGCTCGGACACGTCGACTATTTTTCTGTGTAGAATCACCAGATTAAAAATAGTTCATATTGGTGACCCCCATCGCTGTATATTCCCCTTGTGAGTCTGATATCGCAAGTTCTTACAAAGAAACACGTAACTCACTAAATAAACAAACCACTTGCGAAACTGTTGGGCAATTGATTTACAACAAGCCACTATACTCGCGTGTTTTGTATTAGTTAATGAATAATTTTATACGCAACTGGTTTGCAACTCGAGTTGCAGAACAGTCGCGCCTTTTGCTGAAAAAAGTTGCAAACTGGTTTCAGACGCAACTAGTTTGCAACTCGAGTTGCAGAATAGTCTCACCGTGTGCGCTGGGCCTAAAAGGAGTAATTTCTGCTTAGGATACTGTCAGTTTCTTGCTGTGCCGCCTAAGATCGTTTCACATCTGTTAATATTTTCATGAAAGGTTATGACAATACACAACATTTTTTTCATTCTAACCTTTTAAAGGACGGTGGTTAAGAACAGAGGCGCGCTAAGATGAGGCAGTTTTTAAGAGTTGGTCTTTTTTTAATTTTATGGAGTGTATGTTTTATTTATGACTGAACTACTGAAAAAAATCAAATAAATTAATATGCTGCATGATCCACTGTTTCATTTCCAGATATTTCACACTGTATTCACTGGTTTATCTACAAATTAATTAATACATCCCCGTGACCTTTATAGAGTTTATGTTCCCTATGTGATGACCCTATCATATAACTATTCCATTATAAATACCAAAAGGATGACATAGGAGGGTAACCCACCACCCTGCCGTTGCTTGGCCTAGGTGGGGAGGAGGTGTGGCCACATAACCTGGCCAGTCCTCTACTGGACACCCTACCATGACAACATCATGCCCAAAGGTAGGTCCTTATACCTCAAACAATATATATATATATATATATATATATATATATATATATATATATATATATATATATATTCATTACGAATTTTTACAGCAACACTATTTTTAAATATCGAATAAAATCAAAAATATAAAACAGTACAAATCAAGCAGTTTACTATGCTGAATAATTTCAATAATGTGTATCAATACAATAGTTAAAAGTCACCGAATATGTTACAATTGTTATATACGTGTAAAAATGCAACAAAATGATGCCTACACTTCTTGAAGCAAATTTAACGAATAGGTCAAGAAATGGTTGGAATTCTGGTAAGAGAAAAGTCAGCTATTCAGAAAAATCTATATCTCAAATCTTTCAGCCTTCTTCAGATAAAAATTAAATATACACAATGACAAAAAATAATCAAAACAATAAGTAACATTTTAAATCATGACAATACGTCATGACATTTATTTATCTTTTATTTTATTTATTTATTTACAGAGCTTCACAACGGCAAGGCGAATTGTTTACTTATTTATCTGCATATTAAGTAAACAATTTTTCAAAAATGTTTTACTTAGGTCCTCAGTTTATTTCTTTTAACTTGCTCTTAACTAATTTCTGTTTACTTTGCCCATAAAAACATGTTCATGATTTAAAATTTCGTTTACTCCTTTGATTACTCCCTTTTAAAATTGTGAATATCTATTTATTCAGCTGAAGAAGGCTGGCAAAGAGCATGCCAAAACTTTCGAGATTTAGATTTTTCTGAAAATTGATGTTTCCTCCGGCCGAATCACGTCGAATACTTGATACCTTATCACATCAACGGATAAATATATATTTCATTATAAATTTAACAAAACAAATCGAAAACTATAAACAATAATCCCACGTCTAACAACTTTCCTAGAAAATCTATATTTTCAATTATTTTATTATCCTTTTTTATCAGTATTGCAATCAATTGATAATCAATTTTCGTTACATACAGGGTTACTGTCAAGTCGACTCACGTCCATCGCGAAGTGATATTTTTGGTCAAAACAAACAATTTTATGCCCATATTGCTTTAACCAAGAGTTAACCGTTTTCATGATATTTAATATTTTAGGCTCCTTTTAAAAAATGTCTCCGTTGCTTAGGTTTTGATTTTTTTTTTTTTTTTTTTTATTATTTCTAGCATTTGTGCTAATGATCGAAAAAGGTTTTTATTATTTTTGCATTTCATAGATTCAAAATAAACTATTAATTACTAACAACTATTCAATATTTATCAGAGATACGACCCAATAACTAAAATTTACATTATCTTTTTCCTAAAACCTGTAACTTCAATTCTATCTCTCTGTTTTCTTTAACTTTTCTTATAAGGCATTTTTCTGTAGCGTCACTACCTTTTTATCTATTATTATAAGTTTTCTCTAAGAATTATAAACATTTTACCTGACTATTATAACTTTTTTTGTAGCATGTTTTTAATATAACTTGCAGGAATAGCTACTAATATTTTTTTGAGAGAGAGATAGAGTTGAGGTTACTAGTTTCAGGAAAAAATAATATAAATTTTAGTTATCAGGGGATACCATCCGTTGTCTCATAAAAATTTGATAGTTTTATTTAATTAATAGTTCATTCTGAATGTCTTAAATACAAAAACTTACAGCTAAAATGACAAAATAATACCCCAAAAAAAACACAGTGACTTTTTTTTAAAGAATCCTACAATAGTAAATATTTTGAAAAGAGTTAACTTATAGATAAGGGTGATTGCGACATGATCTTTTTTTTTTTGGACCATTTGGGCAAAGTGTGCGGCGTACCAAGAAAATAAT
Source organism: Gonocerus acuteangulatus (assembly GCA_946811695.1). Classification (NCBI taxonomy): domain Eukaryota; kingdom Metazoa; phylum Arthropoda; class Insecta; order Hemiptera; family Coreidae; genus Gonocerus; species Gonocerus acuteangulatus. Next base: position 34,880,863 of record OX328128.1, on the reverse strand, counting down.
TACAATGTTATTATAAGATAGTGACCCTATTTTTCCAATATATTCGTCTGTGGCAGAAGGTCAATTTTATAAAAACACTTACTTTCTTTTCTACTCTTTTATTACGCTCTACATGTTTCACGTAGTTGTGAAGCCTCTTCAGAAGCACTTAAACTAAATACAATAAAATAAAATATGGTTACAGCCTATCCATTAGAGAACCTTCCGCAGGTAGGGCCACGTCTGGACTGATAAGATCACAATGTTTTCACACGCTACTTTCAGCTATAAAAATAGATTGATTAAATATTAAAACTTTAAATTACGGGACATCATTACTTTTAACCAGGATGCACATTTTTTTCGAAAGAAACCCGACTACCCCTAGTGGGAATTGAACCAACGACCTCGAACACGGAATAATCACACACTAATATTCACCGGGCCTCCTATAATATGGGCTAATTAAATTTATACACAAATCCATTCCCTAAAAAAACTGTAAATCCCCCTCAGTAAGCCCCGAAGGTCACGCCCTGATGTTGTGGAAAGTCCAGTGAGGCAGGGAAAGTTTCGCAGACCGCTTACTTCCAAGTAGAATCATTAATATCATTGTCTAGGAACTTGGGCCTTTTAGCTAATCATTTATCATTTCTATATTTAGCTAAAATATTTATAATTATTTTTAATCACATTCCGAAGAGACGAATCTAAACGAAAGTGCACTCACGAATGAATTTAAGAAAATCTTACCAAGTGAGTAGGATCCACACGAAAATATATTAATCCAAGAGAAATATTTTTAAAGTAAGCAGAGTTAATTTATACATATATATATATATATATATATATATATATATATATATATATATATATGTATATATATATACACACAAAAATAATAACTAAATTATGAAAATATTTATCGTAAATTAATCGATATTTATCGTCCGTTACAAAAATTAGGTCTTAATCTATTACAGAATGGAAAATTTGATGTACGTTTCTAAGATCGGTCCTTTTATTAACAGCTGTTTTTGATCTTAGAAACGTACATCAAATTTTCCATTCTGTAATAGATTAAGACCTAATTTTTGTAACGGACGGACTTTACAAATACCACATATAGATAAAGACGCGGCCATATTGGTAGGCTTAGGACATGACTAGTATTACCCCTGCCTCCGTAGAAGATACATGAGGAGACGAGAGGACTTCTTAGCAAGGTAGGACTTTAAAAAATGTTTGTTAAAGTTATTTTAAAATCTGGACTTTTAAAAATGTTTGTATATTTTAAATATGTTTAATATTGGGAGGTACAAAAATGGATTTGGTTGCAGAAGTGCCCCTGATGAGGTGCGAATGAATTAAGCACGAAACATGTAGGGCAGAAAAAATAAAGTGGTGTGACACAAGGAAGTACTACTTTTTCCCGACCCTAAGCCTAAAAGAACGAAACGCATTAATATATATATATATATACAAAATGTAAATATTGTACGGAAATGTTGTTCTCGTGCATTGGAACAAGACTTATAGCATTCGAAGCAAATAAGTTTATGATGGTATTCAACAGTAAAAAAACATGCTTTTTTGACTTTTTTATTAGCTGGTAAAAAAAAAATTAGGTAATTTTTGTAAGGTCAAAACTCATGTAATACACATTCTTTTTCAATAATTATAATCGTTTGTTATGCACGATCAACATGTTTGATGATCACACGTGCCTCTACAAGAGAAGTTAAAAGGAGAAATTAAATACTTAACTGTAGGGAAGTAAATGTCAATTCCCACCGCAATTAATGTGCTCCTGAAGAAGTTTCATGTCGACGTGAAACGTATACAGCATTGCAAATAAAAAATTATTGAATAATAATGATTATTTAATGGATTTTGAGCTTTTTGAAAATAAAATTACTTATTGATAAATTGCGTCACCATCTTATAATAAAAATACATTGTATTTCTTGTACTTATATACAGGAAGTATCGCAAGTAGATGAATATATTTGAGGGCCAAAAATATGTAAAAAATGTATTTAAATGCTGCCAACCTCGCGTTTGTATCTGTTTTTGCTACAAAAATAATATGTTATGCCGTTTCAAGGTTATTTCTAAAACACCACGTCTATTGTAGAAAAAATCAAATTCTATGTGCTTGTACACATTATTTTTCAATGTTATATTACATTTTTGAGATCAGGATTAAATTGTTTTTAAGGCTAATACAATTTCAATGTTCACAATTGTCTTTCTAAACCGTAATAACTGTTCAAAAAGTTGTTAAAAGTCTAGTTAGCAACTTATTTTTCTAAATAAACATTGTACAAACTGCTGAATCTCTCAAAATCTGTAAAATTTAATTATCTTTCTTACGTTATACTCAGAACTGAGATTATATCTCAATCCACAATTTAATTTGAAGTTTATAGGATATGTATAATCGACCGCTCCTAATTCTGCAAATTGTTTTGGCTGCATGTAATATACTTTGTAAGTCCATATACTTATTTAAAATGCCCAATAATGAACAAAGAAGCGCTAATTGCATGATGTCAACATTCGATAATGTAACAGAGAAAATTCTGTCATCAGAATCATTGATCACTAAAGGAAAAAGTTTCAGTAAAATATTTATGATAAAAATATTCGATAAACAAATATAAACAATTTTCCGGATTTATCTAGATTTTAGCTTTATATTATTTCTTATCAGATAAGCTACTGTATCATTTATGAAATTACATGATGCTAATTACTCTAGCCGAAGCAGCAAAGGGAAAATCAGTCGGCCGGAGCATAGTACTGACCGCACTATCTCCCTAATGTGCTGTATTGCCCTGAATCAAATGCCTCTATAGTATCTGCCCCTCAGGGCTCTTGTGGCCTGTTACGGGATTTTTTTTCTTTTTTTTCCTTTAAACTAATACTTGTACAGTATTTACACCAAGATTTGTCTGTGTCATATATTCAGACACAACACTTTTATTAATCCTTGAGTGATGTGCAGAATAATTTTTCCTCATAGTATTTTGCCTTCCTAGTGAATCACAAATGTTCTTAACAGATCGAAAGGAAAACTGTTGCTTTGGACATTCCTTATGTCATGCTTTCGAAATGTTAGCAATGTCATATATCCAAGTAGAACAAAAAAATACTTTCAAGCTGATTAAAAAATCAAAACATTATGAGATAAAAATATTTAAATACACTAATAAACTGAGGAAAAATAACATACATAACGATTAATCAGACTACAACAGCACTCAAATTCATTGCCTAATTACTCCTAAACCACACAAGCAATTAATGTTTGTTTAAAACAATGGATAAACGTATTTTTTTACAAATTGTTAAGGCAGGAAAAATATACATTAACAAAATAAATAATAAAAACAAAATAAACATAAGAAAAAATAAACCTTCTGCTCAAATTCAGGAACATAAATATGGTTTGGTCCACCCAACAAACCTATGTAATGTCCTGTATAACACACAGTCTTCTTTTTCATACATGGCCACTACGCTTGCGCGAACACCAACAGGCAATTTTTTGTACTGTTTTTTTTATTCAGTTTAGTCATCGCTTTTTTGTAGTGCCTTTCATGGGCGTATATAAGGGGGGGGGGGGGGCTGAAGCCCCCCCCCCCCCCCGAAATTTCGAGGTGAACGGTAAAATTTTCATAAAATCCTTAAAAATAAATTAAATAAGATCATTTAGTCCATAAAAAATATTCAATTTTAGGTGTAATAGCGTTTTAGTTGGCTAAAACTCTTCCAAGATCTAAATTGTCAGTATTTCATACACCGGAAATGGTCTCAGCCCCCCCCCCCCCCCGAAATTTTCCCAGCCCACTCCGAAATTATTTTCTATATACGCCCATGGTGCCTTTGGATGAGTTTATGAATATGGTCAGCGCAGTGGACATCCCCTCTCTGTGGATTTGTTTCCTGTAGAAGAAGGTGAATTTAAAATAATTCAAAACATTTTTTTAAACTGGGCTTGAATAGTAATAGAGTTTTGTACATCGATTAATATAGTGCGGAGCCCCTTGGCTCTGAGGCCTGCGCATTCCGCCCTAAATTTGCAGGTTCGATTACGACCGAGGTATGGATTTTCTTTCGAAAAAAAATATATATAAGACCTATTCTCTCTAGAAAAGGTAAACTGTGCCGAAAAGCTCTGTTATGTTCAGGTGGACGCAAATATGTAAATTAAATACGAAGAAGTTAATGTGATAATCAACATTCAATTTATCTCCAAGTATATAATTATGTATTTTACAGCATATAATTATAAGCTATAAGAAATAATATAATATTTTAATATATGATCAATCTTTTGCATAGCTAAGTAGGCTGAAGCCAAAAAATTCAGCATAAATTTTAATAGCTAGCTTATATTTTATCAATTAGTCAATTGATAACGGGTTTGAAACATTGTAATTATTATCAATGAATCATCTTGAGTCAATCGATCATACTTAAGCCACAGGTATTTAGGATATATTCAATGAATTGTGGATTATAACAAAAAGTTCTATAAGCTGACAATAATTACTTGTTCGTCATATCAGTGAGTGGATTTTCAAATCTTTACAATCTGCTATTATGAATGAACAAATGTTATTTACTAATGCATTTTAATTGTTTTCATACTTTTTGATCCAAGAAATTTCGTTAGTATAAGTTCGAATCTCGGGAACTTAGTCTTCTTACAGTGTACACATTTTTAATTTCGAATTGCGAACATCGACGTGTTAACAAATACTGTATTAAAAAAATCTATGAATAGCTTGACTGTCACCAACATGAATCATTATTCAATATTTTTAATAAACGTCCTGGCCAATTGGTATCCGAATAGAAATCAAACTCTAGTTTAGTTACAGGTAAGAAACGGTCTCAGTTTCAGAAAAAAAACAAACTATTATTTGGACCCCTCGATATTATTCAAGACAATTTGTACAAACATACTTGGTCTCAAACAAACGTTTGTTAACCAGTAGAATCCACCTGTCGGCACACTGTTAATTCGCCCGAAAAAAAAACTAGTTGTCTACAGCCTTATGTATGATTTTGTATATATTAATCGCTTAGTGTGTAATGCTCTGTATTTAATGCAATTAAGTGGGTAATTTTGGGGGATTTGGGGAATTGTTGGGGGGGGGGGGATTTATTAAGTTTAGATGTGTTACAATTGCCACGATGTCAAAACCGGCTTCGAGCATATTTAAGAAACTTAACGAAAATCTCAACAAAAGTTTAGTTTTATCTACTTTATATAAAACGGTTATGAAAATTGTTCAATTTGATTCTACAGTCACCGAACATATAGAAGGTACACCTGGAAGTGTTTTTAACAGCACAATCTATAAGGTTGTACACTATATTTATAATGATGTGTTGGCGACTAATTTTTTTAACCAACTAATCCGCCAAAGCGTACAAGTGTTCTCTACGACGACAATATAAACTGGTTATTTATATTTCAGGTCATAGGCACACTTTGCATTATATATTCTCTTGAAAAGCAATCGTCTAACTGTCACTATAGTGTAGTGATTTAATGCATATATGCATCGGCTTATAGACAGATTGCCTGCTCCTTGGGTCACGAGTTAGGTTTCACAAGATCTTATCGGGAATCCAGCTGCAATCCCTGGATCAGTCCTCAGTTCCCTTTGTATTCCTCATGAGGTCAGCTGGACATTTATTGGTCGCTAAGTAACAATCTTTTTATAACTGAAGGGCTCAAAGGTCAAACCCACAATTAAAAAAAAAAAAAAAAAAAATGTGAGTTAATCACTTCTCCTATGAGAGAGAATTTTAAGTTTTATAATTGGGACGAATGGCCAACATTCACACCTCATTGATTAGTGACATCTGTGAGTGTGTTTTGGAACTTACAGCATATATGAATTGTGTGAGAGGGGTACTTGACCAACCCACAATAGGTATGGCTTTCTTAAAGGTAAGCAGACAGATATCCAAGATAGCTCGAAATCAAATACACACATTCAGAAGATGTGTCTTTTATGACAGTTGATTTCATCAGAAAACATCAAGGAACTGAAGATCAACTGATCGCCTCCCTTCCTAAACATTGATGGTGAAGCAGGAGATTTTTTTAACGTCCCTGCGATTCAAAGAAGTCCAACTAGTAGAAACTGCGCCATCTTATACCTAGGGTTGTTTGGAAATCATAGAATAGAAACACAAAATGTTTTGTCTTAATCTTTCGTGACAAATTTAAAGAGCTTTTAAAATATGAAATACAACATCAAAGCGGTGGGCTCCCGCAAACAAAAGAACAAAAAGGGGCGTGGCTTGAGCGAAGTTAGGCCTTCACACACATGGGCTGGTTGCAGCGCGTGCCCAATACCTATATCCTAAAAGAATATTACTCCATTTTTTCTCTATTACACCAATTTCTCCGAACGTGATCGCTCCATCAAAATCCCAAATGGGAAACCCGAAAATCCCCCAAAAATTCTGGTGATATCCAATTTCCTAGACAAATGTAGCCTTAGAAATAACCACATTAGATTATACTTAAGCAGGCCATTCACGTTCCGATTTGCAGTATAACTTGTTGTCCAACTTCCAAAATTGGACCACAAGTCGGATGGTGAATGGGCTTGTTGGAAATCTAGTTAGACGAGTCGGAACATTTAAAGAGACGACTCGAAGGTCCGACATCCGACTGCCCACTGAGTTGGAGCGTGAGTGGGGGAGTCGGGTCGAAGCTCAGTCAGTGCTTGACCTTCGGGGAACTTCGGTCTGCACTCGATACATTTTTCAGCTCGTGAGCTATGTACATAGTCGTGAAAACAGACCAGGACTAAAGATGGATAGCAAGTCGGAGAGTAAGTGGAGTCGTGTATACTACTTGTAGTCTTAATAAGTCGTACTGCAAATCGAAACGTGAATGGTTCGCTTTAAATATTTATACACATACAAATTTGAACCACCGTTATTTTCGTGGTTTATGGCTTCTGAAACGTGAAAAGTTCTAGTTGGCACTTCCGGAAATTGCGTCATGAAGTCAACCTTATATTCGGGGTTTCGCCCTACTGAAGGAGAAAGGAAACGCACTCAAACTCAATCTGCTAAATAGGACCCTGAGCCCAGATCTCTTTAGGCTGGAATCGGCTGCCATACCACATGGAAAAGCCGATGGGTATACCTTCTACATAAGAAGTGATATCCCTTTCCAAAAAAGAACAACTTCAACTGATGAATGTGCGATATTAAATCAGGATACGATACAAGACCTACTTTTACCCTTCCCGCTCATTTTAGATTCTGAGTAAATCACGAGTATGAAACACCTGCGGCTTTTATTAACCGTATATCTATCGAATATTGTGACTCACAGATATTATTGGTCGCCGCAATAGTAAGTCCTTCCTTATATTGCACAGCAATGCCGTAATCTTGTGTTTATTACGCTCCTTGCTGTGTTGCGACTAATATGGAATGTGTGAGGCTTTGTCTGGGGAGTCTTCAAGCTGATTTCTCCAGCTCGAATGCGAGGAAACACAATTCGGAAGTGCTGACGAGAAATGTCGACATATCACTATCTGCGGATGTTGAAATGACGAGTTGTTCAAATATATATATATATATATATATATATATATATATATATATATATATATATATTCCTCTTCTGGGCTCTACTTCCTACGAGTTCGATGAAATTCGGAAAAAAAAAAATTATTTTCAAGTGACTCTGGTCAGAAGGAAGACAATAAAAGAACTATGATTCACTCTGCTCCAATGTATTATACTATAAAATAAAAACTATTGATGGAATGACATTATGTGGGTGTTTTATTAAATTCAAATGTTTTCAACATTTTTTTAAAGACAAATATATACGGGGAAATCAACACAGATTAACAGTATTTATTTATTTACTTAAGATAAAAGTATTTTTATTCACAGTCAGTGCTTTCGGCGTAAAAACAATCCCGATTGAGATACTTTTTTTTTTTTTTTTTTTTTTTTTTTTTTTGTGACACACCGACAACTATGCCACTAACACTATCCATGATACAACAGGCCATTCTCTCAACGGGCCCTGAAATGAGGAAAATCCCTGCTGCAGGTGGGACTCGAACCCCCATCTCCCGCATCAGAATCTAAGGGGTTAGAAGCCACTAGAACAAGGGGAGACCCCACATTAAGGTAGTTTTGCAAGTATATGCTAAAATTTGTAAGAAGAATATACCGTCACTTTTTGAAAAAAATATCAATTCTTAGAAACTTTTAAGTAAATATTTATAGAAGTAAATATTTATAATAGTTTATTAAAAATTATTCATCTAATAAAATAATAATGAAATAATTTATATAATAAAAGAGAGAATGAGCTATTTGGTCTACGTTAATGCTCTTTTTACTTTACACTTTGTCAAATATTTTTATATGTTTTAGATATCAACGTTTTTTTTTTTTTTTTTTTTTTTTTTTTTTTTTTTTTTTTTTTTTTTTTGACTGCCATCTACAGTAAGTTTTGTCAACGGATCTCAAAGTTACTTTGTCACTGAAAGTCAGTTAAGATAATAAAACATATTATGTTTTACTGCGAGATCAGAGTTGTATGTTGTACAAACAAAGGGTTTTCGGTTTTTGTCATCAGGTATTTATGAGTTAACAGTGCATAGATAAATATTCTAATTACTGGAAATAATATTTTTTTTCTTAGAACCACATTTGACAAATATTTTACTCAGGTATTTACCTCCTTAGCATTTTTTATTTTTTGAGTTTTTATTTTTATTACATCACGATGAGATTTGGAAATCCCATACTATCTACTGGAAGAAAATATGTGTGAATAAAACATTTTTTTTTTTTAAAAATGCTTCCATATTTTTGATTAGTAAACAAACACAATCAGCGAGCACTCTCAGTCGCTATCAAGCTGTCGTCCGTGTAAACTTTTCGTTGCTCCCATTAAACCACCAAACCCCCAAGTAGAGTTATGCAATATTAACTCCATTTAATAATCACATTTTTTTAGGAGCGCGTCATTATCCTAGCTTATCGTCTAATTGTTAAGATTGCGCCGTCTCATTTAGTCAGTGTGCTTTCAGTGAATCACAAGTTTGCCTTGGATCAGCTCCGAAAAGGTATGAATGTTTTTGTAAACTATTTGTTATAATTATAGAAGGTGCAGGATGATTGATGTTCGGTCATCTATTCATATAATAATATTCTAACGGATCACTGTCTGTACATGGAAGATATATGGGGAAAAATACAATTTGGGGCCTTTATAAACGCAATACTACCCCAAAAAATGATTTTTAAAATTGTTGTCACTAATCTCAAAAACGGATAGTCAGATATAGTTATTGTGGTAAGCTTCGCTTAACATTTAGTGTTTGTTTCATGTCAATCGGTTCATAAATGAAAAAGGTATGCCAATGTAAAGAATCACGTCGAACATTTCATGAACTATGGTTTAAAACGATACACAACAGAGTTTTTCTTCACGAAACTTGGTATATAGTATTCCCCCAGCAAATGATTGAACGAGTTCGTTAACCAGCAAAATAGGGTCATGAGAAGGGGGGGGGGGGTTCACTCCGGAATTCTGCAAAGATATTTTTGTTCTATGAGATTGATAAACTGGTATATTTGATTTACAGGGTGCTTCAGATCTAAGTTCTTGGAATAATTTCCAGCAAAAAAGTTAATTTAATGTATGACCTGATTCCTAAGGGAAAAGCAGTTATGTCCAATTTTTTTGGGGTTTTTTGTTGTTTTTTTTTAACGTAGAATTGTTTTTTATTGCATAACAACGGATTGCTAAAAAAAATTAATTTTTAAAGCATAAAATGTGACATATCTCTCAAATGAAAAACTTTTCCAACACTATCATTCAGTTACTTCTTATTATCGGGTTGGACAATGGATTCCCGCAGTTAGGCCCATAACAAATGAGTAATTATGATTTCATCACACAAGGTATTTGAAATTATTAATGACTTTTTATTTGATCTATGCATCAGTTAGTTTAGCTTAGAAGAATGTGCTTAGTAATGCAGCACCTGCGTGACGGAATATTTTGTTAAATATTTTGGATAAAATTGTTTTTAAAATAACATCAAAATGGACATTCTGATTTTCTTTGTAGCGTAAAAGAATACACAAAAAGAACATAACTTGTCAACAAAAGCATTTGTACATAAAATGTGAACAAAAATAAAATGAATCCCAAATTAGGACCTCTTTAGAAGAACTGCAGTTTCTTGCACTCCATGGGGTCTTTGTGGGCCAAGAATTCGGCCTTGACAACAATATGGCCCATTTATGAGCATTCCTTTATACTTTTATTATTTTTATTTGCAGAATATATATATATATATATATATATATATATATATATATATATATATATACTTATAGTTCTATGTATATACACTTGCTAATTTTGCTAAATATGATACTAGTAGCTGAAGTACTCATTGTGATGAATAAGTGTTTCATGATATATGAATTCATTCATTTTAAGAGTTTTAATAATCAATGACTCATACAATCTTTAAAACATCTGGTACTTATACAGGAATTATTTCACTGCTCTGAAACTAACTCAAGGAGAGTGGACAACAATTTTATTAGCTTTATTTTTTTATTTACTACTTTACTAAGGAATGTAGCTATTACAGATGTTATAAAAGATGTGTTGGAAATGTCTTCAAATCTGCATCAATCCTACAAAGAAGGCCCTAAATGAAATTAACCCTAATATAAACTGCAAAACTTCCGTAATCGATGCAGGATAAAAAAAGTCCGTCACGCAGGAGCTGCATAACTAAGCACTTTCCTCAGAATTTGGGTAGTGTAGACTGCTTTCCAGAACAATTTGCTTAAAATATCCTACATGAATAAAATTTGTAATGAGTAACTGATCAATTATTAATTTGCTTCCAGAGTTATGTTTACACATGGTACCTATTACACTACGTAATAAATACAAAAAACCTCATATTATCTTATTTTTATCTAACGCAGGAACAGGATACAGTCACTCTAGTGGTAGAAAGCGCTCCATGCAGCGGCTTTGTGAACCTACGTCTGGCGGGCTTTTCTATTGAAATATATTACAAATTAAACCCCCGCTTTCCGATTGACCGATTCAGCTCATTTTTACAACACTTCTTTCTCATGAGTTACCCATGACGTATACCGCGTTTCGTTACAATACAGCAGAAATTACGACCGGTATGAGTATATTAGGAATTTGGGTCCGGAGTAAACCCCCCCTTCTAATGAACCGATTTAGTTTATTTTTACAACACATATTTAACTGGAGATTACCACTACGAATACCGAGTTTCGTCGAAATATACCAAAAATCACGGCTGGTAGTGGCGAATTGGTATTGTGGGTCTGGATTAACCCCCCCCCCCCCCCCCCCCCCCCCTCCTAATGAACCGATTTAGTTTATTTTTACAACACATATTTACCTGTGGATTACCACTACGAATACCGAGTTTCGTCGAAATATACCAAAAATCACGGCTGGTAGTGGCGAATTGGTATTGTGGGTCCGGAGTAAACCCCGCCTTCTAATGAACGGATTTAGTTCATTTTTATATCTCACTTTTCTCTCTATATTACCACTACGAATACCAAGTTTCGTTGAAATATAACAAATATTACGGCTGACATAGTCAAATTAGTGTTTTGGGTTCGGGGTAAACCCCCCCTTCCGGTGGACCGACTTTGGTGGTTAACGAACTCGTTCAATCGTTTGCTAATTGAATGCTATATACCAAGTTTCGTCACGAAAAAACAAAAACTCTGGCCGCTATCGTGTTAACAGACACACTCATATATAAATATATATATATATATATATATATATATATATATATATATATATATATATATTTTTTTTAACGGGGGTCATTTTCGGTGTCTACTAGGTAGGATCGATAAAGATTTGAAGAAATTTTTCAAAAATTCCGTCATGAGTCCAACCTCAATAGCTACTTTCCTTCGGAGGAAAGTGCTAAAAAAGAAAGAAAAAAAAGTCCTTTGGAAATATCTTATTTATTGTTCGTTTCTGAGAAAAAAAAAACTGAAAGAAATTATTAAAAGGCAGTCTGTCATAAGGCATATATAAAAATCATTAAAAGTCATTTCCCCAACTCGCACCCCCCACCCCACCTCCTTTATTCCACCGCCCAAAAATATAGAAGTGAGTATTCCTATGATTTTTTCTGGAATAATAGGTCCCCATTTTTTGACAACTCGACTTAACTCAGTCTTTCCAAGCATTCCCCGATCAAAAACTGCCATTGTTCTTGGAGGAAGTCCAATTCTTGGGCGTATATAAGGGTGGTTGAAGCCCCCCCGAAAGTTTGTTTTGGTAAAAAAAAATCATGTAAAAAAAGCCTATAACAGAGAAAAAAGTCTTCTACATTTTCGCTGGTCTACTAGATGTTCCGAGGACCTCAAAACTTGCCATTTTACACTAAAATGTTTAAAATATTCCCGACACCCCAAATGCCTAGATTCTCCAGGCCCCCGAAATTATTTTCTATATATGTTAGTGGTCCAATTGGCACATACATAGGTATGCTGGTTCCAAGTTGAAAATTGTCCAGCCCTCTACGGGAGGACCGTCAGGAATTGGTTAGATTCTACATATCCATCTGTATATCCATAGGACCTGGTTGACCAGTATCTTGGCCGGCTCGATCTTGAGATATAACTCACCTAGATTTCTTCGCTTGGAGACGCAACAAAGATTTGGTCCACCGGGACCCCATTGGCTCCTTGGAGCACCTCATCCATCGCATCAGATGGGCCTGGGAACAGATTACAGCAGAGCAATGCACAAATACCATCCAGTCTGTCAATGTGCGATGTGATGCCGGTAGCAAGGGGCCTACCTTTGAACAGCTTTTAAATTAATCATTATGAATTATTTGAAGAAGAAATTGTTATTTTATAATTAAGTGTGCGTCTAGTGCTATACTTAAAGTGTTTTAAGAATTGAAAATTTATTTTTACTAAGAAGTGAATGTTTTTTTTTTTTTTGTTTTGTGCTTCAGCACTTTCCTCCAAAGGAAAGAGCTATTTTAAATTATTAGGAACTTACAGCTTTACATGCCGTCAGGTAATTTTATCAACCAAGAAGTTTTTTATTTTTTGGGGAGAAATTGGTGAGTAGAGGGGGTGGAAGATAAAACATTTACTTTTAATGATTTTTATATATGTATTATGAAAGAATGCCTTTTCACAATTGTGTTTTATTCTTTTGCGTTCTTCTCGGAAACGAAGTAAAGACGAGGTGTATACCAAAGGACTTTTTTTAAAAATATTTTTTGTTAGTAAGATCATCATCCAAGCTAAGATATTTAGGAAAAGGAATTATGGGAAGTATATTACATTGAGATATATGAACAGTTTTAGGATTTTTTTATATTTTCTGAAATATCTCGAAAAAAATTGGGAAATCAATATATTTAGAACTATTCGAAAGCTTACTAAAGTTTCTACGAAAACTGGTCTCAAGTAATTTTCAATGGGACGAATATGGTCGGAGGAATAAGTGCCTTAAACTTCAAGAGAGTTGGTTTCGTTGATTTGATCGGACCTTTTTGTTCAAGAATTTATTTGAGTAGGTGCTTATATTTTTCAGAAAATAATAGCCATATCTACAACGGCACAGTTCCTGCGAAAGATACAATCTAGGAGATATGGGAACAAAGAATCAAACACACTATTATTAGTATTGATAAATAATGTATTTACAAGTCTCTCTGCAATCGATGAACGTCTGGGCCTATCTGATTCAATTTCAGTTGTGAAAGTCTTGGAAGCTTAGTGATTTGTCACCGACCGACAGAGTGCAAAAACATTTAGAAGCTAAACGACTATTTTCAACCAGAAATTCCTCCAAAGCAGGTAAAAATGTGGGGAGATCAGGTACTATTATCCATCATTAGCCCATTTTCACAGGATGACACTCCTCAAAGATAATATTACCTCGGAAAGGGTTCCTTCACCTCGGAAATAGTTACAGCAGAAGCCAAACAGAGGCGTAGAAATAGGTAGTTTCTACGTTTATGTCCATTTTGTTGGGGAAAAACAAATTATTATGAATTTTTAATGAATGTTAGAAAGTAGGGAGAAAACCCAATTAGGGAGCAAATCTACTCTTCCGTAATCTGGAATTGCAGACAAAACATTTCCACGCAACGTCCAAATATACGGGAAGCTACAGTTGGTTTTAGTGTCGTAGGGAAACACGACATGTTTCTACTTCTGTTTTCCTATTCTCACCGGTAAATTTCAACCAACGTTTGGTGGTTGTCTTTATTTCTCTGAGCTTGTTCTCTGCAGAATCGAACCACAAGGAAGTCCTTGAGTCAATTATTGTTTTCTTGATAAATTCTGCGATATCTTGTTAGTACACATTTTGGGAGGGAATGCCTCTTTTTAAATCTTTTCATGGCTGCTATATCGGCCTCCTCGTTTCCAGGGATCACACAATGTCCGGGTACCCAAATAATATGAACCTTTACGTTGTTACTGGTACGAAATGCCAGAGTATCTTGTACTTCTTTAGTAAGTGCATTGTTGTGACTTTAGAATGGACAACAGAGCATGGATAACACGGACTTTTTCCCTCCAATACCGAGTGGTAACGGAGACCAGGTGTCTCTTCCGGAGATGTAAAAAGTATTATTTTTTTTTTTTTTTTTCGATGATATTTATCTCATTAGAGTTACTTGGGTTGTTGATTTTAAATGTGCTATTATTTCTGGTGTAAAAAAATGTATAATGCTAGTTTACCTACTTCAAACATAACCATATTTTTGAATTTATTTGACGAAATACAAAAGTCTGTTTAACGATTTTATTTGTTCTTTAATCTACTCTCTAAAATGAATTGGCGAAAGAATCATATTGATATCATTTTCTAAACTCGATATATAAAATTTTCAACCTATTTTATTTTATTTCTCAGCTCCTAAAGCGTATTGGACGGAAGCTGCGGAAAAAATGGATCAAATTGGTGATCCCACCACTGTATAATCTACTTGTTAGAATATTTGAGATGTACAGGGCGTCTGGTAGCAGATTTATATTTTCAAACTTTCCATCCAGATGCCTTCCGTCGAGTTGAACACACTGTTCAAAACGGAGCCTTGTGTTCTGCGCCACACGCTGCAGTAAACTTGGTTCAATTGAGCTGATTTCTCGACGAATATTTTCCTTTAAAGCCACAAGAGATTGGGGATTGTCATTGTAAACCCTCTCTTTGAGGTAGCCCCATAAACAAAAAATCCATGGGAGTTAGATCGGACGACCTCGGTGGCCATGGGATGTCCCCAAAGCGACTGATCAGTTTTTGGGGGAAATTCTCCCAAAGCATATTCATCGAAGCTTTGGCTGTGTGTGTAATCGCCCCATCCTGTATAAACCACATGCGTGAAGAGTACGATGGATGAGCTCGCAGGTTTGGCAAAAAGAATTCCGTAATCATGCGTCGATAATTTTCACCGTCGACATTCGTCGCCTGGCCTCGAGAATTTTCGAAAAAAAGAAAGAAATGGTCCAATAATCTCATGCGAGGATAAGGCACATCAAACAGTTACCCTGGGGCAATGCAATGGTTTGTCGACGAGCAATTGCGTAAGAATCATTACTCTTAAAAAATGTCTCCACAGCGAACGCGCGATGCTCACTCGACCACCTCGACATCGCGACTGACAAATACGCACAATCGATTATTCCAACGGCGCCACCCTCCGTCCGCAACGTTTATTACTTTTTGTAATAATCGTATTTAAAAATATAAATTTGCCACCAGACACCCTGTACATAGGAAGGGTTGTTTCACCCCTTAAACGTGCGATTGGGCCGATATAAAAAAATAGGCATACATTATTTTCACGTGTTTAATAAATATACAAAGTTCCATACAAAAAAAGTGCGAGCGTACAGGAATACCTATAAGATTTTGGATGAACGGTAATTTCTTGACATAGAGATCATGAAACGTCTAGATTTTTATTGTTGGCTCTCAGTCGTAAAATCTGCAAACCGGACCGGGGAATAAGCTCAATTAAAAAAAAAAGAAAAAAAGACAGCTTATTTTATTTCTCATTATAACAGAAAAGTAGCTATAATTTAGCAAAATAACGAGAATGTCAAATAATAATCCTGATTAAGGTATAAAAATAGTAAACAAAACAAAAAAAACAACGAACAAACTCACGCTACTGCCGAAGGTAAAATGGAGGAAATACCAATAACTAGTGAAACAATTTTTATATGGAACTGTTTGAAACTAATCTTCTGTTCTATGTAGTCCCCTAATGATTGGATTCATGGGAAGGAAATTGCTATGATTATTGCGGATAGTGAAGGGTGAACCAATCAGGGAACGGCTTTATGTCATGAGTGTTTACGATGGGCTAATTACGCATCCTAGCTACGCCAATGGCAAGAATATTAGTTCAGTACTTGGTTTCTGTATAATGGAACATATATATATATATATATATATATATATATATATATATATATATATATATATATACAATTCTAACTGATCGTGGACTGTACATGAAAGATGTATGGGAAAAATTACTATTGGGGGCCTTTATCAAAGACAAGGCTAATCCGAGTTAGTTGCGGTTTTCACTAATATATTGTGGTAAGCTTCACTTAATATTTAGTGTTTGTTTCATGCCAATGTAAAAAATCACGCTGAACATTTTTTCTTCGCGAAACTTGGTATATAATATTCCCCTAGCAAATGATTGAATGAGTTCGTTAACCAGTAAAATTAGTTCATCTGGAGGGGGGGGACTCCAGACCCAAAGTAGTTATTCGCCCATACCGGCCGCAATTATTGCTGTATTGCATCGAAACACGGTATTCTTTGTGGACATATTAATGTTGTAAAAATATATTAAATCGGTTCATTAGGAGGGGTGGGGTTACTCTGGACACAAATTACCAACTTGCCACTACCAGCCATAATCTGTCTATACATATAATACAATTCTAACGGATCGCTGTCGATACGTGGAAGGTATGAGAAAAAAATACTATTCGGGGCCCTTATCAACGCAATAGTACCTAAAACAATGATTTTTAGAATTTCTGTCTGTTTGTCTGTTTGTTTGATGTCTGTCAGCAGACATTGGCACGTTTTAGCAATCCTAGCAGCCTGTATGCTTGATCCCCGATGGCTACATGTATAATATCGTGTATACAAAAGCATTACTGTATAGTAGATCTTTTTTTAAATACCCATCCGACGGTGTTTGTAATCCAAAATAAACCAAAAGATATTTCCTAATATTCTGTCTTGACGATCCTTAATCAATGCGTGAACACAGTCTTTGCGGTTTTACTTCTTAGGCACCACAACACAAGCACATCTCCGTCAAAATCCATCACGAAACTGATAGAAAACCGTTGCTTCTGTGTGCACGTTTCAATTAAACTGATTTCATGAAACCCATTACCCAAGACCCAAGATTTTCAAGCGTGTAAATAGCCAAACAATTGTTTAGCGACAACCTGTTCGTCTAGTTACTTCTAATTATATTTTTTTCGCGGCTAGTGCTCCTTCCATATTAGTGTCTGTTCCTTATATCCCGGCGTTAATTTTTTCTATTAAAACGTTAAACCGGCCGGATGCCATACTCATGAAAGCTTTGTACTCCTTATGATCTTCGGTTCCGAGCTCTATTAACTGTTGGGTTGAATTGTGAAACACTGTCAGGTCCACAATCGCTTTCCTTACTTCATTAATTGTCAATAAAACAGCGCCTGAGTAGTTTATAAAAACGTTTTTCAGCAGAGCACTGGCGACAATGCTCCAATTCTGAACGGGTTTCCTGCCATTGATGAGTTTACTATTTTCACTTGTCACAAATCCTGCTTAGTGAACGTGACAAGTACTAACCTCGTGTATACAAAGCCTAATACACGTGTTGTGGTCAATGAATCGATTCGACTGACTTATTTATCACTTATGAATGGACTACGTAGTAAATTTTGGTCAACACGTGCCCGTAGGATTCTTGAATGAAATCCTGCTTGGAATTCTCGCCTTATGCTAATCCCCTCAAGAAAGCCACTCTGTCTGTCCGATCAGGGGCGAGTTCCAGACAACTTTTTTTTTCTTTCTTTTGCCCATCGCTTTTCGCTCCACTAAAAAGCGAAACAAGCGTGTTTTCGAATGACTCACCACCTCACACATCCAGTTTGTGAGTCAGCCGACCCGACGCGATTCAATTAAAATATTTCCATCTAGCCGGACCGGCGAAAGATATATTAACACCTGTCATAGCTCGATTATCGATTAGCATCTTCTTTCTTATAGAATATCTTAAGATAATAATGCTTTAATGATTACTTATTCAACCTTAATCGTTGGATCTTAAGACTTAAAATTGACAGATTTGCGTAACATTAAAATCAATTAAGCAAATTTCTACGAGTCGTAAAAAATGTATCATAAAATATTGACCCGATCTAAAATTCCGTTATCTAGAAAAACTAAGTCATTTTATATTGTATAATATAATATAAGTCATATATTGTTGTGTCATTATCTACTGTACAACTCATCATAAATTTATTGTAATTATTACTTAATTATTTTGGCTTCGAAAATATGGAGTTCTGCCTGACAAAACATTTCTTAAAATTTTAGTAAAAGCACAAATTTACAACTTGTTTTTTTTTTTACAGATATACAAATATGGAGAACGTCTAGTAATATTGAAGATAATGAAATAATAATATTCACGAATTATGAACGGAAAAATATTGAAAATTATGACAAACAAAAGTCCTAGTTTTATTATAATTATAGTTTTTTAAACAATTGAAGCCTATATTTTGGATATTATGTGGGACTATAAGTTAAAATGGTTAGGGGCAACAAGATTTTGTAGCATGACTGCAAGAACTGGCTTGAAGTCACATTTTAGTAGAATTTGCACCATAGACTGATAGTCCCACATAATATCCAACATATAACAGCTACAGTTACGTTTTTTTAAAAATGTTGCGTCGCATTGTTTTGACCCGACCCCTTCAATTATAGGATTGGTCAGAAAGTTCGTTTCTGTTTCGGGGGAAATTTTTAAATAGTGCTAATTAAAAAAGAAATTAGCATTTTTAACAATGATGTATTTTTCTTCACTATCTACAATTTCTTGAGATCATACACGTAGCTTTTAAATGTCATTACTGTAGAAAGACACTGGTTTTGTTTGCAAAGAAATTTAGAAGTTAATATAGTACAACCTTTTTAGACTTTAACTCTTACTCTTATTTAATATTTTGTAGCGTTGTTGGAGCCTTAAGTGGTGTAGCATTATCATGATAAAACACTTTGTTCTACATTCAGAAGGGGTTTTTTATCAACGAGACAAATCCATTCTTACTGCCAACTGATCCGGTGTTAATTGTGGCTCCACAATTTATTTAAGGGAACGTTGTTTTAAAATTAACTAGACGTCCTGAACGGGTCGTCATAACTGATGCTTTCTTCTACTTTAAATTCTTAATCAATTTCTGAGCAGTTATGCTGTAGTATGTTCGGCAAAAAAACGTATCAATGCTGAAATAATAGTGATTAGAAAACGAAAAGATCATGCCGGCTGATGATAAAAATGTAACCAAACCCTTCCCACGGAGGATTATACTGGGAAATACAGTGCAAGAACCGTTCATGTGCGTGAGATGTATGGTTCTTGCATTGTACAAAATGTTTGGCCTTCAATATCTCCCATACTAGAAATACAGTTTCAATAGATAGATATTTAAGGAATCCATTTTAATAGAAAACTCAATTTCGAAACAAATTTTTTTGGATGGTTTTTGCATTGAATGGTTTCATTAGGAATAGTTAGCAGTTCTAAATTGTGTTGTTTGCAACATAAATAAATAAATCAGATACTAATCGCGTCAGAGTAATCATTTTTATTACAAAAGCCAATATGGTGGTTCGCGTTATCACACCGAATTGAAATTTCTTCATCAACTGCAATCGGCGGCTCAGTATAGGTTCCTCATGAGCAAGAGCATCCTTCGGATCTCATCTATGATCCAGTGGTTCTTCCAAAAGATACAAATGATTCATCACTATCCGCCTAAAGATTATAAGACCTCTTCACCATTATAAATACCATGCTCAAAGAAGACAACACCAAAAACAATTAACACCAGGCAATCTAGAGTAATTGAGTACTTTAGAGCAACTCCCCGCTTAGGGAACCCGTCTGAGGTGAGAACAATCACACGGATTAACACTTTGTCGCCTCTAAATGGTTTGTAGTTAGGGCACAAAACGACGACACTCACCCGACAATCATGATGCACGCACGGCGACAACTAACGATGCATTTCTCACCTCGTTATCCATCCTCCAATATTATTCTTGTACTCAAAAAAAGGAATTTTCTTTCTTAAATATGATAATTGAGCAATTATTCATTCATCAGATAAATTATATTTTAATTTCTTTATTTTTTAAAAACAAAAAATCAGTGCTTTTCCTACATTCCAGATTAAAAAGATTGAATGACTAACACAATTTGAATAACAGTAGTTTTTTTTTTTTTTTTTTTTTTTTTATATGGACACTTGTTTGTAGACAATACATAAAGAATATTACTGAATTTTTTAGGTAAAACAATATACACACACACATACACACAAACTTATATATATATATATATATATATATATATATATATATATATATATATATATATATATATATATCTGTAACCCAGAGGTAAAAAACATCATGTCTATTTTTTTATTAAATTGACATAGCACCATGTTCTTATTGTAAATTTTTCGATCAATTTAATGGTATAGGTTACTATGTCCTGTTCCAATATAAAACGTAGATAAGACAGTGAATCATGTCCGTTTTATTTTGAGTTAATACAAGCCGGCGCTAATGGCCAAGATGTAGATGCGCCGTTAAAAAAAAAAAAAAAAAAAAAAAAAAAAAAAAAAAAAAAAAAAAAAAAAAAAAAAAAAAAAAAAAAAAAAACAAGCCATGCGGACTTGTGATTTTGTTTTACAGTGACCAATACTTCCAATACTTATCGATGCTAATAAAAATGTACATATCATTTAACTGTTTCTACGAGTAATAAAAAAACAAATTTTAATAGTTCAGAGTTATGGGACATTTACCCTCCTGAATATGTGACATGGTGTCCTTTACCTCCGGAGTACAGATGTATCAATTTAATATGTATATTAATTGAGAATCATTGCTGTTATATGTATGACAGGATAGATGAATATTATAGATATTTTTCAAGAATTCTTTCATGAGTGAAACCACATCAGCTATATTCCATCGGAAAGTGCCAACAGTTGCAAGGGATTACTGTGGCTACAAAATAAATTTAAATTCTCATCATACTTGTCATTATATGAGCTAGCGACATAAGATGAGATTTAAAATAATGAAATGTTATAACAATTTTTTTTTTGTTTTGGAGTTTTATGGTTCACTTGGCTTGTTCTTGGACCTAAAGAGGCCCTTCGATTCCGTCTGGTACCGAGGTTTATTATATAAATTAAAGAAAACATTACCACCAAGCAATCTCTTCTCCTCCATAAAGGTTCATAGGACGATTAAAACAGTAAGTTGTTCGTCCTTTAATTCATTCCATTCCATTCTCCTCCATAAAATCTTTCTCAGAGGATCGCACATTCCAAGTCCGGATCACAACCACCCTCAGCCGGAAGATCGCTTTGGAAGCTGGAGTTCCACAAGGAGCTATATTGAGCTCCCTTCTCTACCTCCTATTTGTCTCGGACATGCCGAAAGAAGTCCCTTCACTCAGCTTGCAACATTTGCCGACGACACGCTCATCTTATCAACTCATAAGAATTTGTCCACGATGTTTCAAAACCTGCGAACTTCTTGACTCTCTGGTTTACCAAATGGCGACTGGTCCTCAATTCAGCCAAAACGGAGGCCAAAATCTTTCCACTGCGGAGGTTTTTGAACGAAGAACTACCAGAAGTCCGATTGGATGGACTTCGATAATCGACTTACTTGGAAACTGCACATTAACATAAAATTATGACAGGAACACTCCAGACTCTCAAAACTTACCCTCTGATGAACAGAAAAACATCACTTCGACCTTCACTAGTAACACTACTTTACAAAACCATGATCCTCCCAATACAGTTTTACGCCTGCCCTCTGTGGTACGGAACAAACACGACGAACATCAAACGACTTCAGACTTTACAAAATAATCTGTTTTGGTCCAAAATATAAATATTTGTCTTCTTCTTCTTCTATGGTTCACTTCTAGTACAGAAATATTTAAGTAGGAGATTATCTACAAGTTAAATCTCTTTTCGGCCAAGATTTGGTCAATGTCACTTGTAGACGGAATCAACAACAATCACAGCCAATATCGATTTTGACATATTTCTATAAAATAAATTGTTTTACTATTGATAATAACATCCGCATCACAACATCAATACTACTACTTAACAGCTTAGAGCATAAGACATTGATCGAGTAGAGCTGACTCTTCTCGTAATCAGCGTTAAGCCGACGATATGTCTTCATAACGACTTTCTTATTACGACAAATATATGTCTCTAGAGATTAAATAATAGGCGCAATTAATTTATTTAGACTCTCGAGACTTATGTAGACTTTTTTTATATACTTTATCAAAATGATAAACTTCATTAATAGAATTAGGATTACTTATGTTATTTTTACTATTAGAAAGAAAGAAAACCTTTTATTTATGCTAACAACTTACATTAGTAAAATAACTTACATTCCATATATATATATATATACAGGGTGTCCCGTAAATGTCTAGTCATATTGTGAGGGGTGATAGAGGACCCTTAGGGGAATAAAAAATGTTCTATGACGATTTCCCGAATTCTCGCCCATAAGGGAGAAAACGTCGTTTTCTCGTTTTTTCGAGACAAACGTGGTTTTTAAGAGAATAATCTTTGTAGCTCCGTCCCAGGTGGTACAACTAGAAAGGGAGTGAAATCAATCGAAAGCTGAGTAAATTTGCTATAAGACTAGTTGGGAGTAAACGTAAAAGTAAATGAATGTAAGTATGTATATCTTACCAAAAGAAAGCTATTCTAAATTTCCTGATATTTTGTTGATATTTCTTTCCAGCGTTACTCCTCAATGGGCAAGATCTGAGATTTCCGGGTTTCAGAAAAACTTTTTCATTTAACCAGCTTTCCATTCTTGTATCACAACCCTGTGTTATTGAAGTATTTGAACGATTTAAGAACAAAAGTTTAAAAAAAAAACATGGATCTGTGAAAAGAAAATTATATTTTTTTCTATAGTTTATTCAAAAAGCTGAAGAGAAATATTTATTTTTATAAATGTTTACATAAATATTAAGTAAATATTTACTTAAAACAATAAAAAAAATTACTTCCACGAATATAAAAAAAATTCCTAAAACAGTAAATAAATAAAATACACAATTTGTTAATTACAGTAACTAATAATGGGTCCAGGAGGTGGCCATTAATGAACCCCAACCATACATTAACTTCAAAAATTACTATTTTTACCTAGATCAAGCATTTGAACATATTTTTATAGGTATTTATTTAGAAAACAAATGCTTTACCTTGAATTGATACTGATTGCTATGTTTGTGAAACTCACTGGGATTCTCCTGAGCCCATGCGTTTTTGTTGTGGTAATTAAAAATTCTATCCCTCATAAATAAGATGTACATAGTCCTGTAAAAATGTGTTCAAACGCGTGATATAGGTAAAAATAATAATTTTTGAGGTTAATGTATGGTTGGGGTTCCTTAATGGCCGCCTCCTGGACCCAGTATTAGTTACCTGAATTAATAAATTCAAAATAAATGTGTATTTTATTCATTTACTGTTTTAGGATTTTTTTTTATATTCGGGGAAGTAATTTTTTTTATTGTTTTAAGTAAATATTTACTTAGTATTTATGTAAACATTTATAAAAATAAATATTTCTCTTCAGATTTTTGAATAAACTGAAGAAAAAAATATAATTTTCTTTTCACAGATCCATGTTTTTTTTTTAAACTTTTGTTCTTAAATCGTTCAAATACTTCAATAACACAGGGTTGTGATACATGAATGGAAAGCTCGTTCAATGAAGAAGTTTTTCTAAAACCCGGAAATCTCAGATCCTGCCCATTGAGGAGTAACGCTGGAAAGAAATATCAACAAAATGTCAGGAAATTTAGAATAGCTTTCTTTTGGTAAGATATACATACATACATTCATTCATTTTTACGTTTACTCTCAACTAGTCTTATAGTAAATTTACTCAGCTTTCGATTGATTTCACTCCCTTTCTAGTAGTACCACCTGGGACGGAGCTACAAAGATTATTCTCTTAAAAACCAGGTTTGTCTCGAAAAATCGACAAAACGACGTTTTCTCCCTTATGGGTGAGAATTCGGGAAATCGTCAAAGAACATTTTTGGTTCCCCTAAGGGTCCTCTATCACCCCTCACAATATGACTAGACATTTTCGGGACACCCTGTATATATATATATATATATATATATATATATATATGTATTTTTTTTTATAACATTAAATCATATTTGGACTTATTTTTCATAAAATTAATAGTCTCTCAAATTAAGCATAAAATCAGCTAATGCTGAGGTTTGAGTCCGGTTTGTGTTGTTATAGGTCTTGTAGCCAGACGAGGTAGTGGACGTTGCCAAGTCTCTTCCATTCCTTTCTTTCCTCTGCATCTCTTCTCCAGGTTACCCCACCACAGGTCTTCCTCATCTCTGCATCCCATGGGGTTTCTGGCCTTCCTGAACGTCTTTTCTTATCTCTTGGGTACCATTCAAATACTTTTTGGGCCCATGTGTTGGGGGTTTTCCTCATTATATGCCCTGCCCAAGACCACTTTCTGTAGTGTATTCTCTCAATTATGTCCGGGAATCCTGTGCTTCTCCTAATCCAATTCTTTGTCTTCCTGTCCTTCCTGGTGATTCCAAGGATGTACCAGGCTTTCTCCATGGCTCTCTCCGTCACCCTAAGTTTTTGAATTACCTTGCTGTTTATGCACCAGGTCTCGCATCCGTATATCATGGTTGATAGCACCGTGCTTTCCCACAGCTTCCGCTTAATATCTGGATTTGCTTGGGACTTGAATGAATACCTGTGCTTCAATAGTGCTCTCCAGCCTTGCGCACACCTACGGGATATCTCGCATAGCTGGCTATTGGTATCAACCAGTTGTCCAAGGTAGATAATTCTGTCGACTTCTTCTATCCTGACATCTCCAAGAACCACATCCCCTGAAGAGTTGATGTTTAAGACTTTACACTTACTCAAGTTGAGCCTTAGGCCTATTTTCTCTCCAGCACTTATTAGTTCCTTTGCCATAGTCGCAATTTCTTCAATCGACTTCCCGATAATGAGAGTATCGTCAGTAAATTCCAGATGATTGAGAAACTCTCCATCTATATTTATGCCAAATTCACTCTATTCCAGAGCGTCAATAACATCTTGCAAAACAGCATTAAAAAGTTTTGGTGAGAAAATATCTCCTTATTTTTACTATTATTTATCAGTATTCTTTGCTTTATGAGCAATGCCCTTCAGAATGGGATATATCCACTGATATTTTGTAATATTTATGATTCATAAACACAGTATACTTTGAAACTATATTTAGCACTTTATAAACACACGTATATATATATATATATATATATATATATATATATATATATGTGTGTGTTTGTGTTTGTGTGTGTGTGTATGTGTGTGTGTGTGTGTGTGTATGAGTTTGGTTGGTGAGACGACTTCTCTCTTCAGAGATATTGCTCCTCTCCATGATCCAAGATTTCCAAAATTTACAAGAATACATCAAATTAAAATAAATTATTTTTTTGTTTTATATACATATGAAATAATACAAAGTATAGTATTTACTCCTCATCACAAACAATACCACATATATCACACCATTTACTTTACATATATTGATATTGTCTCTTGCGGATCATCACCGCCCTTAGACAATAGTAAACTCGTGTATTGCATAATATTGTTGGACAGAGTTTTCTGTTTGTGTTTAAGACAATTTTGTTTTGTAAAAAAAATATTATAGTACAGATAACAAAATTAAACAATGTTGCTTTGGAAAGAGTCACTATATCATAGAATCAAGAGCCAAACATTTACATCCATACAAAGCCAAATATACATATCTGTTAATATATTTATTTTTTATTAGTTATTGTATATATATATATATATATATATATATATATATATATATATATATATATTGTATAAACAGCTATAGTTACGTTTTTTTAAAAATGTTGCGTCGCATTGTTTTGACCCGACCCCTTCAATTATAGGATTGGTCAGAAAGTTCGTTTCCGTTTCGGGGGAAATTTTTAAATAGTGCTAATTAAAAAAGAAATTAGCATTTTTAACAATGATGTAGTTTTCTTCACTATCTACAATTTCTTGAGATCATACACGTAGCTTTTAAATGTCATTACTGTAGAAAGACACTTGTTTTGTTTGCAAAGAAATTTAGAAGTTAATATAGTACAACCTTTTTAGACTTTAACTCTTACTCTTATTTAATATTTTGTTGCGTTGTTGGAGCCTTAAGTGGTGTAGCATTATCATGATAAAACACTTTGTTCTACATTCAGAAGGGGTTTTTTATCCACGAGACAAATCCATCCTTACTGCCAACTGATCCGGTGTTAAGAGTGGATCCTCAATTTATTTATTTATTTATTTATTTATTTTTTTTTTTTTTTTTAACGGCGCATCAACAAATTTTGGCTATTAGCGCCGACATCCAGGGTGCAGCCAGGAATTTTCTCAGCGAGCCCTGAGATGAGAACATTTTTGGTGCCGGTGGGGACTAGACCACGGGAGACACCTTTTTGTGCTATTATATTTAAAAAAATGACTCTCGTTCCGTGTTTCAAAAAGTATTTTAAATTACTGAGAACAAATATGAAAGACTAAGTCCAACAGCGGGTGCGTAATCATCCGTAATTGATGACTCGATGCCGATTTTGAATTCATAAATTCTTTTTGCAACGGGCACTTGACATTGTACGCTGGAGGAATCAATTTGTATCACTCTTGCTAAAGAATTGTTAAGGGAAAGTAAAATAAATGTGTTTAATTTTTAATATTTAAATTCAATACATATACATTATACTTGTATTTTTAATTACAAAATAAATAAATATTTATTATTTCAATAAATATAATTTCTTTAAAAAAAAAAAAAAATTAATCGCGGTAGCCAAAAATTTCAAATTTTGAAAATTGGTTCGGACTATCAAGTAGCATGGCCACCCGTGGTAAAGATCCTATTGTAGCAGAGGAGTTAATTATGAATAATTTTCTCTTAAATATAATACGATCTATTTGAGTAAACTTTTTTGTTTAGTATTGTTCATCTATCGTTCGTTCCAATCATGGGCGTATATAAGGGGGGGCTGAGGGGGCTGCAGCCCCTCCCCGAAATTTCAGGTTGATCGATAAAAATGTGTCATAAACCCTTAAAAATAAACTAAATAAGATCACTATGTTCATAAAAAATATTTTATTTTGGGTGCAATAGCGTTTTAGTTGTTTAAAACTATTCCAAGTTCTAAATTGTTAGTATTCCATACAACGGAAATGGTCTCAGCCCCCCCCCCGAAATTTTCACAGCCCCTCCCGAAATTATTTTCTATATACGCCCATGGTTCCAATTTTGTCTAATTTGTTAGTTTTGTTTTTAAACTCTGTCGTTTGAGTTTACTGCATGACATTCATTATTTGGTGTCCTTCCAGAAGGTATACAGGGTGAAATGGTCACGTATCCAGAGGATCTCTGTACAGTTACCTTCTTCGTTTGAACGAGCTGTTTACTCGTATCCGTTATATTGGCTCATATGAAGTTCTTGATGTGCCTCAGTGATTATGTTTTGTAAATAGAAAGTCCGCAATAAATCTAAGCAAGCAATAAATACGAAGTTCTCAAACGGCACTGAACAGTAATGTCTCATTTGCAAGCCATTTTAACTCTTTGATGTAAGCCGCAGCAAAGTTAACTCATTATTTGAAGATTGAGATTAATAAAAAAAAACGTTTGACACGCAAGAGTTGGTGCAAAAATACTTTGTATAATTTTATAGATCATGTTCGTTAAACAACAGAATCTATCCACCGGACGTTTTCGGTAAAATCACCCCCCCCCCAAAAAAAACTTGGGAAAGACAATCCGAATCGAACTTTTAGAAGAGAGATATTTTTAACACGATATATCGATCTCTTAATGAATCGATCTTCAAGGGTCGATCTTTTCAAAAAATCGATCTACCTAGGATACCGTTAAATCATGAGTTTTTTTTTTTAATTTAGAATAATCAAATACTCAATCTCACCTGTAGTTACTCAATCTGATTTCTGAAGAATTCTCATTTATTTAACTGAAGAAGAAATTTACAGAACAGTGCCCTATGTCCAGTAACAGACTTTTAATACAGCAATTAATGGAAAACCACAACATGTAGACCCCATTAATGGAAAACCACAACATGTAGACCCCATCATGACATAATAAAAAATTGTTGTTAGTTTTAGTTATAAGTTATGTAAATATATTAACTACATTTCAAAAAGCAAGGCTCTAAATAATGTTTAGCACATAATTCTTAACACAAACCTCCTAACTTTTGTCGTAAGCTCTTTTCAAACTTTTGTTGTATTTAGTACTATAAGTTACTGATAATTGTGAACATATAAATTTGTATTTTTTACTGTATCTTAAAAAAAAAAGAGCAAGTCGCCGTCTTTGCGAAGCTCGTAAAATAAATAAATAAAAAATAAATAATACAGCAATACCATTATACAATGACTCAATACCTTCCTTTCTCCAATTAGGGGGTATTACAATAAAAATAATGAATAAAACTGTTCTCTTAATTTGTATAACCATTTTTCTCTATTATCATTACTTGATTCTATTTTTTTTCTCATTTGATAAAAATATATATGTAATAATACCCATCAATTTCAATATGACGTCACAGTAGTAATTTCATTATATATTATTTTTGATGAAAAATAGTGTTAAATTATTCTTTTTTTAGGTTAGGTTAAAGATATATTTTTTATATTATCAACTATTCAAATCGACTTATTTAGGTCGATTCTTAGTAATAATGGGCGATTCTCAAATCAAATCGAATCTAAATGAAATAAGAATTTCGTAGGTAATTCTAAGAAATCGTAAAATCTATCCATATCGAAGATCGATCCTTATCGTAGATCAACCTTCTGAGCCCAGATGATATAATAATAAATAATATAAGATATAATAACATTTTAAATACATCTCGTTGAAAAATAATAATGTTCTGCAGGTAATTTGTCTATCAACAGGATAGCTCTCATAAATATTATTATTTTAACAAGAATATTACTATCACTACATTTTTTTAGGAATGTTTACCCCGGACTCAGGGGGCGAGGTTAGCTCAGTGGTAGAGCACTCGACTAATGAACTGGAGGACCAGGTTCAAAACCCGAGCGCGCACTAAAGATTTTTTCTCCTAGTGCTGCCGTTCGAGGGTTGGATTTGGGGTCCCAGATCGTCCCTAGGCTCACCCAGCCTTTAATTAATTTAATTAATGATGGGTACCTTGGGTGCTAATGACTCTAGCAGTCGAGGCAGCCAAGGGGAAAATCAGGCGGCCGGAGCATAGTATTGACCACACTATCTCCCTAGTGTGCCGTAAGGTCAAGAATCAGATACCTCTACAGTATCTGCCCCTCTGGGCCCTCGTGGCCTGTTACGGGACTGATTTTTTTTTTTTTTTTTTTTTTTACCCCGGACTCAAATATTTATGTTCCTCTCACGACTTTAAGTTATATTTTTTGTTGTGTGTTTCGATTTATGGCGGGATTTACAAGAAGATCACTGAATCACACAATCTACGTCATGTTTGCCGAGAGAACGGTTACCTAGTGACAACTGTTCAAACTGATTGTGTCGAGATTGAACACATACGTGACGATGTGAGGTCTACGTATATATTTCCATGTGACCCTGGCCTATGTACAGTAGTATTTTTAAACTCTTTGAGGTGTGATCCGATAAACGCTCCGTCACAAAGCAAACATCACTAATGTGACACTAAGCTTTAGGGGATTCGGTCAGTTTCCTTTTCGGAATTTCCAGTGATCGTCTAGAATTTCCCCCACAATGAGTATGTATCTATATTTAGAAATGTAATGTCACTTCTATAACTAAAAGATAAAAAAAAAAAAATGTAATTATCACATTCAATTCTTTATTATTAGGTCTAATTTACTAAATTATTCTTTTAATGAAATTTTGATTTGTATTATTGTTTTACAGATTTATTTTCCAGAGATATATAACGCAATTTAATGGATTCACAGGGCAACATTTGATCTAAAAAAGAAACACTCGGAACGGTTTTGGGGGTCACTGATTCCGACGATTCAAGGCCATTTGAAGGTTAAATAGATAAAAATCCGTAGGAAAAATCTATATGTTTTTGCGTTCCTTTTGAGGTATTGATCTTTAAGACATTTCCTAGAGGTCAAATAGAGAAAAAAACGTAGAAAAAAATCTTAAAAAATCATTCAAAAATTCATTTTACGGGAGGCAGTACGAGTCAAACTAAGTACGGGTTCGGACTGAGGGACTGAGGGGATTTTTTAATGTTCTTTTTTTCTCAATTTGACCTTCAAATAACCTTGAATCTGATATAATAAAGGTTAACCAACCCGCTCATCGTAATCAGCGACCCTAAAAACCCCATAAGGACCAAACCACTTTTTTTTTTTAGATGAAATGTTGATCTGGGCTATTTACGTATAGTTATACATGTCTAAAAGCATAGTCCAAGAGCTGGTAATGCACGTTTCATGAAGTGTTTTATGTGCCTTGAAATTTTACAATAGTGCATCTCTTGGGTAGATAAGAAGGTGAGTAAGTGTTGGCTAAAACTTACCGTGGAACACCAGGTACTGCGCATAGGAAGATGATGAAAACAATATGGTTGGCCCAAGAAAAGTGTTTTATTCAAAAGCCAACAAACTTTAATGTAAAATTAATGCAATTTTACAATGAATAACAAATAAGGCAGACACGCTTAAGGGAGCTAACATGTAAAAAAACCCAAAGTAGCTTTTTTTTAATATTAAATGAAGTTCTGTCATTTAAACAGCGTCTTCAATAAACATAAATGAAAATAATTTAAAAAGTGCAGACACTTTTTGAGGGGTTTAATTATCAGCAAATATAATAATAAAGCCTATACACTGCGTTTAACCGTAAGTATAAGTGAGAGCACCGATTATCTGGGCAGTTGTGGTTGATCTTTGCACTCTCATTGGTTCTTGCTCAGATGATCTTGTACAGCTGTAACGGCCGTACATTTTCACTCTGTATGTGTATAACAATAGGTAACACTTATTCTCTTGTTTCCTGATAATAAAATCCCATAAAAAGTGTCTGCCCCCCCTCCCATCATAGGGAGGAACCCCGCTTATAAGGTTGATCTTGCGTTTCAGAACCCCTAGAGACCGAAAATGACGGTGGTTCAAATTTGTATATATATATATATATATATATATATATATATATATATATATATATATATATATATATATATATTTATACATGTTAAATCTCTTAAAAGTGTCTACCTTAGTTATCGTTAATAGTAAAATGGCTTTAATTTTACATTAAAGATTGTTCCCTTTTGAATGAAACACTTTTCTAGGGCGAAACATATTGTTTTGCACCTTTCCACTATGCGCAGTACCTGGTGTTCCACGGTAACTCTAGCCAACACATATTTACCTTCTTATCTACCCAAGAGATGCACTATAGCGAAATCGCAAGGTGCACAAAACACTTCATGAAACGTGCGTTACCAGCTCTCCAACTAGTATTATTAGAACATTCCGGAGAAATGTTGCTAATGACAATCTTGAAGATGCTGCGCCATCTTAGCACATTTTCACGAAGTTCATATGCTAAGTCTCATTAGGAATATATATAAATATATGTATATATATATATACATATATATATATATATATATATACATATATATATATATATATATATATATATATATATATATATGTATATATATACATATATATATATATATATATATATATATATATATATAGCTCATATTGTATAAAAAAAATGTCAACACCAATGTATAGCACTGAAATCCTGAAGAAAAGTGAGAATTCTTGCGCCATTATGGAATGGAAATTATTCATTCCACTTCCGCTCAGAAGCTCTAATATTATTATTATTTTATTTTTACGATACTCCACATCATTCTAATAAAAATAACAAAAACTTCTAAAATTGCGTATATTCTTCTACTGGCACATTCAAATATATATATATATATATATATATATATATATATATATGTATATATCAGTCCCGTAACAGGCTACGAGGGCCCTGAGGGACAGATTCTAAAAGGTATCTGATTCATGACCATATGGCACACTAGGGAGATAGTGTGGTCAGTACCATGCTCCGGCCGCCAGATTTCCCCTTTTTTAGTAGCCTATTAATAAATTTATTAAAGACTGGGTTGGCCTAGGGACGGCAAGAGAGGCCGAATTCAACCCACGAACGAAGGCACTAGTAGATAAAAATCTTTAGTTCATGCTCGGGATTTGAACTCAGGTCTTCCAGCATATTAGTCTATTTCTCTTTCACTGACCATTTTTGTACTAAATTTCATCGAAATCGGACCTTTTTGACTGCGTGAGATGGCGAAGAAACAAATATATAAACTACCATTATTTTTGTGATCTATGGAATCTCAATCGTTGAAATTTCAAGTCATAAGCCAAATTGCGCCATAAGCGGCTTTCCTCTCTAAGGACAAAGGAAACACCAAAAAATTAAAACACGCGCAACATTTTGAAGTTGAAAAGTATGAATCCAAATTTATTCGACGACACAACAATGAATACACAACACCTACAAATCTATTTAAATCAGTTTAAACATTTTACATATAATCATTAGCTTCATCGCCCCCAAGAAATATCTGATAAATGTCTGATACATATTCTCATTTATTATGTAAGATCTAAATCAGGATACCAGTCCGAACGAAGAGAGTAAAGCCAATAATTTGCATGAAGCGAGCAATATTAGTTAGCATAATTCTAATGCTAAATCTCAAACGAAAATACAAATTAATCGCCAAATAATCATTATTCTTGAAGTAATTTTAGAATTTCCGTTGTAATAAAAGATTTCAGCGTATTATCATATAATCAATCACAAGATGTTTTAAAAACTGTATTAGTATTAAATGAGTCATTGATAATTAAGACCTCTTTACATGAATCGTCGGCATGTTATTTTTTTTTTTTTTTTTTTTTTACGTCTGGTGGGTACTGGTAACAAGTAATTTATGCGTTTATAACGTATAACTCATTTATTATACTGTCGCACTAATAATTATTGGGCATATTTCATTCTCTATTAAACGCATAACATTTCTCTCATTCAATCATTAATATATCTGTCTATCTACTAAGCTCTTCCGAAATCCACCTAACATAATCTAACATAATTTCTGTTGTTGATATGATTGTTCGCATGAAGAGGCAACATTCATCAAGAAAGACGGGATGGGATTTTATACTTTTGTAATTCTAGTAATTTCAAAACAATAAAAACATAACCTATATCAAATATATTCTGACAAACTGGCATTTCTAAAAACGTACTACTAAAAAAATTTCGGAAAAAGAGAATTCAACATGGTCTGTTTTCAGCTACGAATGCGATAAAGGTCGTAATTTCTAGGCTAAAAATGCTTTAGCGGGGACTGAACTGGAAAAAAACGTTACGAAAAAATCTCCGCTGCCGTTCGCGCATGCGCAGTGGCCATGTACGAAAAAGAATACTGTATCTGTCACAAAAACATTTCCGGTGGCGTTCGCGCATGCGCAGTGGCCATGTACGGAAAATAAGACTGTATGCTATAGAGTAAATTGGTGGACCTAAGTGTTACAATAAAGTGTCACAAAAATGTGACCGCTGGCGTTCGCGTTGTTTTTAATTCCGAACGTTAGTCCAAGAGGCTGTGCGAGTAATTTCCGCTTCTGAAAGTTTTGTGTACATTTTGGCTCTAAAATTTCACTATTCTTCAAGATGTGATTGGTGGTGGCCAGGGGTAACCAAACTTGAACTGTTGGCGATCAGACAACGATAGAACAACTCTGGGAGCCTCAAGTCCGGTGCAAGATTGTCGTCTAGGTAGGGCGTATTGTGGCATAGATATCACTTTTTTGGCACAATACGCATCTTTTTAGTCACGGTAATTGTTGGTCTGCTGAGTTCAAGTGTCTAAAAAGTGTCTTTGTACGTTGGAGCGTGGCACTTCATGTCCTTAGCATTCTTTACATAATATAGTACGTAGTTACCGAGTGCTAACAGCTAATTATCATTATTTCAGAAAATGTAGGCTCGCACAAGTTTGCCCGACACATTGGCTTTATCTGAATGGCGATTTGGCTTAGATTCGGATATTTATCTTCAGATATAAGACACCAGAATCTTGTATTAGATGCAGTGGCTTTGAGATATACACCTGATATTATCTGCATTAACTCATTTTCAACAGAACATGAGTCCATGTTAAGCTGACTTGCTATTTCAGTAGATAATTCCTCAGTTTTTTACAACAAAAATGAAAAATCCTTAATTAGGGCCAACTTACATTATCACATCTGAAAACGGTGCAATACCCTGTACAAGAACCTTGCGTTCTAAGATGCCTTCACATTTCTTGAACGTAAACAATTAATTTGTGAATGAAAAATAAAAATATATATATTAAATCATAAAAATGTTTAGTTTTTCTTAAATTCATGATTTCATGTTTCAGAAAAGGAATACTACAGCAAGTTGAATAAGTTTATCCTCGGGTAACAGCAAACCTGATCTGTCTTGAGTTGAATTGTAAGTTGTCAAATATTCTTATATTTATTTTTTCAAAATCAATATTAACCTACTAAATAAGTATTAAATTATTTGTTAACAATATATTATTATCACTAATATCTTTCAAGGGAAGGATTCAGGTTCCCAGGCCTTCCCTGAACCTACCCATCCTTTATTTAATTTAATGGTTACCTGCAAAGGGGAAAAGCATGCGGCAGGAGGGTAGTACTGGCCACACTGTCTTCCTTATGAAGCCTGGAAGAGTATAGTCAAAATTTGTGAAAAATTTAAAACACCTACTCCAATGAGATCTTGTAGAACAATGTAAATTTAGGCGCCATTACATCTTACAGTAGCATAAATTACTAATTCGACCTCTTCGAGTTCCGCGTGGATACTCGATCACACATAAACAAAAATCGTTTCTGATTTTAAGTTTTTGTTATACTGTTAAATTCATTTCACTGCAAAAATCAATTAAAAAATACGACAATCAATAAAAACCGAATGGAAACAACCTTTCAATGCAACGAAAACGAATTCGAACTTTTAGGTACTCCGTTTGAGATCGTGCCATCGAAAATTACACGAGAGAGTTTTTTTTTGAGAATTCAGTAATTTTTTGAATAGTTATGTTCCATTTTAACCAATTTTCGAGGCATTTAGAAAAATTCCGAAACTGCTTGTATTATTAATAAAATATGTTATTAAAATACTCCGTTAACTCTAAAAAAAAACAAAAAAACTTTTAGTTATGTCAAACCTCTGGAAAAATTTTGTATCCACTTTTCGTGTAAAAAGTCCGTCTCGCAGGACTGCATCATCTTAGCGCGGTTCCGTTCATATCCCTAGTCTAATTTGGAAAGATTAAAATAGAAGCAGTTATTATTTTGGTTCCACCAGTCTTTTTTTTTAAATTAATTATTATGATGGCGTGTCAACCCTTAAGGTCACTAACGCCATTCCTGTGAGTAGTAAAGTCTTGAAAGGTCATGATTTACAATCTTACCTGGAAGGGTCCGCTACACTAGAAACAGACCCGCTAGTGACAAGGTCTTGGAATCTTGGAAATCTATATTTCTAACAATAAATTGTTTTTGTTATTTTACTTAACCAGTTTTATTGTCAAATACATTATCCAACTATAAGCAATTAAAAAATAACAAGAAATAAAACAGACAAAAAGAACCATTGGAATAAATGAAATCAATTAATTTAAAGCTTTAAGCACTTTTTTCTCCGATTGACATCGCCTAATTAAAACTTTCTTCAGAACCTTTTTTGTAGAGCATTTAGTAAGCTTCCGAATGGTAATCTTCCGCTTCACAAGATTGTCAACGGTTTTCGAGATACTAACGAAATTATACAATGTTACCAAAACTTTTTTTGTCTGTTAATAAAATATTTTATTCTAACCCTTCCTTTACTCTAAACGTAACAAAAATTTCAACATATTAGTTTTGATGAATGTAGAACATGCAGAAAATGTTTCAACTGAATCCCATGATTCTAAGTACCCAAACCAAAAACGGTATTCAAAAAATATTTTTCCAATTTTCTCAAAAACGGTTAAAGCTATCGCCTTGAAAATGATTTCATTCGTTTTCCTAGCCCAGGAATCATATAAAACGAGTACTTAGAAGCTTATGAACTCAAAAACGTAAGCGTTACGATTTTTTTTGCGCGAATTTCGCCCCAATCGCCATCTTCCAGTAGGCGGATTTTGCTGGTTAACGAACTTGACCTTTCAAATTGGACGAAGGATTTTTGTACCAAATTTCATCAAAATCGGACCATTCGTCTTCTATCTAGAGAGCGAACAGACAAATATATATATATATATATATATATATATATATATACATATATATATATACAAATTTGAACCACCGTTATTTTCGGTCTCTAGGGGTTCTGAAACGCGAAATTTTCTAGTCGGCACTTCCGGATTGTTTCATTGTATCAACCCTATAAGCGGGGTTCCTCCCTATGGGGGAGGGAGGAACCGCGCTAAAAGTAACAGACATTGTTTTAAAATAATTGTATTCCTTTCCCTACGTTAGGAAACAAGAAGAAAGTATACATGCAAGCCTTTAGACGCAAAAAAGTAAGCGCTGCCATTTTTGTCGCACGGATATTGCCCAAAAATATATTTAGGTGGGCGGATTCTGATGGTTAACGAAATTGACCCTCCTAATAAGACAACTAATTTTTGTGCCTAATTTCATCAAAACGGTCTATTTTAGGGACAGCTCATAGAGCGAACATACATATAAATAAAAATTTGTATTTTATAGAGTAATAGCCCAATTTAGAACATTTAATACATATTTGATAAAAATAAACTACAAAAATACTACAATAGCCATAAACCCCAATGAAATCTATCCCATCTGCAATAGTAATCAGTTAGAGGGTATTTATCATTTACTAGTAGCATGCCCAATCTATAATCCATACAGAACCTCCTGTCTTACAGACATTATAAACATCTCTCCCGAAAACCTATTTATTTTCCTCAAAGATTTGAATGAATATCAACCTCGAAAAGTGTACTATTATACAATAGCGTCCCTAAACCTCCGAAAATTTGCTCTGGAATCTTGAAAATGTAAGATCTTTTAGGTACAAAGTATGGCATACCTTATTGTTATAATACATTTATATTATGCTTTGATTGAGTTCCATGATGTACCATGTTTTAATTTACTTTTTATTTCTGTTAGATGTTAATTTGTATTAATCTGTTAAATAGTAAGCACACGCACCATTGTATGGTTTTTTACATACTTTGTAAACACAAAGTATGTAAAAAAAAAAAAATAAAATAAAATAAATACAAATTTGAACCACCGGTCTTAAACGTGGAAATTTCTCCTAGGCACCTCCAGATTGAGTTGTGTCGTCATAAGCGGGATTCCTCCTTATATAGAGAGGAAGAAAATGCGCTAAAACTGATCAGACTAACTAATAAATAATCAAGCATTTTTTTAAAATTTGTTTTTACGCCATTACTGATCTCTTGAATCCTAAATTTCCAACGTATAGAATTCGATGCACATTGGTCTCTTTGGTGCACTTGCACCGTTCACATCCGATCCTTGGTTCCTAATTGAAATAATCATAGTGTTTTCCTTTGTTACTCCTGACCGACCGAACGAAAGAGGAGATATTTTTGAAAAGGGGGGACTTTACCCCCCCCCCCCCTAGGGGCCGATCTCTGCTCAAGTGCATCCCGAAGGAACTTAAATTGCTCCCCTGGAAATTGCTGCTATTTCCCTGATTGTCCATAATGGCACCTTCGTGTCCTGGACACAGGAGACCAGCGACTATTTGTTTTCAACCAATCCCGCCTCATGTTTTGTCTCATTAGTTTCCCAATCACCTCTGCAGCTCATCCGGCGGAGTTATTTCACTCCAATCTTTTCTTATGATTAGTTTTTTTCCGGTTTCTTAAAAAGAAAATATTCTTATTTTAGTTTCTCCCGACTAAATGACATTATTAGAACTAAATAATTTGTGTAAACCGGTTTTTGCCGAAATTCGGCATTTCTGGTATCCTCTGCGTTGTCAATCTATTTTCCAGTTATGGATTGTCTAAAAAAAAAATAATAATAAATAGAGTTAATAGATGTCCGGGGCATTTCGCAAGCGTTTAAAAGTAATTACTCGAGCAAGAATTTCTTCAAGATCTATTTAAGAGTGAAACGCCACTCTCGAAGCAGAACGGAGCTCAAAACCATTTTCCCACCCGGAAATATCAATCATCTCAAGAAATTGCTTTAAAGAATTCTCATTTTAAACTTCTTCAGGAAAAATGAGTGAAGATTGAATGTTCTCTGTAGGTAATAAAATATAACAAGAGGAATCTGGATCACTTTCGCGGGAGTAATGGAAGGGGGCTTTTACTTTCCCGCCAAAAGATATAACCTTTGTGGAAGGTAATATAAAATCTGACCATAGCGTATTCAAATAGACGCGCATGCGCGAACTTATGGCAATATTTATTCTGTTCAACCATTTGTAAAACAGTTTACTCAACTACATTTTACATCATATGTGAGCAACGACCGGCTCGCGGGCCAGATCCGGTCCTCTGTAAAATTTGATCCGGCCGCAAGACATTTTGGAAAACCCAGTAAAAAAAAAAAAAAAAAAAAAAAAAAAAAAAAAAAAAAAAAAAAAAAAAAAATAGATTACAATGCTTACTCAAACTCACTCCAAATGAGGAAGATCGAGTGAGATGAGGTTTGTCGCTTGCTCCTACGGAATCAAGTGAGCGAGCAAGCCGTGTCGCTATTTAACTTTCGTAGTTTGTAATAATTCCTAATTTGACGATTTAATTATAATTTTGTACCTATTTTTTTCATTTCATATAGTTATGTTAATAAATTGAATTAAAATAACATTGTCGCATTTTTTTATGTCTGATATCTATCGCTATAAAGTATGAACACTACTTTAAAATCGAATGTCATGTAATTTTGACCTGTTTACGCGGCATATGTATTTGCATACTAAAGTTTTGCCCACAACATGTGAAAGATTGCCATACCTGCTTTACATTAAACTCAATAAAAACTGATTATGTCTCGTTTAGGACAAGGGAAGGCTTTGAGAAATCATACAAGGCAGACAGTGTATGATATATGGACGGAAAAAATTCTCATTGTTATAACCTTATTAGTGGGTGGTTATAAAAATGCTAAAAATACGTTTTCAGTGTTTATAGAATTTACTTTATTACACAGTTTTATTTTGCATGATATAATTTTGCCTCTTTTAGGACTAGTCAGATTTTACATTCTCTTTCAACAACTCGTATTTTGTGGCTTCAGCAATATCAGTTTCTTTTGGCCCAAGGGGGGCGAGATTAGCTCAGTAAATGAGCACTGGACTGATATTCTGGAGGACCTGAGATCAAATCCCGAGCAAGCACTAAAGATTTTTTCTTCTAGTGTCTTCGTTCGTGAGTTGAATTCCGCCTCCCAGACCGTCCCTTGGCCAACTAATTTCTTAATGGGTACCTTGGTGCTAATGACTTTAGCAGTCGAAGGAGCAAGGGGAAAATCAGGCGGCCGGAGAATAGTACTGACCACACTATCTTCCTAATTTGCCGTATGGTCATGAATCAGGTACCTCTACAGTATCTGCCCCTGAGGGTCCTCGTGGCCTGTTACGGGGCTGATTTTTTTTTTTTTTTTCTTCTTTTTTTGCAAATATAAAAATATTACAGGTTTCTATATCACCAATTTGTTATTTGGAACTTATTGGAAAAATAAAATTTCCGTAAATGTCCAATTCGGAGACATTTAATAACGACCTCTTACTTTCATGGTTGTATTGAAGATTCTCATTTATGCAGATTAACTTTAATGTACTCACGCAGCCCAGTTCTGTACAACAATTTTCTCGAGTGGATCTTTATCGATACTGGTACAATGGCGTAACAAGAAGTGTGCGGCCTTTTCTTTGTTACGAAGAGATTTATCTAATTTTCCGAAGACAACCCTGGAGAACCCTTTCGTAACTTCGTGTCAGTAGGGAATGTGTCAAAAGTTACCAACCCTTAATTCGTCATCATTTCCTTCGCCTCCCCATTGACTACTCCCGTAATAACAGGCGGGCCTAAGGAGGCGTTGAGTCGGAAGCACGCACCCCGGAGATGATTGATGACATAAGTACCTCCGAAGATGAGGAGGTTCCCATGTGATTAGAGACTACGGAATGGGGGCCAGCATCTATTATAGGGCCAGGTACTGGATTTAGTGCCTTTGAGAGAGCTATACTTTTTGGGCTCTTATATTGGCATTATAATGTCAGGATAGGACTTCATTATGTCATGTTTATCGTTGTACTCCTTGTAATGTGGTCGGATATCTTGTTGAAGAATGCCAGCCCCACGAGAGCTGCGTAAACGTAGCACTTTTCCCAGAAAGGCGACCACAATAGTAAACATAAAATGCTAGACTCTTCAGAATGCCATTAAAACAGTCCTCTTAATTATTTTAATAATTAATCTTATCGGACATTCCATACTCATTCGTAATTACTAGATAGAAAGTACTCTTGCAATTACTCTTTTTCCAACGATACTTTATTTACTGCAGGAAATTCAATCTCCCAAGTGTGCCATACGGTCAAAAAATCTATACCTGTCAACCCGGATGCTCGTGGATTGTTACGGTACTGATATATAAAGGATGCTCAGAATTCGATGCCCGCTCCCTATTTTCAGCGTTTTTGGAATTTCGAAACGAAACTATAGTTTGAAGGTTATAGTCGGCTCTCTATCCTTCTCCTGCACTTCTCCAGTACTTCTCCAGCTACCACAACTTTGGAATTTCCAATAGAGTGCCATACTCTTTATGACGGATTCTTGTAGAAAATCAAATTCTAAAGCGAGTTTATATTGGTTTGACGCATCCTTTATCTGTAAAAAGTCGAAAACCCGTCTCGATGTTCCAGAGTAATATCCCTGCAACCGTTTGAGATAAATTAGTGAAAAATTTTTCGGTGGTTTGGGCTTTGCAAACCCTACAAAAAGAAGCGGCTTCATAATGAAGTATGTCATGTTGTACTCCATATTTTAGCATTTTTTTCTGCTGAATATAATAAGGAAATCCGCTATTCAATACGATCTACAATAATTAGGATATACAGCGTGTACCAGACTCCATGTTCCAGGCTAATATCTCTGTAACCTTTTGAG
Organism: Gonocerus acuteangulatus; assembly: GCA_946811695.1. NCBI lineage: Eukaryota > Metazoa > Arthropoda > Insecta > Hemiptera > Coreidae > Gonocerus > Gonocerus acuteangulatus. The sequence goes on along the minus strand of OX328128.1, from coordinate 34,839,082 downwards.
ATAATTTTTTTTTTAATATATATATATATATATATATATATATATATATATATATATATATATATATATATAGAATATTACAATCTACAATTGAACTGTACTTTGTAATTTGATATTAGTTACTTGTCCACGCCACATTTGCCACCAGTTGTCAGCCGAATACCTTCCTTGTTAGGAAGGATTCTGGGATGACCTGGAGTTACCCTACACCATCCAACCACACCCTGCGAATAGCAGGGAGGATTGGAGGCGAATGAGGCATGGCCTGTGATATCCTGAGGAGAGAAAATATCCATCGATATCACTCTCACTTAATTGAGATAAATTAGTGACACTTTGTTCTGTAGGTTGGTTTTTAAAAATCATACAAAAAGATGCATATTCCGTATTTTTATGAACAGTACCTAAGCGAAAAAAGTCAAAAGAAGAGGCTTCATAATGAATTGGATGGTATTGGAAAACGTATTCCACTATTGTATTCAGTAGAAAAAATTCTAAAATATGCCTTGCAATTTGACATTCTTCATTATGCAGCCTCAGGCTCTTTTTTTTTCTCTTTTTTTTTTTGCACATGCACTTAGGTAGGAACCTACTATTCATAAAAATAGGGGATATTCATATTTTTGTAGGATTTATAAAGCCCGAACTTAAGAAAAATGTTTCTGTAATTTATCTAAAACGGTTGCAGGGATATTAGTCTGGAAAATCCAGAGAACTTTTTGGTATTTTACGGCTAAAGGATGCGTCAAATCGAAAATCCACCAATATAAACTCGTTTTAAAATTTGATTTACTACAAGAATCCGTCATAAAAAGTATGGCATTTTATAGGAAATTCCGATGTTATGGTAGCTGGAGAAGTACTGGAGAAGGTTAGAGAGCCGACTATGACCTGAAAAGAAACTTTATTTGAAGCAGTTAAGACCCTGAGAGTTTCGTTTTGAAAAAAAAAAAAAAACTGTGGAAAAAAAGGGGCAGGCATCGAATACTGAACACCCTTTATGCATAGATATGTGTGTGTGTGTGTGTAACAAAAATATTCGTAGATGAGTGCAGACTCAATCCAATGTGCTGTAGCGGCAACTAAAGACTTGGTACAATATTGGTGAAACATGAATGGAGTGACGTCACCAAACCAATCTATGAATGAACCTAGGAGACATCTATCTCGAAACCACTAAATAGGCGGTTAACATTTAGTTTCACATTACCATATTCAAAACACATTGTTAGACAATGTTTATGGACTGCATATCATTAGAAGACACTTTCTATGCATCACAGCGAGAACGTTTATGAGAAAGGCTTTAATATATGATGCAGGAATTTGGAAAAAAAATGCAGGCCATAGGTTAAAGCCAACGAATGTCAAATTACTATTGTTCTGGTATTAACACATTCTGTACGAGTTTGCACCAATTGTTTCAAATCTGCAGCCTACTAGGCATCGAAATTACTCTGAAAAAATAAATTGTGTAAGAATATATAATAATCTGGTAAAATAACCCCCACAATAGATTTGATCTAATCAGACTTAATGTCACTCTCCAGGGGCGAGGTTAGCCCAGTGTTAGAGCACTAGACCGATATGCTGGACGACCAGAGTTCAAAACTAGGGAGTACTAATAAGTTTATCTTCCAGTGTCGTCGTTCGAGGGTTGGATTCAGGATCTCAGACCGTCACTGGGCCCACCCAGCCTTTAATTAATTTATTAATAGTTACCTGCAACAGGAAAAATCGGCGGCTGGAGCATATAATTATTTAATCAGGGGTATACTTTCCGCTTGCTTAGTTAAGCACCTCCATCGCGACGGAGTTTCTATCAGGCTGTACCGTATGAAATGTCTGTTGTGTTTACTTTGCGATTAAATCCTTTCCCTTCTTTATTTTATTATTTACAAACATCATTGTTATTCATATAGAATTAAAGCTCTTTTATTACTATTATTTAATCAGTAACTTGCGTACTGTGTTGTGAGAACGATCCTCTGAGGAAAAAAATAAAACTTAAATTATGACTTCAACAGAAATTCGTATTATTTTTCATTATGAATTTAAGCTCGGTCATAGCGCTGCTGAGGCGTGTATGAACATTAACACGGCGTTCGGGGAGGGAACGGTGAATGAGCGAACTATTTACCGGTGGTTTTCCAGGTTTCCAAGTGGAAATTTTGACCTTGACAACGTGGAGGGAGGAACGCCAGAAACGGAGCTTGACAATGACCACCTGAAAGAAAGGGTTGAAGCTTGTCCCTCAAAAAGCACTAGGGAATATGCCAAAGAACTCGGAGTAGGAGCCACGACAGTTTCAAGACATTTGAAGGAAATCGGCAAGTCCAAAACTGACATTTCATACGGTACAGCCTGATATAAATTACTTTCTTTCTATTTTATTTCGGATGCTTCTAAAGCGTGTTAAATTCCGTTGTAGCACCTTCCTCCGCAGGAATGTAGCTATTGAGGTTGCGCTCATGACGGAATTTTCGAAAAATGTCTTCAAATCTTAATCCACCCTACCTAGTAGACACTGAAAATGACCCCCGATAAAATTTATATTTATGTCTGACCCTTAACACGATACAGGCCAGAGTTTTGGGTTTTCTCCACGAAACTTGGTATATAGCATTCTCATATCAAACGACTGAACGAATTCGTTGACCACCAAAATCGATCAACCGGGAGGGGAACCCAAAGTACTGATTTCTCCCTACCGGCCGTATTTTTGATGTATTGCAACGAAACTCAGTATTCGTTGTGCTCATCTATTTTTTTTTTTTCCCACCCTCCCAAATTTATTTTATGTACATAGAGAGCTCCAGGCCCATCTAAAGAGGAAAATACGATGTGCTCATCTAAAGAGGAAAATACGATGTAAAAATAAACTAAATCGTTTCATTAGGAGGGGGGTTTACTCTGGACATACATTACTAATTTCCTTCTACTGGACGTTCTTGCTCGTGTATTGTAACGACATTCGGGGGTATCTAAAGAGAAAGATCTGTTTTAAAAATGAACTAAATCGGTTCATTAGAAGTTGGGGTTTAATCAGTATTACGATCAAATGCAATTAAACCGGCTCGGGCATTAGTTTTTGCTTCTACTACTAGGAGCGCTCAACCGGCTTCTCCTCTACATTGAATCAGCTGTTCACTACAAATATAAAAGCGCATGTATTAGTTGAATGCATAGCATTCATGCAATAATGTTGTACTATAAAATATTATAGCGTTATTAAGGGACATCGACGGCTTACCAAGTCTACAGATGGAGCTGTTTCCTAAACCAGGAGACCGTTCATGTTCTTTAGTTATTTGACGTAAATTTACAACATTGCTGAGGAAGTGCTCCTGCTTGACGGACTTTTTATTATACTTCATTGTCTGTAGTATTAACCTTGTTCATTCACATTTTATGGACGTTGCTTTACAAGATTTTTTTTTCTTTAATAATAATTGAGGGTAGCTGGAATTATATAATAAATGTGTATTCTATAAGCATATATGATTATGCAAATTCTGACAGGACTAACTATGTTTGTAGTGCGAATGGGAGCAAGGACTCGGAACGAGACAGAAATATATCTATAATTGCTATGGGCATTTAATGACACACGTTTAATTTTACACTTTCTTTCGACTGTTTGCTGATCAGCTGTCTTATGGCCTAAAATCTGTCTTCTCAGTCTGAAAAACGTTTGTAACAAATAATAATTTGTTTTGATATTTTGTGAAACATTTGAGCATCTCCTGTAGAGCCATCTCGATTAAAAGCGAGATTCACAATAGGAAACTGTTAGCAGCCAAATCTAAGCGGAAATAGCTCCCTCAGTCTTCTAGACTTTTGCTCATTCTATAGTAGAGATGGGCGATCAGAATCGATCTTTTCACAAGATCTATCGATTTTTTGAATCGATCTCAAAGGGCCGATCTCTTTAAAGAATTGATCTTAAAGGGACGATCACTTAAAGAAACGATTTATCTAGAATACCGCAAAATAAAATGTTTTTGTATTTTAAATATTCAAATACTTAATCTCACCTCTTGTTACTCAGTCTCATTATTTAACTAACGGTGACATCTATAGAACAGTGTCCTATGTCCAGTAACAGACTTTTAATACAACAATAACATTATAAAACGACACAACACCTTCAGTTTCTCCAACTAGAGGGAAGAAGGTAATATAATAAAAATAAGGTTTTAAACTATGGTAATTAATTGTATAACCATTTATCTCAATTATTATTACTTTATTCTATTTTTTCTCA